>OY288109.1:52595850-52693350 GCA_958431115.1 Syrphus vitripennis
TCAAAACTCAAATTGGTATGCTCGCTTAAAATAGTTGGCGATGGATTGCAGATTTGGAGCACAGTTAGACGATTTTGTCTTAAACAAATTTTGTTGGCTTCGACGGCAAAATATTTGAGTGGTTGTGTGAAGAAGACGAAGGCATAACACAACAAAGCCTTACAAAAAGGCTTGACATTAATCAAAATAATAATTATAGTTCTCATTTTAATGTTTGTAATAATTTTTCTATTTATGATACACTATACGGACAGGTCTGTTCACACTCCACATGCTCCATTTACATTGACGGTGGAAGTCAATCGAGTTTTGCTCGGTTTTATTTTGGACACTCGCTACTGGTTCACTAATCATCATCATCATCATCGGTTCGACAACCGGGGGTCCGGTCCTTGCCTCCTTCAACAAGTCTCTCCACCTATCCCGGTCTTGAGCCAACGCCATCCAGTTGCGCACCCCAAGGCTTCGGGCGTCCTGGTCTACGCCATCTCTCCAGCGCAAGCATGGTCTACCACGCTGCCGTCTACCATAGAATGTACCACAAAAGACTTTCCGAGCAGGTTCCTCTTCACTCATGCGAGCTAGGTGGCCTGCCCAGTGCCCACCGGAGTCTACCAAGCTTAATTCACTATGTCACTATGTCTGCTTCAAGGTAGATTGCGTACAATTCATGATTGTACCATCTCCGGAATAGTCCTTCCTCACATATGGGGCCAACAATTCTCCTTAAGACTTTTCTCTCGAACGCGGCTAAGAGGTCGGAGTGTCTTTTGCTGCTAAGCAACCAAGTCTCGGATCCATACGTGAGTACTGGCAGGACCATGGTCCTGTACAGCAGCAGATTTGAAGTTATGGTGAGATTTCCGGATTTGAAGAGCTTTGACAGACTACAGTAGGCTCTGTTGGAATTGAGCAGCCGCCCGCGTATTTCTTCTTCTAAATTATTATCAGATGCTACTGTTGACCTAAGGTATTTGAAGGATTGCACCAATTCAAATTCGTGCTCCCCTACCTTGATTGTTTGACCAACTGTTCTTCTCGCATTCGACGCCACCATGTACTTTGTTTTACCTTCACTAATGTGCAGCCCCAGATTTTGTGGCGCCTGCTCGATCTGGATGAAGGAATCGTGTTCGGTCCTTCCGATGATGTCAATGTCGTCTGCGTAAGCCAGTATCTGGCTGGACCTGTTGACGATGGTCCCTCTTGTTGCCGTGCCAGAGTCACGGATTGCTTTCTCCAACGCCAGATTGAAGAGGAGGCAGGCCAAACCATCCCCTTGTCGGAGTCCATTAAAGATGTTGATTGGTCTGGATAGCAATCCGGCTATTTTTACTTGGCTTGTTACGTTGGTCATGGTCAACCTACAAAGTCGTGTCAATTTATTTGGGATGCCGAATTCTCTCATGGCTTTTTAAAGTTCTACCCTGGCTATGCTATCATAGGCGGCCTTAAAGTCTATAAACAGATGGTACGTTGGGATGTTAAATTCTAGACATTTTTCCATCGCCTGCCTAAGGGTAAAGATCTGATCAGTTGTTGATTTAATTATTTTAATAATAATTAATTATTAATAATAATAATAATAATAATAATAATAATAATAATAATAATAATAATAATAATAATAATAGTAATAATAATAATAATAATAATAATAATAATAATAATAATAATAACAATAATAATAATAATAATAATAATAATAATAATAATAATAATAATAATAATAATAGTAATAAGAATAATAATAATAATAATAATAATAATAATAATAATAATAATAATAATAATAATAATAATAATAATAATAATAATAATAATAATAATAATAATAATAATAATAATAATAATAATAATAATAATAATAATAATAATAATAATAATAATAATAATAATAATAATAATAATAATAATAATAATAATAATAATAATAATAATAATAATAATAATAATAATAATAATAATAATAATAATAATAATAATAATAATAATAATAATAATAATAATAATAATAATAATAATAATAATAATAATAATAATAATAATAATAATAATAATAATAATAATAATAATAATAATAATAATAATAATAATAATAATAATAATAATAATAATAATAATAATAATGAAAGTGTATTGATGAGTAGTACATCAATTTCAATGACTTCTTTTGTACGAGAGTATTGGCCTGCAGTGGACAAGTAGCGAAATTGGCTAGAAGTTTTGGACTCCGATTTTATCGAGTCATAATGTGACGATGATCGCATTGAAACTTCAATTTTGCCTCAAAGTAATACGACGACCTCTGCATGCTGCTGGAACAGCATTCTTCTCCTGCAGATATTATTTTTAGTGAGCGTAGATAATTTTTCGAGGCTAGGAAAGTCGAAAGAGAATCAGTCTCAAAACTCAAATTGGTATGCTCGCTTAAAATAGTTGGCGATGGATTGCAGATTTGGAGCACAGTTAGACGATTTTGTCTTCAACAAATTTTGTTGGCTTCGACGGCAAAATATTTGAGTGGTTGTGTGAAGAAGACGAAGGCATAACACAACAAAGCCTTACAAAAAGGCTTGACATTAATCAAAATAATAATTATAGTTCTCATTTTAATGTTTGTAATAATTTTTCTATTTATGATACACTATACGGACAGGTCTGTTCACACTCCACATGCTCCATTTACATTGACGGTGGAAGTCAATCGAGTTTTGCTCGGTTTTATTTTGGACACTCGCTACTGGTTCACTAATCATCATCATCATCATCGGTTCGACAACCGGGGTCCGGTCCTTGCCTCCTTCAACAAGTCTCTCCACCTATCCCGGTCTTGAGCCAACGCCATCCAGTTGCGCACCCCAAGGCTTCGGGCGTCCTGGTCTACGCCATCTCTCCAGCGCAAGCATGGTCTACCACGCTGCCGTCTACCATAGAATGTACCACAAAAGACTTTCCGAGCAGGTTCCTCTTCACTCATGCGAGCTAGGTGGCCTGCCCAGTGCCCACCGGAGTCTACCAAGCTTAATTCACTATGTCACTATGTCTGCTTCAAGGTAGATTGCGTACAATTCATGATTGTACCATCTCCGGAATAGTCCTTCCTCACATATGGGGCCAACAATTCTCCTTAAGACTTTTCTCTCGAACGCGGTCTCGAACGCGGCTAAGAGGTCGGAGTGTCTTTTGCTGCTAAGCAACCAAGTCTCGGATCCATACGTGAGTACTGGTAGGATTTGAGTTATGGTGAGATTTCCGGGATTTGAAGAGCTTTGACAGACTACAGTAGGCTCTGTTGGAATTGAGCAGCCGCCCGCGTATTTCTTCTTCTAAATTATTATCAGATGCTACTGTTGACCTAAGGTATTTGAAGGATTGCACCACTTCAAATTCGTGCTCCCCTACCTTGATTGTTTGACCAACTGTTCTTCTCGCATTCGACGCCACATGTACTTTGTTTTACCTTCACTAATGTGCAGCCCCAGATTTTGTGGCGCCTGCTCGATCTGGATGAAGGAATCGTGTTCGGTCCTTCCGATGATGTCAATGTCGTCTGCGGTAAGCCAGTATCTGGCTGGACCTGTTGACGATGGTCCCTCTTGTTGCCGTGCCAGAGTCACGGATTGCTTTCTCCAACGCCAGATTGAAGAGGAGGCAGGCCAAACCATCCCCTTGTCGGAGTCCATTAAAGATGTTGATTGGTCTGGATAGCAATCCGGCTATTTTTACTTGGCTTGTTACGTTGGTCATGGTCAACCTACAAAGTCGTGTCAATTTATTTGGGATGCCGAATTCTCTCGTGGCTTTTTAAAGTTCTACCCTGGCTATGCTATCATAGGCGGCCTTAAAGTCTATAAACAGATGGTACGTTGGGATGTTAAATTCTAGACATTTTTTCCATCGCCTGCCTAAGGGTAAAGATCTGATCAGTTTGTTGATTTAATTATTTTAATAATAATTAATTATTAATAATAATAATAATAATAATAATAATAATAATAATAATAATAATAATAATAATAATAATAATAATAATAATAATAATAATAATAATAATAATAATAATAATAGTAATAAGAATAATAATAATAATAATAATAATAATAATAATAATAATAATAATAATAATAATAATAATAATAATAGTAATAAGAATAATAATAATAATAATAATAATAATAATAATAATATTAATAATAATAATAATATAATAATAATAATAATAATAATAATAATAAATAATAATATAATAATAATAATAATAATAATAATAATATAATAATAATAATAATATATAATAATAATATATAATAATAATAATAATAATAATAATAATAATAATAATAATAATAATAATAATAATAATAATAAATAATAAATAATAATAATAATAATAATAATAATAATAATAATAATAATAATAATAATAATAATAATAATAATAATAATAATAAAATAATAATAATAATAATAATAATAATAATAATAATAATAATAATAATAATAATAATAATGAAAGTGTATTGATGAGTAGTACATCAATTTCAATGACTTCTTTTGTACGAGAGTATTGGCCTGCAGTGGACAAGTAGCGAAATTGGCTAGAAGTTTTGGACTCCGATTTTATCGAGTCATAATGTGACGATGATCGCATTGTGAAACTTCAATTTTGCCTCAAAGTAATACGACGACCTCTGCATGCTGCTGGAACAGCATTCTTCTCCTGCAGATATTATTTTTAGTGAGCGTAGATAATTTTTCGAGGCTAGGAAAGTCGAAAGAGAATCAGTCTCAAAACTCAAATTGTATGCTCGCTTAAAATAGTTGGCGATGGATTGCAGATTTGGAGCACAGTTAGACGATTTTGTCTTCAACAAATTTTGTTGGCTTCGACGGCAAAATATTTGAGTGGTTGTGTGAAGAAGACGAGGCATAACACAACAAAGCCTTACAAAAAGGCTTGACATTAATCAAAATAATAATTATAGTTCTCATTTTAATGTTTGTAATAATTTTTCTATTTATGATACACTATACGGACAGGTCTGTTCACACTCCACATGCTCCATTTACATTGACGGTGGAAGTCAATCGAGTTTTGCTCGGTTTTATTTTGGACACTCGCTACTGGTTCACTAATCATCATCATCATCATCGGTTCAACCGGGGTCCGGTCCTTGCCTCCTTCAACAAGTCTCTCCACCTATCCCGGTCTTGAGCCAACGCCATCCAGTTGCGCACCCCAAGGCTTCGGGCGTCCTGGTCTACGCCATCTCTCCAGCGCAAGCATGGTCTACCACGCTGCCGTCTACCATAGAATGTACCACAAAAGACTTTCCGAGCAGGTTCCTCTTCACTCATGCGAGCTAGGTGGCCTGCCCAGTGCCCACCGGAGTCTACCAAGCTTAATTCACTATGTCACTATGTCTGCTTCAAGGTAGATTGCGTACAATTCATGATTGTACCATCTCCGGAATAGTCCTTCCTCACATATGGGGCCAACAATTCTCCTTAAGACTTTTCTCTCGAACGCGGCTAAGAGGTCGGAGTGTCTTTTGCTGCTAAGCAACCAAGTCTCGGATCCATACGTGAGTACTGGCAGGATTTGAAGTTATGGTGAGATTTCCGGATTTGAAGAGCTTTGACAGACTACAGTAGGCTCTGTTGGAATTGAGCAGCCGCCCGCGTATTTCTTCTTCTAAATTATTATCAGATGCTACTGTTGACCTAAGGTATTTGAAGGATTGCACCACTTCAAATTCGTGCTCCCCTACCTTGATTGTTTGACCAACTGTTCTTCTCGCATTCGACGCCACCATGTACTTTGTTTTACCTTCACTAATGTGCAGCCCCAGATTTTGTGGCGCCTGCTCGATCTGGATGAAGGAATCGTGTTCGGTCCTTCCGATGATGTCAATGTCGTCTGCGTAAGCCAGTATCTGGCTGGACCTGTTGACGATGGTCCCTCTTGTTGCCGTGCCAGAGTCACGGATTGCTTTCTCCAACGCCAGATTGAAGAGGAGGCAGGCCAAACCATCCCCTTGTCGGAGTCCATTAAAGATGTTGATTGGTCTGGATAGCAATCCGGCTATTTTTACTTGGCTTGTTACGTTGGTCATGGTCAACCTACAAAGTCGTGTCAATTTATTTGGGATGCCGAATTCTCTCGTGGCTTTTTAAAGTTCTACCCTGGCTATGCTATCATAGGCGGCCTTAAAGTCTATAAACAGATGGTACGTTGGGATGTTAAATTCTAGACATTTTTCCATCGCCTGCCTAAGGGTAAAGATCTGATCAGTTGTTGATTTAATTATTTTAATAATAATTAATTATTAATAATAATAATAATAATAATAATAATAATAATAATAATAATAATAATAATAATAATAATAATAATAATAATAATAATAATAATAATAATAATAATAATAATAATAATAATAGTAATAAGAATAATAATAATAATAATAATAATAATAATAATAATAATAATAATAATAATAATAATAATAATAATAATAATAATAATAATAATAATAATAATAATAATAATAATAATAATAATAATAATAATAATAATAATAATAATAATAATAATAATAATAATAATAATAATAATAATAATAATAATAATAATAATAATAATAATAATAATAATAATAATAATAATAATAATAATAATAATAATAATAATAATAATAATAATAATAATAATAATAATAATAATAATAATAATAATAATAATAATAATAATAATAATAATAATAATAATAATAATAATAATAATAATAATAATAATAATAATAATAATAATAATAATAATAATAATAATAATAATAATAATAATAATAATAATAATAATAATAATAATAATAATAATAATAATAATAATAATAATAATAATAATAATAATAATAATAATAATAATAATAATAATAATAATAATAATAATAATAATAATAATAATAATAATAATAATAATAATAATAATAATAATAATAATAATAATAATAATAATAATAATAATAATAATAATAATAATAATAATAATAATAATAATAATAATAATAATAATAATAATAATAATAATAATAATAATAATAATAATAATAATAATAATAATAATAATAATAATAATAATAATAATAATAATAATAATAATAATAATAATAATAATAATAATAATAATAATAATAATAATAATAATAATAATAATAATAATAATAATAATAATAATAATAATAATAATAATAATAATAATAATAATGAAAGTGTATTGATGAGTAGTACATCAATTTCAATGACTTCTTTTGTACGAGAGTATAGGCCTGCAGTGGACAAGTAGCGAAATTGGCTAGAAGTTTTGGACTCCGATTTTATCGAGTCATAATGTGACGATGATCGCATTGAAACTTCAATTTTGCCTCAAAGTAATACGACGACCTCTGCATGCTGCTGGAACAGCATTCTTCTCCTGCAGATATTATTTTTAGTGAGCGTAGATAATTTTTCGAGGCTAGGAAAGTCGAAAGAGAATCAGTCTCAAAACTCAAATTGGTATGCTCGCTTAAAATAGTTGGCGATGGATTGCAGATTTGGAGCACAGTTAGACGATTTTGTCTTAAACAAATTTTGTTGGCTTCGACGGCAAAATATTTGAGTGGTTGTGTGAAGAAGACGAAGGCATAACACAACAAAGCCTTACAAAAAGGCTTGACATTAATCAAAATAATAATTATAGTTCTCATTTTAATGTTTGTAATAATTTTTCTATTTATGATACACTATACGGACAGGTCTGTTCACACTCCACATGCTCCATTTACATTGACGGTGGAAGTCAATCGAGTTTTGCTCGGTTTTATTTTGGACACTCGCTACTGGTTCACTAATCATCATCATCATCATCGGTTCGACAACCGGGGTCAGGTCCTTGCCTCCTTCAACAAGTCTCTCCACCTATCCCGGTCTTGAGCCAACGCCATCCAGTTGCGCACCCCAAGGCTTCGGGCGTCCTGGTCTACGCCATCTCTCCAGCGCAAGCATGGTCTACCACGCTGCCGTCTACCATAGAATGTACCACAAAAGATTTTCCGAGCAGGTTCCTCTTCACTCATGCGAGCTAGGTGGCCTGCCCAGTGCCCACCGGAGTCTACCAAGCTTAATTCACTATGTCACTATGTCTGCTTCAAGGTAGATTGCGTACAATTCATGATTGTACCATCTCCGGAATAGTCCTTCCTCACATATGGGGCCAACAATTCTCCTTAAGACTTTTCTCTCGAACGCGGCTAAGAGGTCGGAGTGTCTTTTGCTGCTAAGCAACCAAGTCTCGGATCCATACGTGAGTACTGGCAGGATTTGAAGTTATGGTGAGATTTCCGGATTTAAAGAGCTTTGACAGACTACAGTAGGCTCTGTTGGAATTGAGCAGCCGCCCGCGTATTCCTTCTTCTAAATTATTATCAGATGCTACTGTTGACCTAAGGTATTTGAAGGATTGCACCACTTCAAATTCGTGCTCCCCTACCTTGATTGTTTGACCAACTGTTCTTCTCGCATTCGACGCCACCATGTACTTTGTTTTACCTTCACTAATGTGCAGCCCCAGATTTTGTGGCGCCTGCTCGATCTGGATGAAGGAATCGTGTTCGGTCCTTCCGATGATGTCAATGTCGTCTGCGTAAGCCAGTATCTGGCTGGACCTGTTGACGATGGTCCCTCTTGTTGCCGTGCCAGAGTCACGGATTGCTTTCTCCAACGCCAGATTGAAGAGGAGGCAGGCCAAACCATCCCCTTGTCGGAGTCCATTAAAGATGTTGATTGGTCTGGATAGCAATCCGGCTATTTTTACTTGGCTTGTTACGTTGGTCATGGTCAACCTACAAAGTCGTGTCAATTTATTTGGGATGCCGAATTCTCTCGTGGCTTTTTAAAGTTCTACCCTGGCTATGCTATCATAGGCGGCCTTAAAGTCTATAAACAGATGGTACGTTGGGATGTTAAATTCTAGACATTTTTCCATCGCCTGCCTAAGGGTAAAGATCTGATCAGTTGTTGATTTGCCTGGAATGAAACAACACTGATATTGGCCGATTATGGTTTTAGCATATGGGGCTATCCGTTCTTGTAGGATAGAGGAGAGTTTCTTATAGGCGGTACTCAACAACGTGGCACCTCTATAATTGCTGTAAGTTGTGACATCTCCTTTCTTATGTATGGGTCAAATTATACTTTTTCGCCATTCTTCTGGCATATCTTCCTGCTCCCATACGTGCACTAGAATATCATAAATTGCTTGATAAATTGCCATCGGCTCCCGGCCGGGCTATAGCCTTCTCAAGCTCTTCTATACTTGGTGGCGGTAACATAGGGTATTCTTCTTGAAGTAGTGGAGCCTCTACTTCTGCAGTGAGCTGACCATTTAGCAATTCATTAAAGTACACTTCCCATCGTTCCAATATGATTGGGGGATCGGTGATCAGATTTCCCTCTCCGTCCTTGCAGTAAGTGCAGCGTGGTTTGTACTGCTTCATGTTTCGGACGGATTGGTAGAACTTCCGCGCCTAGTGTGGACCTCGCTTTCGGCTTCTTTCTAATTCACAGATCATGTTCTTCTCTCAGGCTGATTTTTTCTGTCTGTGAAGCCGTTTTTCTATTCTTCTGAGCTCTTTATATTCATCTTCGCAGGCCCGCGTTCTATGAGAATGTTGCATTGATCGGTACGCAACATTCTTACGTTCAGTGGTTAGCTTGCATTCATCATCAAACCAGTCGTTCTGACTTCTACCACTGCTGCCTAAGATGGAATTGGCAGTACTAATGAGAGTGTTCTTAAGGCGTGTCCACTTTTCATCTACGCCCAGCATACTGGCGCCAGGACTTACTCACCCTGGGTCGAGTGGTTCCAGGGCGTGTCCTAACGCATGTCCAAAGGTGTTACTGGTGTTTTCATTGCGTAGTGCAGCCGTGTTGATTCGAACCTGATCGGCGGATGCAATACGCCTTCGCAAGGAAATCCGCCCGGTATATCATATGAGCAGAGTAATTTCACGACTTTGCCGCGAGATATTGAAGATCAATGTCTTACCAGTGATTCGGAAAAAAGCAGTATTCTTGGTGAAGCCAGAGCGCCTGTGGCCAACATGAAGTCAGCCTTTTAACAAGCCCAGAAGCAGGGGAGGGAGTGAGCACACAGCCGACTAGGACAGCTAGAAATATAAGGCTGTTAGAACGTGTAAACTATAAAGAATAAGAATGATTATTAATATTTTAGAGTATTAAAATATGAAATATTAAAAAAATAGAAACGAATTGTAGGCATTAAATATTTTTTTGTGACTGTGCTCTTGCACAACATAATGTTGTTTGCTTCAAGTCGACACAGCTTAAGAAGTAAATAGATACCGAAACAACTTTTCTTTCTCTAATCGTATGATCCTCCCGCTATTAAGTTAAGTTACACATCATTACCGTATTGTATGCTGTCTATAAATACAGCTCTCGATGATTGACTTTGCCTTCTTTTTATTTAATAAATGTCACAGTAACGATATCAATCTTGGTCTTTTATTAAAATCATTGGCTCGCTATCCTACAAAATTCAGAAGCGGGATGTGATCTGATATCCCAAGTATTAGTAAAAGTTATAATAATAAAAGTTGATAAAACTTATAATTTGTCGTGCCTTATAATATCAAAGTCATTAGTAAAAATGTCGGAAAGTTTTAATCAGTTTTTAAGTAGAGCTACTGTTGCTATTCTAAAAAGCATGTTGCGATTTCTTGAATTAAGAACTGATGGCACTTAGGCGGTATTAAAACTTCGAGTGCAGGAAGCAGTTCAAGGTTACACGCAGGAGAATCTTCAGAAACTTGTGCATGATTTCATGGCCGAAGGTAAGCCAGATGATTCCGAATCGATCGAAGACGACGAGTGTGAACAGGAGCAGGACGAACAACCAGGTATTGTTCAGAACAACAACATCGAGGAGGAGCTGAACAACCTTCGCGAAATGTGTAAAATGAAAGAAGAGATTGTTTTGCTAAAGCGAAGGCTAAATGAGCTGCAGATGGAAGATACCCAAGAAAATTCCAGTCCAAGACCACATGTTTCATACAACCTCAAAGACATGGAGAACGCACTGTGTCCATTCACCGGAGATGACAACTTTCCTATTGATCGTTGGGTAGAACAGTTTGAGGAGCACGCTGAAACTCTTCATTTGGATGATCGAACCAAATTCATTTATGGAAAGAGGCTCCTTGATGGCACTGCAAGGCTGTTCGTGAGGTCTTTGAAAACTCGAAACTGGATTGAGCTGCGAGATGCACTTGTGGATGAGTTTAAGCGTATTGTTACTAAAGCAGATATTTTCAGTGAGCTAAATGCAAGAAAAAGACGACGAGAAGAAACGATACAGCAATACGTGTTGTCTATGCAAGAGATAGCATCACATAACCCTATCGAGGAAGAAGATTTGATCCAATTTATAATAAAGGGAATATCTGATTCCGAAATTAACAAAAGCATGCTGTACCACGCAAACAGTATGGAACAACTAAAGATTGCTCTAAGAAAGTACGAAAAGTTCAAAAGCAATGCTCGTGACAATTTTCAAGCGAAACCCAGCACATCGCAGTCTCACAATCACAGTAGTCAAAACAGGCATAAGACCAACCCGTTTAAGAAAACAGAACACATTACTCATGTACCTACTATAGTGGCTATGCGAAGAGAGAGTTCACTTGCTTCAAGTGTGGTGTTCGTGGACACATCGCAAAAAATTGTTCCAACATAAAACCAGTTTTAACTCTGAAGGCCAACAACAGCAACGACAGCAACAACAACGATGTGGACAACGTTCTCTCAGAGAAAATCAACAACATTTCAAACAATGGTCAGAGCCGCATCCAGCTACAACGTAGTCCAGATCACAACGATTTTGAAAAAAAGATTTGTTATCGATTCACAAATAAGAATTCCGAATGTTCGTGTACTCTTATGTCACTTTTGGACTCTGGGAGTCCGATGAGCTTTGTTCAAGAGAAGTTCTTGCCGCAGACCATGATTTCACCGTTGGAGAATCAACGTCGCTCGTATTGTGGAGTAAACAGCCCGCTTCAAGTGTTGGGAAGTGTTAATTCTTTTATATTTTTTGATGATTTAGAAACTAACCTAAGTTTATTTGTAGTGAAAAATAATTCCATGAGTTATCCAATTGTTTTTGGGAGAAATTTCATCGACAAAGTTGGTATGGTGTTACAGAGAGCAGACAAGGAAGCTGAAAGCCAACAAGATGCAATTTTGCCAGAGTCGTCTAGTATTGACCAGTGTAATCGTTTTTCAAATGTATCATTACCGTCATCAAATAGTTGTCCAGAAAAGTATGTTTGCATGAATAATTTGTTGTTTTCATCTTCAAGTCAGTGTCGTCCGCATGTAAGTACATCTAGTGAAGAAATTGATTCTATTGAACAAATTTTAAATATTGATATTAGTGATGAAAAATCAGTGTTAGATTAGAATCAATCCAGAGATACCATATAACATACAGGAAATCGTAAAAGATATAGTGAAGCCCGCTTTTTGTAATAATTTAGGTAGAAGTTATCCTCAGGAGAATGAATATAAAATGAAGATAGTTTTATCTAGAGATGTACCGTTCCATTGTGTACCACGAAGGTTACCCTATTCCCATAAAATAGAATTAGAAAAGATTCTTAACGACTTACTTAGCAAAGTAATAATAAGAGAGTCAAATTCTCAGTATGCATCACCGATTGTTTTGGTTGAAAAAAAGAATAAAGAGTTAAGGCTTTGCATAGATTTTAGGGAACTAAATTAAATTATTCTTCGAGATAACTACCCACTACCTTTAATTGAAGATAATATTGACCGACTTAAAAATAAAAAATACTACACAACGCTTGATATGAAAAATGGTTTTTACCATGTGCCGCTTGAGGAGGAGTCAATGAAATATACTTCGTTTACCACCCCGATTGGACAATACGAATTTACCAAAATGCCTTTTAGGCTTAAAAACGCCCCCTCTGTTTTCGAAAGACACATGAAGCACTTATTTGGTAAATTGGTATTACAATCTAAGATTTTGACATATTTAGACGATATCCTAATCGCGACAGAAAGCATTGAAGAACATGTAGGTATTTTGAGAGAAGTCATGGAAATAGTTCTCAATAAAGGTTTGAAGCTTAGGTTAGATAAATGTGCTTTTTTACAAAGTGAGATAACATATTTAGGTTATAAAATAACCGAAGCTGGTGTTAGTCCGTATGATTTTAATCTTAAAGCAATTCAATATTTTCCGTTACCTACCTCAGTCAAAGACGTCCATAGTTTTTTGGGACTTTGCTCCTATTTTAGGAAGTTTATCCATCAATTCGCCAATATAGCAAAGCCCCTGTATGATTTATTGAAAAAAGATTCAACGTTCAGGTTCGGTCCTAGGAACTAGAGGTCTTTAATTTGATGAAGGATAAACTTATTTCAGCTCCAGTGCTATCGATTTATAACCCTCACAACTCTACAGAGTTACACTGCGACGCCAGCTCGCATGGTTTTGGAGCAGTTTTGCTTCAAAAACAGAGCGATGCCAAATACCACCCGGTGTTTTATTTTTCAAAGCGAGCTACTGATTCTGAAAGCAGGTTTCATAGCTATGAGCTGGAGACGTTATCCATTGTCTATGCTTTAAGACGATTCCGAATATACTTGCTTGGCATTCCATTCAAGATCGTGACGGATTGTCAAGCCCTTGTCTTGACATTGAACAAAAAAAACATTGAATCCACGTATATCACGATGGGCGCTGGAGTTACAATCATTCGACTATTGTGTGGAACATAGAAAAAGTGATCGAATGCCGCACGTCGATTCTTTAAGCAGGACTTTTAACATTTTGCAAGTTGACGATGAATCGTTTGAATTTGTACTCGCAGCTGCCCAAAGACATGACCCAAAAATAGTTTCCATAGCGTCTAATTTAAGTAAATCAGAAAGTCCTCACCATGAAATGGTTGACGGACTGATATATCGGAAGGCAAAAGATAAGATTGTTTTTTACGTCACATCTCACATGGAGGAGCTAGTAATCAGAACTCATCATGAGTCACTTTGTCATCTTGGTGTCGACAAATGCTTTGAGCATTTGCTTGGCATCTACTGGTTTCCAAATATGAAGGAAAAGATAAAAACAGTGATAAAGAGTTGTCTTAAGTGTATTTATTTTTCCCCCGAGTCTGGGAAAAAAGAAGGAATCCTCCATCCAATTCCAAAAGGAAAGTTACCATTTGACACACTTCACATCGACCACCTAGGTCCTTTTCCTACATCTCGTTCCAACAAAAAACACATCCTTGTGGTGGTAGAAGGTTTTACCAAATTTATGAAGCTTTATGCGACCAAAAGTACTTCAAGTAAAGAATCTATAGAATGCTTAAAAACTTATTTCTCGAATTTTTCTAGACCTAACCGTATATTATCTGACCGAGGTACTTGTTTTACCTCGAAAGAGTTTGCAGATTTTGTGAATGAGGCAAATATTCAGCATGTTAAGGTAGCTACACACTCACCGCAATCTAATGGTCAGGTGGAACGGCTAAATCGGATTATAACACCTATGCTAGCAAAAGAATGCGAATCATTTACTACAAGTAACTGGGACAAGATTCTAGAAAAGGTTGAGTTTGCTATAAACAACACCGTGAATCGAAGTACAGGTTTCACGCCTAGCACTTTGCTTTTTGGTAGGGATCAAAAAGGAAGATTTTGCGATAAGGTAAAAGAGTTTTTGGTTAATAATATAGAATCTGAAGGAATGAATCTAGATGAGGTTAGAGAAAAAGCTAAAGGGAACATTGAAAGGGAACAAATCAAAAACAAAAAGTATTACGATAGTCGTCATAAAAGTCCGAAAGAGTATAAACCAGGAGATTATATCATGATTAAGAACGTTGACACAACACCAGGTACAAATAAAAAACTTTTGGCTAAGTTTCGTGGGCCATACGAGGTTCAAAAGGTTTTGACGAACGATAGGTATGCAATAGGAGACGTAGAGGGGTTACAATTAACAAGATTGCCATATAAAGGTGTTAGTTCTCTTCTCCTAGTAATATGCGACTATATGCGGTACCCGAGGTTGATTTGAACTGTGATGAAAATAAAGAATTTAAACCAACAAAAATTAACGATAATATTTACATTTGAACAGCGATAATTTGAAACTAAATAAATTAAATCCGATTATCCAATTTACTGAATAAGATTTCGATTGCTTCCATCTACACCAATTTTGTCGACGAATGTTTTCCTTTTTTTTCTTAGATATATGTACCTATGTATTTTTTTAAACTTTCAGTTAAAAAAAAAATCTAAAACTAATGTCTTAATTTTGAAAAGTTTTTATATCAAACTAATCCTACTTATATTTTCAAATATATGTAAATCTTTTTATAATTTTTATTTATCTTTTCTAAAAGAATGAAAATCTCATTTTATATTTTCTAATATAAAATAAAAAGAAAATGTTTAACTGTCTAGATGTTTAAAAAGAATGAAAATCTCATTTTATATTTTCTAATATAACATAAAAAGAAAATGTTTAACTGTCTAGATGTTTAAAAAGAATGAAAATCATATTTTATTTTATTGTTTTACTTTGTTATTTTGTATACTTAAGAAGAAAAATATTTAGTTTATAAAACTTTCGAAAAATCCTTAAAAATAAGAACTTGACACAATAATAATTTAAAAATTTCAATGAAAACCAAAAAAAAAAATTTGTAATTATCTAACAAACTGTAATCGGGACGATTATACGGTCAGAATGGCCGAGCTGTAGGCATTAAATATTTTTTTTTTGTGACTGTGCTCTTGCACAACATAATGTTGTTTACTTCAAGTCGACACAGCTTAAGAAGTAAATAGATACCGAAACAACTTTTCTTTCTCTAATCGTATGATCCTCCCGCTATTAAGTTAAGTTACACATCATTACCGTATTGTATGCTGTCTATAAATACAGCTCTCGAAGATTGACTTTGCCTTCTTTTTATTTAATAAATGTCACAGTAACAATATCAATCCTTGTCTTTTATTAAAATCATTGGCTCGCTATCCTACAGAATTAAACAAAAATATGTATAAAGTACTCAGTATTTTATTAGCTAACTAACAATTATTTCTATATTACATTCTATGACATTTATTTTATATTTAACATCTTTAGATGGGAGTTGTGGTGTAGTGCCATCTGGATGTCATTCAAATTAACTTAAATTAGAATAAGATTATACCAATCATATTTATACCAAAATCTAATATATATAAATCTCCTGTAACGATGTTTGTCCGCGATGGATTCCTAAACTACTTAACCGATTTTAATGTTTTTTTTTTTTAATGTGTGCTTTTTTCTAACTTGAGAGATAGGATAGCTTAGATCTTTAATTATAGTCGCAATTTTATTTTATTGCAAATTATTTGTCTATAATAAATTGACAGTCACAATTATATGATATATATATAGTCATTCATCACGATATCTCTGGAACCATTAGCTAAAGACTTGAAATTTGGTCACCGAGTAGAGGTCAGCTAAGAACGGATTTTACGAAATTTCACCCCAAGAGGGGTTGCGGGGTGTTAATTAAAAAAAATTCAAATTTTAAAACTACAGCTCTTATAGGTATGAAACTTAGTCAGGATATTCTTTTTGGCATGTTTGAATTTAGTAAAAAACAATTTTATGATGTTTCACCCCGGGGGCGTTAAAAATTAAAAAAAAATTGTTTTTTTTTCCAATTTATAGCTTTTGGAACTCTGAAACTTGGCCAGAACATTTCTTTTGGCATGTTTAAATTTACTAAGAACTAATTTTATGATATTCAACCCTAAGAGGGTTGTGCGGGGGCGTTAAAAATTAAAAAAAATTGTATCTTTTAATCTGTAGATTTAAAACATAGAAACTTGACCAGAATATTTGTTTGGTATGTTTGAATTTACTGTGGATCTGTGTAAGTCAAAACAATACTTAAATTAAATTTCCAGTCTAGATCTAAAAACACAATTCTATAAAGTGCCCAGCGAAGTGGGCGGGTAACAGCTAGTAATTATGTGTATTTATGAAGAGAAATAAACCAGTTCCTTTTGTACCTTTGACTGAACAATATCGCGATAGTAATAATAATAACAAATATATACATATATAAATAAATTTAATAAGACATAAAAAATTGACAAACCAAAAATCCATGAGCTTGGCAGAACAAGAACCCTTCCCATTTAAAGTTAAGTAATGCAATCGATTCGTGCATTAAATATGCTGGCAGCAAAACACTGCTTCCAATTTGCCATCAATTATGCAAAACGGTTTTTCAGCCTTTCCTATTGTTTCATTTTGACAATTGCTGGCATCCCCTTTGAAATATACAATTTGTATCTGTAATTGGGTTAAGTTTTAAAGGGGGAAATCATGTTTGAATATTGAATGTTTGAAAAGAACGAGGACTGCACAATGCACTATGCCTACATTTCATTGCATTTTAGATTACATTTATCTTCGCCTTATAATTTAGAATGTGAGTAGGTTTTTGTTGCTGGCATTTAGTTCTAATCAATTAACCTAACTCTGACACAAATTGAATCACATTGCATAGACGCACTGTAGTCCGAAAAGCCAAAAGTCGTGGCAGAAATGTTTTTTCTCATTGTTTTGTTTTTTATTTCTAAACCGAAAATACTCTTGACTTTTTTCTAACCTCTGACCCCGATAAATACGCAATCAGTGTATTAACGTCTCTGGGCACATCTGACCTTAGTATCATATCCGCAAATTTGTCGTGCCAAAAAAAATCCAGTTACAGAAAGAGCTCTTGTGAGAAGCGTTTGGCGATACGAGAAAGCCAACTGGGACGATCTCAATAATTTTTTCAGGACTTTAACTGGTCACTATGCTTCCTCGGTAGTGACGTAGACTCCAGCGGGAATATGATTAATAATATGATTCTTTAGGGAATGAGAACCTTTATTCAGAATAGGGCTATGGGCATCAGACAAAGAGAAATCATGGTTTGTTGCGAACTGTAAAAAGATTATTACGGTCAAAGAGGTTAGCTTCCGTTGTTTTAGAGCCAACCCAACTGAGCAAAACCGGAAAAAGTTCAAACACGCCAGGAAGCCCTGCAACGCCCATATTCGAAGGACCAAATTTTTGCATGAAACAAAATTAGGGCAAAAAATACTACAATGTCCCACAGCCACAGGTAGTAAAAACTTTTGGTCATTCGTAAAAAACATAAGGAACAAAACGTCTTCCTAGGTCCCAACACTCGTTGTCAATGACACTGCCTTTGTTAGCTCTCTCGAGAAAATTAACTTATACGTTAGGCAGTGCGCCGCCAAGTCTAAGTTGTCAGATAGTGTCAAGACTCCCCAGTTCTTGAGTGCGTAAATGATTCTTTCGTACGAGCTGTGGGGAGAGTCCTAAAAGATCTCAATACACAAAAATCGTCTGGTCCGGATGATATCCCCGCTATTGTTCTGAAGAGGTGTTCTTCCACGCTGGCAAAACCCCTGCGTAAGCTTTTCCATCTATCCTATTCTTCTGTTCCGAGCAGTTGCAAAACAGCCATTTCTCCAGTCTATCACGCGAATCTTCTTCACCCTCTAATTACCGACCAATTACACTTACGCCCCAAGGTCATGGAAACGCTGATAAATTACCAGCTCAAGAAATATCTTGAAGATCAAAAGCTTCTTATTAACCGGCAATACGGCTTTCACAGCAATAGGTCCACTGGTGACCTGATATTTTATCTCACCCAACAGTGGAACAAATCTTTACATCGTTTTGGAGAAAGTAAGATTATTGCACTTGATATTTCTAAAGCATTTGATAAAGTTTGGCATCCTGCTCTCTTATCGAAAATGCGTGCTTTTGGTATCGACGAAAACCTTCTTCGTTGGATTAGTAACTTTCTTTCGAATCTGAAACCCACAACATAAATGCTGGTGTGCCACAGGGTTCCGTTCTGTCACCAACCCTCTTTCTCATTTTTATTAATGATCTCCTGTCTGCAACTACTAATCTATTAAATTGTTTCGCTGACGATAACATCCTCAGCTTTTCATATTCATTTCCAGATTCACATCCCTGCGCTTCGGACGTGGAACTGAAACGGCTAAATATGATAAGTACATAAGTAAGTTACATTAAATTCTGACTTAGCAATGTACAATGGGGATTAAAAAATCGCGTAGAATTTAATGCTTCGAAAATTCAAAGCTGCCTTCTGTCGTTAAAGCGAGACGTACCCCCCCCTGCCATTATCTATGAGTGGCCTGCGATTTTAGGTATGTGTATCACAAACCATCTTTTGTGGAATGATCACATACTTAACGTCGCCAAAAATACCGCAAGATGTTTAGGTTTCCTTTGGAGATGCAAGAAATTCTTTTCCCCTTCTGATCTGGCTATTATCTATAAAAGTTATATACGTCCAAAGCTTGAGTATAACTCCCATCTCTGGGCTGGTGCTCCATCTCCTTTCAAATCCCCTTCTACTTACCTAAAGATCGTACTGTGTCTCTGACATGTAAAAGGTACGTCATGTCCCCTTGAGTGCTCGCTAATTAAAAAAAAAAAATATGAATATAAACAGAGCTTCAAAAACAGCAACCAAAATAATTTTTTGGTTAGTATTTTGGTTTGCAGAGCTTATCAAAGTTAAGCAATTTTATTCTAAAGTAAAAATAAAATGCTAGGTCGCACGTGATTGCTCAGTTGTGCGATAACATACATATTGGTTTTAAAGTCTGAGTATAAAAACAAAATTATCATACTATCTATTATAGTCACAAGTAAAAATATGAAAAAGCTTGAAATTCATTATTTGAATTGATAAAATAAGCCAAAAAAGAAGTTTAATTTTAAAACTGAAGATGCCATCTTATATATCATAAAAAAAGCAAATTTTTGAGAAAAAAATTTCAAAACTCGTTAGACCTGTTTTTTCAAAAAATAATTTTTGTATACATATACATATAATTTTGTAAGTATTTTTATATAAAAAAGTTGGTATGCACATTTTTAGTATTTGATAACGTACACTTAAAACCAAATTTAAAAAAAAACATTTATTAGTTTTCAATTAAAAAAATTGATTTTTTTTTAAATACAAAAAATATTTTTTTCGAAAATCTTGATATGCAATATTATTGAGATTATATAGGACCTCCTTCAGAAAATTTTCATCGAAATCCGTGCAATAGTACCGTTAATAACGGTTTTTTCAAAAATTTCTTTTTAACTAAATTATTAAGGTTACTTGACACACCAGATTTTAAAAATTTCATCAAAATCGTTAGAGCCGTTTTCGAGAAAAAAATGTTTTGCCTGAACGGTACTATGACAGGTCCCGTTAATTTTGGAACTAAAAAAAAATTCCGATTTCCCCTCTAATTTAATATTGAAAAAGAATAAAACAAAAAAAAATTTTTTTTTATGAGGGTAAACTGACATTTTGTTAAACCATATTATGCACCTCATATGCAACCTCAGAAGCCAGTTTATTTTATCTCCGCAGCAATGAGCTGTCAAAATTTGTATGGGAAAAATATCTATTTTGCAAAAAAGATAAATTTATCTCACAGATTTGACGTTGAAAGATAACACATAAACCTCATAAAGTTTAGAGAAGTAATTTCTGACGTTTTTAGTTGTGACAGATGATTATTTCTCACATTTATGCAAACATTTTAATGGGGTGCTCATGCAAACGTCTAGCGAAATATTTTATCTTTCTGCAAAGCGGAAAATTATCTCTGCATGAATACCCTTATTGTTTTATATGTAACTACTGCTGAAAGCAAGAGATTAGTTTATTTTTACCTGCTAACTTAACTATGGATTGTATATTATTTTACGGTCCAATAAAACAGGAAGCATTAAGTATTAAGTTTTTATCGTTACGCTTAAAAAAGAGATATTAACCAAGGTACATTTGGTAGCACATGAGATCTTAAAAAGACCTGTACAAAAGTTATTGCACAGAGCTAGTATAAGTTTAAAATGATGAATGATGATTTCACGGAATTTTTTTCTCCAAATTAAAATCTTTATATTCTATTTTATTAAGTAAAAAAATATTACATTTTTTTCTTTAATTTTGGTTCATTAACTTTTTTCCTGCACTGTTTTACATAAAATTGGACACTTAAACAGCTAATACGATGTCGATGAGTAACAAAATGAAAAAAATACTGTTTCAATAATTGCTAAAAATATTAAAAAATTTTTCGTTTTCTTTATACATCTACTGTTATGAACAATTGTTTTTGTAACACCCTGTGATTCATAAAATAGCCACAGACTTTTTTACAAAATTCGCAGAATTTTAACTTTTTTTAAGTTTTCGATCAATTCCTTACGCAGTTAATTCCTCTTTCTAAGAAAATCATTTTTAGGCCATTATTTAGAAACACCCTGATTGTTCCATAAAAATCATTTATAGCCTTTCAAATTTCCTTTAAGAAGAAGAAAGCAATATCCTTTTACGTTCAAAAGTTACGATTTTTGCAACGAAAAAAGTTATTTTGGACCACAGTTCGAGGTCCACGAGCGGACCAATGTGCAAGGATTAGCTAGTAGGTACCTACCGAATCAGTAAAGTATACACAAACTTGTAGGAAATGTCATCCTCAATGAGTATTATACCGAATTCACCGTTGAATTCTTTGACCATTTCATAAGGAAATAGCATAACGATAAACTCGAATTTGTTAGTCAATGCGATTCACCTTGATAAAAATGGATAGTTCTCGGTAGAAACACCAGAATATCCGAGTTAACGTGTTAACAAAGGCAAGATAATGAAAGAATATCTTATTTCATGATAACCAAAACTACCTTATGTATAACACGAGTACTAAATAACAAAGTGCTTAATCAATCAAAATACAAAATAATCAATAAATCAATTATAATTACTGATGAATATGTCTTTTAACAGTAATAATAAAAGTTGCATAATGTGTCATTTAAATTGGGTAATCGTCAAGTGTGGAATAGAATTGCAAAATGTGCAATTATTAATTGTAAAATGTGAATATAGTAGTAAGGGAGGCGACCGTAAGATTACCTATCTATTCGGGTGACACGAAATAAGTATATAGGATCGATAGATTTTTGGCCACTGATCAAGAATCTGCTGGTCGGACAAAGATTTTCAGGTAACTTTAGCCGGGAGAGGGCTACTTCCGACACGTTTTTTTGAGCATTGCCTATATCGGGTATCCGAAAATTTTTACTGTTAGTAGCTAGAACTTTCAGTGTAGATTCTAAAACGCTTGGTCGGACAAGCAATATCAGGAATCAAATGTCTGTCCGACCACTTCAAAAAACGGAAATTTTGGGTTCAACCTATCCAATCATGGTCACGGACGATATGGGTATCAAATGAAAGGTACATTTGTACTCTTTATAAATCCATTGGTCGGACAAAGATTTTCAAGGATCAACCCTTAGTCCGACCACTTTGAAGCGAAAAAATCTTTTTATATCGGATTCTTTTTACCATGGTGCCAAATCTATATTTTTATCAAGAAAATGGTTGAAGGAATATGGTTGGGGTACCGAACGAAAGGTATTTTTCCCTCTTTAAAAAAATAGTTGTCAATCAAAAATATTCGGAAAATAAACCCTTGTCCGACCCTTTGAAGGAAAAAAACATTGTTTTTTTGGCTTCTGGTTCCCTTTATTGTGAAAATCCTCTGCATGCATTCATAATAAAAATGGTTGAAATGGGTGTCAATAAAGGTATATTTTCACTCTTTAAAAAAATACTGGCCAATCAAAGATTTTCAGAAAATAAACCCTCGTCCGACCACTTTGAAGGAAAAAAACATTGTTTTTTGACTTCTGTTTCCTATATTGTGAAAATCCTATGCATGTATTCATAATAAAAATGGTTGAAATGGGTAGCAATAAAGGTATATTTTCCTCTTTCAAATTTCCTTTAAGAAGAAGAAAGCAATATCCTTTTACGTTCAAAAGTTACGATTTTTGCAACGAAAAAAGTTATTTTGGACCACAGTTCGAGGTCCACGAGCGGACCAATGTGCAAGGATTAGCTAGTAGGTACCTACCGAATCAGTAAAGTATACACAAACTTGTAGGAAATGTCATCCTCAATGAGTATTATACCGAATTCACCGTTGAATTCTTTGACCATTTCATAAGGAAATAGCATAACGATAAACTCGAATTTGTTAGTCAATGCGATTCACCTTGATAAAAATGGATAGTTCTCGGTAGAAACACCAGAATATCCGAGTTAACGTGTTAACAAAGGCAAGATAATGAAAGAATATCTTATTTCATGATAACCAAAACTACCTTATGTATAACACGAGTACTAAATAACAAAGTGCTTAATCAATCAAAATACAAAATAATCAATAAATCAATTATAATTACTGATGAATATGTCTTTTAACAGTAATAATAAAAGTTGCATAATGTGTCATTTAAATTGGGTAATCGTCAAGTGTGGAATAGAATTGCAAAATGTGCAATTATTAATTGTAAAAGGTGAATATAGTAGTAAGGGAGGCGACCGTAAGATTACCTATCTATTCGGGTGACACGAAATAAGTATATAGGATCGATAGATTTTTGGCCACTGATCAAGAATCTGCTGGTCGGACAAAGATTTTCAGGTAACTTTAGCCGGGAGAGGGCTACTTCCGACACGTTTTTTTGAGCATTGCCTATATCGGGTATCCGAAAATTTTTACTGTTAGTAGCTAGAACTTTCAGTGTAGATTCTAAAACGCTTGGTCGGACAAGCAATATCAGGAATCAAATGTCTGTCCGACCACTTCAAAAAACGGAAATTTTGGGTTCAACCTATCCAATCATGGTCACGGACGATATGGGTATCAAATGAAAGGTACATTTGTACACTTTATAAATCCATTGGTCGGACAAAGATTTTCAAGGATCAACCCTTAGTCCGACCACTTTGAAGCGAAAAAATCTTTTTATATCGGATTCTTTTTACCATGGTGCCAAATCTATATTTTTATCAAGAAAATGGTTGAAGGAATATGGTTGGGGTACCGAACGAAAGGTATTTTTCCCTCTTTAAAAAAATAGTTGTCAATCAAAAATATTCGGAAAATAAACCCTTGTCCGACCCTTTGAAGGAAAAAAACATTGTTTTTTTGGCTTCTGGTTCCCTTTATTGTGAAAATCCTCTGCATGCATTCATAATAAAAATGGTTGAAATGGGTGTCAATAAAGGTATATTTTCACTCTTTAAAAAAATACTGGCCAATCAAAGATTTTCAGAAAATAAACCCTCGTCCGACCACTTTGAAGGAAAAAAACATTGTTTTTTGACTTCTGTTTCCTATATTGTGAAAATCCTATGCATGTATTCATAATAAAAATGGTTGAAATGGGTAGCAATAAAGGTATATTTTCCTCTTTAAAAAAAATACTGGTCAATCAAAGAATTTCAGAAAATAAACCCTCGTCCGACCACTTTGACGGAAAAAACGTTGTTTTTTTTTTTGATTTTCGTTTACGATGTTCAAAAAAATGTAAGTATAAATTATTATGATAAATAAAAATAAATATAAAAATAGAACAATATAAAGGAGAGAGTACGCATTAGACTCAACTTCATTCTTTGAAGTGCTTTTTGTTTTAATTTTAATATAAATGTTCTATTTTTAACTTCCCATAGGGAGTTATTGTAATCGGTCCGATTGGTCAAATTGAAATTTTTGACATTTCTCGACGTTTCAAGGTCCCTAGAGCCTATATCAATCATTTTTAGAGAGATGTCTGTGTGTGCGTGTGTACGTACGTTCGTACGTTCTTACGTTCGTACGTCCGTACGTTCTGGTACCATTTTTCGTCGTCGATATCTCAAGAACGAGTAGAGATATCGACTTGAAATAAATTTTGTTTTACAGATAATAACTTCGAAAGAAGCTGAAAGGACGTTTATTAATATTCAATGAGTCGTTTTTTTACTATAGCAGTTTAAAAAAGAAGTGAAATTTTTGGTTGGGCTCAAATATCTCACGAACAAATAATGATATTGACTTGAAATAAATTTTATTCGACACATTATGACGTCATACAAATTTGATATGAATTTGGAAAAAAATCAATATACCGTTATTTTTTAAAATCAAAAAAACTAAAAAAAAAATTTTATAACTGGAATATCCTTAGATGGAAAAACGATATTAACTTAAAAATAATTTTATTTCACGAAGAATATTGTTTTTGACTACTGGTGAAAATTTCGAAAATATTTTATTTTATACATATTACAATTTCTTATGAAAGGTTAAATTTTGATAAATATCTAATTGACAGTTTTTGACAAAAAATATAATAAAAAAATAAACTAAAAAGTGGTAAAATTGGTTTTTCGACTCGAATATCTTGAGAACGAGCAATGATATTGACTTTGCCATTGGGTATTTAATTTTATACATAATAAAATTTTTACAGCGGGTATATATTTGATATATACTTAACTGACATTTTGAACAATTAAACAGAACTAAGAAAATTCCACTAAACGCGTGGAAGTTTACCTCCTGGGTCACGTGGGAACAACTTATACATCAACAATCTCTATAATATATGTGCATTTCGTAAATCTCTTTAAATAATTAAAATGCTTTTCAATCTTAAAATAATGATTGTTTGAATTTTACAGCTAAAGTTTGTTTCGCAGAAAATTTGGTTATTTGAAAAAAACTAAATATAAAGTTTTCAAGATCACAAATGGGAAGTTATCAGTGTGGGTCGCGCCCAGCCTCTTTTTCTTATTTTTTATGAGTGAGTATTCATAATTGTGTTCTTACTGTACTTATCCACCTTCTAATGTTATTTGTATTTTTTTTGTGTAAATGAAGTACCCCTGAAGAAGGCAGCAACCCCTGCCGAAATGTTGGGAAAGCTAAAGTAACTTAATTGTTTCATTGCCAAAATTACAGCGACCAAAAAAGCCGAAGGAAAACTAGATTTCCACTTTACATCACTAATTATACAAATTGGTCAGAAAATCAACTTTATTATGATCATTTTTATCGACCATTGCTTAATTGTATGATCCTGCGGGTTGGCTAGCGGCTAGCCCCAATCATTATAACAGCAAACATTTTAATGCAACAAATTTGGAAGGAAAAAACCGGGTGCGATGAAAACATTTTATGTCTTGCTGAACAAACTTGGAAAAAGTTTTTGGGCGAATTAGCGGGTATTCAGGAAATCTCCATTCCTCAATCTATCGAATTTTCTCCTTGGAAAATATTTCACATATATAGTTTGCCTGATGCCTCTTAAAAGGCCTATGCCGCCACTGTATATGTACGCGTGCATAAAAGTTCCTCAGACTTGTAATTCTTAATCAGTTCAGTATACGCTGGAAGGAATAGTATTTAAAAGAACTTATCAAACGTTATACATGCATAAATCCCCAACGAGATATGGAATTCGCCTTGGTAGGGTCTTAAAGGTCCATCGTGGTCCTGTTAAGAAAGTTCGAGTAGTTGATATTAAAACTCAGAAAGGAGTTGTAACACATTCTGTCGTCAAGATGTGTGTTCTGCCTTTAGACTGAAGTAATGAAATATTTAAAATCTTGCCTTATTTGTCTTACGTATAACGCATAACTTATGGCCGTATATAAATTATAAATCATAATTTATAATTTTCCTTTTAGAATTTAGAACATACTAAAACGCAACTAAATTGACCTTATATTACGTATGCTTATTTATTTCCAATTGTTTAATATCAATATTTAGGTTTTATAATAATTAACTAATCAAAATAACTTTTATTTTCTTTGCATGCGAGAATGCAAGGCGAACGGAATGTTCAGGTCACCAAAACATATTACAAACATATGTTCGACATTCGAAAACATCAGCCTCATTAATGTTCACGGACCTACGGAGGAGTCCTCAGACTAAGAAAACGAGACTTATTATGAACAAGTCGAGAGGACCCTCTATGCCTGTCCACGGTATGATGCTAAAATCATCCTTGGGGATTTGAACGCTAAAATAGGTCGGGAGCCGGTATTCAGGCATTACGCAGCCACCCATATTTTGCAAGAGAACACTAATGACAATGGACTTCGAGTTCTAGAATTGGCAGCATTGAAAAACATGGTAGTTGCGAGTACCAGGTTCCCGCCTAATGATATCTACAAAGCCACCTGGGTATCACCTGATGGAGTCACTCGTAACCAAATTGACCACGTGTTGATAGACCGTCGCCACTACTCGAACTTGATGACGGTAGGAACGTACCGAGATGTCAATATCGACTCGGATCACTATCTTGTTGGTATGGTTTTCCGAGGGCGGATTGCCTTGCGAAGACGTATTGCACCCGCCGATCAGGTTCGAATCAACACGGCTGCACTGCGCAATGAAGACACCAGTAACACCTTTGGACATGCGTTAGGACTGGCTCTAGAACCACTCAATCCAGGGAGAGTAAGTCCTGGGGCCCTACTCTGTATTTCGTTCCGAAAGTGAAAATTTCCGAAAACGAATATTTTGTACTCTCTAACTCTAAAGCGGAATGAAATCTACTACTTTCGGAATTGTCATTCCGAAAGTGGAATTTTCGTACCTGGCAATTCGTTTCCGAATGTCAAAAGCATTCTAAAACGGAACATTTTTTTTTTACATCTAATGTGATGACGGAATGTGATGAATGCGAATGTCTGGAAATGTAAGTTTTTTTTTGAAAATCTTGATGAAAATAATAATTCAAGCAAACAAATTTAATTACAGGGAATCTTCGAGCAAAAATATGCACACTAAGCAGAAACAATTTGAGATGTTGGTCGACTTTATGTGCTCGCATCCCGATTTGGCCAAGGGTCATCTAAAAACCTCGGACGCCAAGCAAACGTCGAACAACTTGTGGCAGAGGTTTGCATCCGAGTTAAATGCGGAAGGCCCACCGATGCGGGATGCAGCCGCCTGGAAAAAGGTAAGTTTAAGTGCCAAAACTATCTTTATATAAAATAAATCAAAAATTTGTTTGTAGGTATGGGCAGATCATAAGGCTTACATAAAAAGCAAATTGAGAAAAAACAAGCTGAGTATTTCTGGGACAGGTGGTGGGCCTTCCAAACACTGCTCCTTCACCGCTTCAGAGGAGCTAGTAATTAATTTACTTAATATCGACGAGTCAGTCAGCGGAATATCGTCAGTTCGTGTTTTCGGCGTCCACATAGAGAATATTGAACACGCTCCTGCTGAATCTCAACCAGTCAACATCGATGATCACGACGAGCATATTTCGGCACCTGAAGTACACAGAGGCAAGGAAAACCTACTAAAAAAACAAATTGAAAACCAAATCGAGTATCAAAAAAACTTGTGTAGCTTGTTGAAACACATAAACGAAAATTTAACAACTATCGCAAAATACAAAAAAAGGAATCACGATTTGAAAGCAAAAAAATACAAATTGGCAAAAGAAAAATTTGAATACCGAAGAAAAATTGAGAAGGAAAAAATTAAGCTTAAGCTTTCCAAGCTGGAATTAAAAAAAGAAATGATACAATCACAGCTAAATGCAATATAAAAAATCTTGATATTAATATACCTACTGCTATTCCTAAAAGTGAAGTTAATTTAAAAATTAGATTTAAGATTTTTTGAGTTACCTGAATTACCTGAATTACCTGAATTACCTGAGTTACCTGAATTAAAGTTTCCTTTTTTTTAAAAAAAATACATACATATTTAATAATTTAATAATAAATATAAATGAAAATATTATTTTATTTTCTGTGTTTACTGGTTTTGTAAGTTATTTTTGATTTGCTCCCGAATTCTCTTAGCAATATTTGAGTAGGTAGCGTTATCTACTTCATGTTGCTGTTCAATGCTGTCTGATGCTGCATGATATTGATCCGAAGGTAATCCATCCGAAGGTAAGTCCACATTATGTTCCAAACATATATTATGCAGTGCACAACAAACAATCATTATTTGCACAACTTTTTCTGGAGCATAGTGGAGTTCCCTTGCTGCTAAAAGACATCGAAATCTTCCTTTTAGCACGCCGAATACTCTTTCAATTAAACATCTAGCTTTAGAGAACTTTTCATTGAAGTAGCACTCGGCGCTATTTTCTGGAGCGCTTCGAAATGGAGTCATAATCCATGGCTCCAAAGGGTATCCAGAGTCACCTTTAATACGCAATAATGATAAGCAATTCGATTTAGAATATTTAAAATAGTAACCGAGAATCCAAGATGACTTATGTATCTCCGCTTTCATATTTTTGAATTAAATATTCACGTTCAGACGATAGACTCCATACATGTGAATCATGTGCTGCACCACCGTACTTTGCATTTACTGCCCGTATGAACATTTCATGGTCACATATCTTTAATTAAGAAGAGCACTTTAATTATTGTAAAAAAGCATGAAGTTTGTTTTTTAACTTACGACCATTGCATTAATACTATGCTTTAACTTTCTATTGAAATACAAGTGCTCGTTCCTTTTCGGCCTTATCATTTGAATGTGTGTTCCGTCAACCACACCAATAACTCCCGGAATTCCTGACTTCGAAAAGAAATATTGTTTAGCTTCTCTTCGTTTTATTTCATTCCTTTTGAAATTTATGTGTTTTGGACACAATATTTTCTCTATCGCACTGCAGACCTCTGCAATAGAACTTGATGTTGTTTGTTGTGCCATGTCAATAGAATAGTCGTGGCCTATTTGGTGCTGATAGCTTCCTTGCCCTAAAAACTTCAAAGTTACAGCCAGTTTTAAGATGGCTGGAACTCCAGTTGATCTTAAAGGAGCAGAGAGCTCATCTTGTATGGCATTTAAAACATACAAAAAAGCGTTTTTCGAAAGGCGAAAGTTCTGTACAAAACTAAAATAATAAACAATAGTTAATTAGTGAAATGAATCTTTGCCACCAATAAAATTTTACCTTTTATCACACATTTCCATAATATTTGATTTGTCCCGTATAATTTTTCGTTCAATCCGTTCTTCATTATTCTCTGCATCCATCCAAAGTGCAACCGAATCCGAAATCAAAAGTGGAACGAAAAGCACTTTCAAATAGGATTGACTTTCGGAACGAAATACAGAGTAGGGCCCCTGGAGCCAGTATGCTGGGCGTAGATGAGAAGTGGACACGCCTTAAGAACACTGTCATTGGTACTGCCAACTCCATCTTAGGCAGCAGTGGTAGAAGTCGGAACGACTGGTTTGATGATGAATGCAAGCTAGCCACTGAAGAATGTTGCGTACCGAGCGGGCACGCGAAGATGAATATAAAGAGCTCAGAAGAATAGAAAAACGGCTTCACACACAAAAACCATCAGCCTGGGAGAAGAACATGATCTGTGAGTTAGAAAGAAGCCGAGAGCGAGGTCCGCACCAGGCGCGGAAGTTCTACCAATCCGTCCGAAACATGACGCAGTACAAACCACGCTGCACTTACTGCAAGGACGGAGAGGGAAATCTGATCACCGATCCCCCAAGCATATTGGAGCGATACTTTAAAAAATTGCTAAATGGTCAGCTCACTGCAGAAGTAGAGGCTCCACTACTTCAAGAAGAATACCCTATGTTACCGCCACCAAGCATAGAAGAGGTTGAGAAGGCTATAGCCCGGCTTAAGAAAACTAAAGCCCCGGGAGCCGATGGCATACCAGCAGAACTATTCCGACACGACAGGCCAGCCTTACGTCAAGCAATTTATGATATTCTAGTGCACGTATGGGAGCAGGAAGAAATGCCAGAAGACTGGCGAAAAGGTATAATTTGCCCCATACATAAGAAAGGAGATGTCACAACGTACAGCAATTTTAGAGGTATCACGTTGTTGAGTACCACCTATAAGATACTCTCCTCTGTCCTACAAGAACGGATATCCCCATACGCTAAAACTATAATCGAACATCATTGTGGTTTCATTCCAGGCAAATCAACAACTGACCAGATCTTTACCCTGAGGCAGGCGATTTAAAAATGTCTAGAATTTAACATCCCAACATACCATCTATTTACAGAATTTATAAGGCCAATCAACATCTTTAAGCTCGGTAGGCTCCGGTGGGCAGGGCACCTAGCTCGCATGAGTGAAGAGGAACCGGCTCGGAAAGTCCTTTGTGGTTCATTGTATGGTAGACGGCAGCGTGGTAGACCATGCTTGGGGTGGAGACATGGCGTAGACCAGGACGCCCGAAGTCTTGGGGTGCGCAACTGGATGGCGTCGGCTCAATACCGGGATAGGTGGAGAGACTTGTTGAAGGAGGCCAGTACCGGACTAGTGGTATGGGTGCAACCGAAACTGCTTCCTTCTCAAAACCTTGCTCCTTTGACCTTTGTTCCAATAATATCAAAGATTTTGCCAGCGGTTTCAATGGATCTTGGTCAAACTGAATTTAATTTCGATTTTCTTTTGGCAGATCCCATTTTCTATCAAAGTTCATCTATTGACATGCTCATTGGAGATGATCTTTATCCTCATATTATTTTAGAAGGTTTGAAACCGAATGTTTTGAGTACTATTCTCGCCCATAATACGGTTTTTGGTCAGGTTCTTTTAGGGTCGGGTTCCTATAATATCTACTTTTTCGACTTTTGTGACTCAATGCTATGATTTTTCAATCGATCAAGAACTTGAAAGATTTTGGAAGCTTGAATAATTACCTCAAACTCCTATGCTAACTCCTTCCGATCAATTTTGCGAAGATTTATAACCATAATACGAGTTTTCGAGATCCATTAACGGGTCGATATGTTGTTAAGCTCCCTTTTAAAAATTCTCCCAACGAATCTCAATTGGGTCATTCCCGTTTCAATGTAATGAAACAATATCTACCTTCGAAACGAAAAATCATTGATGGCTAAACCATCTCTTAGAGACAAATATCACAAGGTTTTGTCAGAGTATGTAACTTTAAATCTTTTGACGACTACTCCTTCCTACGAATTATACAGGACAACAATGTTCAATCATATTATCTGCCACACCATGCCACAAAGTACCACTACCAAATTTCGTCAAACAATTCTTCGAACGTTAAAAGTCTTAATGATCTTCTTCACGCAGGTCCTATTCTTCAAAACGATATTACTTTCCTGATCCTTAACTAGCGTTTTTACAGATACGTTATTAACAGTGATATTGAAAAAATGTATGTATTGCCAGATAAATATTAATCCTGAGCATGCACAGTTTCAGCGCATTTTATTCCGTGTAAGTCAAGATCAAAAAGTCACTGACTATAAACTCAACGCAGTTATTTTTGGAGTCAATTATGCCCCATATTTGGCTCTACTAACTTTACACAAATTAGCCTTAGATGTTCAAGAAATGTATCCTTATGCTTCAAAAATCCTAAAGAAAGAATTCTATGTAGATTATGTTCTTTCCGGCGCTCATGATGTGTTTAGGGGAAAGTGGCCTAATATGGCATAGAGCCTAGGACGGCACACTGCCCTTTTCTCCGGTTCTAGTTTATAGATAGCAAAAATCTGAACACGTCCTTCCTTTTTTAGTTTGTGGGAGATACCTGATATAGACGGTCGTCTGTTAAAGTGCCGTAAATTAATTATTAAAAAAATCAAAGAAGAAAAATTAAGTAAACAAAAAAATATTCTCATATTTTGTATGTTCCAACAGAATATTGAAAAGTGAATATTTAAAAAATATTTAAACAGTGTTTGATTAAAAAAATATTAGTTTTTCTATAAAAGTGCTACCGAGTGTGCGCGTAAAACTTTACTGGCCAAATTTATTAATTCTCATAACGAGTCAAAAAGGGCAAGATGGCATACCATAGCAATGGGCAAAATGTTACACTACTTCAAGATGTTTTCACCAGCTGACATTTCACCGCAACCTGTCTCAACACACTTGGAAAAACGAGTTTTGACAGGCACTCCGTTAGCTAAGGAAAAAGAAATGGAAAACGATCAATAAAACAGAGAAAGGATGCTAAAAGAGCCAAACGTAACCTTAAAATGTTTAAAACTAATGAACCTGAGAATCCCGTTGCAACGGAAGAAAATGAGGATGATGTTTCGTGCCGCCCTCGAGATAAACTCGATTATATATATTTGTGAAATTTGCCATTAATTTAAAACTATTTTTTTTTTTGTTAAAGCTTTAGAAAAGCATATTAAAGTTTTATTTACATATTTCTATACCATTTCTTCTCATGTCATTTATTTTTATTTTTGTTAAATGTTTGGAAAAGCATTCATAAGTTCCTTTTTATACATTCTTCTATATAATCTTATTTAAATAAAATAATATAACAATATATCACCCTAATTATGTTTTTTTTTTTTAATATAAGCTGACGTATGCCGTCTTGCCCTACTTTGGTATGCCATCTTACATACCCCCGCCGTGGGCAAGATGGTCTTTCGTAGAGTTCTATTCAAATATATATATTGCTGAAACAGCTGATTCAAGGGACCTTTACTTTTAGCATCTGATAAATGAAATGACAATGTAACTTCTGTTATCCATACCCACGCGATTAACCGAATCTGCTAAGTAATATAGCTGAAAACCAAAAAGTGGGCCATCTTAGGCCACTTCCCCAGCGCAACAAACACTTATAACTGCACTCCAATCCGCAGGGTTCAATTTGAGAAAATGGATGGCTAATCATTTCGAGCTTTTAAACCACATTCCTAAATATCATTTTCTGAAATTTTAAGATGATAGGTCCATCAAAACTCTTGGTATTCAGTGGAATGCCTCCTCCGACAATTTTTCATTTTCCATAAATCCTGAAAGCTTTTTAATGACTTCTATAACAAAGCGATCGGTTTTATCGACCATTGCTTAATTGTATGATCCTGCGGGTTGGCTAGCTCCAATCATTATAACAGCAAAAATTTTAATGCAACAAATTTGGAAGGAAAAAACCGGGTGGGGTGAAAACATTTTATATCTTGTTGAACAAACTTGGAAAGAGTTTTTGGGTGGTTATTCAAAAAATCTCCATTCCTCAATTTATAAAATTTTCTCCTTGGAAAATATTTCAGATATATACTCGTAGTTTCTGTGATGCCTCTTAAAAGGCTTATGCCGCCACTGTATATACGCGTGCATAAAAGTTCCTCAGACTATAGTTCATCATCAGTTTAGTATACGCTGGAACCTGGAAGTAATAGTATTTAAAAGAACTTATCAAACGTTATACATGCATAAATCCCCAACGAGATATGGAAATCGGGGATCTTGTTGTTCTTAGAGATAAACAACTTCCACCGAATGAGTGGCGCCTTGATAGGGTCTTAAAGGTTCATCGTGGTCCTGTTAAGAAAGTTCGAGTAGTTGATATTAAAACTCAGAAAGGAGTTGTAACTCATTCTGTCGTCAAGATGTGTGTTCTGTCTTTGGACTGATGTAATGAAATATTTAAAATCTTGCCTTATTTGTCTTACCTATAACGTATAACTTGTTGCCTTATATAATTATTATAAATTTTCCTTTTAGAATTTAAAACATACTAAAACGCATCTAAATTGAGCTTATATTACGTATGATTATTTATTTGTAATTTTTTAATATCAATATTTAAGTTTTATAATAATTAACTAATCAAAATAACTTTTATTTTCTTTGCATGCGAGAATGCAAGGCGACCGGAATGTTCAGGTCACCAGAACATTATGTATTACAAACATATGTTCGACATTCAACAACATCAGCCTCATTAACGTTCACGGAGTTCTCAGACGAAGAAAAAGAGACTTATTATGAACAAGCCTGTCCAAGGTATGATGTTAAAATCATCCTTGGGGATGATGGTCGGGAGTCGGTATTCAGGCATTACGCAGACACCCATAATTTGCATGAGAAAACTAATGACAATGGACTTCGAGTTCTAGAACTGGCAGCATCGAAAACCTGGTCGTTGCGAGTACCAGGTTCCCGCGTAATGATATCTACAAAGAAATTATTTGCTGCTAAATATCGACAAGTGTAAAATTATAAATTTTACGAGAAAAATGTCTGTTTTGTCTTTTGAATATTGTTTCAATGGTGTAAATCTGTTAAATGTAAGTGAGGTACCTATTCTTGGTGTTTTGTTCGATGAAAAGCTCGAATTCACGCAACATATTAATGTGACTTGTAAGAAGGCTAATTCAATATTAGGTTGGATAAAAAGGGAATCACGTCAGTTTTCTGACCCTTATGTCATTAAACGACTGTTAACCTCATTTGTCAGACCAATTATAGAGTATGCTTACCAAGTTTGGACCCCCTATTAAAGTTGCCACAAAATAAGAATTGAACAAATTCAAAAAAAGTTCTTAAAATTTGCACTTAGAGGTCTAGGCTGGCAGAACCCATTAAATCTCCCTTCATATATGTAGTAGCCGTCTAAAACTCATAGATCTTCCTAGTTTGGAGAGCAGACGTTCTTATTTATGTTTTGTATTTATGGTTAATCTTATTAATGGTAATATTGATGCTTCGAACCTTTTGTCTCGCGTTAATTTCAATGTTCCAAGCCGTAATTTAAGAGGTCTACCTGACCCAATTTATCGTAACAACTACGCACTATCGTACCAACTACGAAAAGAGTTCACCCTTAAATAATATGTTCAATTTATATAACAACTAGCTGTTACCCGCCCACTTCGCTGGCACTTTATAGAATTGTATTGTTAGATCTGGACTTGAAATTTAATTGAAGTATTGTTTTGACTTACACAGATCCACAGTAAATTCAAACTTACCAAAAAAAATATTCTGGTCAAGTTTCTAAGTTTTAAACCTACAGATTAAAAGATACAATTTTTTTGAATTTTTAACGCCCCCGCATAACCCTCTTAGGGTTGAATATCATAAAATTAGTTCTTAGTAAATTCAAACATGCCAAAAGAAATTGTTAAGTACTTAATTTAATATTAAAAAGTATACAATACCCTTAAGGTTTTTATTATACACTTAAGCTCATCAGGAAGCAAACCATTTCTATCATCAATTCAAGCTCATCAGAAAGAAAACGATTTACATCATCAACTCTATTATTTGATTTTTGCCTTCTTCTTCATTCTCATTTAAATTCTTGAATAAGCACAAGTTTAATTTATAGAATTTAATTTAGTTGTTTCATTTCTTATCATAATTGGCAGCAGAACATGGTTACGATCGCTCGATTATAACAACTAAATTTTTGTATTAAAATTCTTGTGAATCATATAAGATAATTCCCTTTGCTTAATTGTTATCAGTCGTTCTGAATTTTTTGTGCGAAGGCTTTTGCTGAAATTGGACTTTTGGTGATTCATAACCTGTTAGAGGTTATCCAGTGTCCAGATGGTAATCAGGGGCCGAATTACCGCATCAGTTCACGAGTAATACGTGACTGAATTGTGCGAGTTTGGCATTACCGCTCACGTTATTGATCAATCTAGTACAGTAATTTGACATTTCCTCATCAGTTATCGAGAAAAATTTCATTCGATAACTAAAGAGCTCACTGATGAGAACAAAACTGAAGGAAAATGTAAGAATTTTTCGTTTACTGATGACACTCACTCACTCGTTCACTGATGCGGTAATTCGGCCCCTGGTCTTTTCTTAGGAATCTCCCATCTTTTTGAAGAGGTAAGGGAAATTAAAAACTAAAATTCAAATAAACACTGCCGCCAAATTATTCTTTTCATGTTCCCTTGTTCGTGTCGCTTGGAAATATCATTGATTTACGGATATTGCACTTGGCGCACATTTATCGGCAGTGGTATTTTTTTGTATCCAGCGCCTCTAGTGATCTTGGGACTGAGAGTGAGTCAGAACTCTATTTGAGGTTATCTTGTGCTACACTTATCCATTTGTTGGATTATAATTTGAGTTGTGCAAGAAATCCCCTTTCTTTTGAAGAGGTAAGGGAAATTAAAAACCAATATTCGAATAAACACTGCCGCCAAATTATTCATTTTATGTTCCCTTGTTCGTGTCGCTTGGAAATAACATCGATTTACGGATATTGCACCTGGCGAACATTTGTTGGCAGTGTAATTTTTCGAATTTTCACTAGACCATTTTAGGACCGCTGGTGAATCGGAACCTGTTTGAGATTATCTGATTATAGTATATCATCTTGTGTTCTGTTACTCGGGAAAAATGGAAGAATAAAAAAAGGCGAAAAAGGTTAGAGCCTCTATACTGGGTTTACTTACCAAGCAACGGAAGATTTTTAATGATAAAAAATCTAACATTACATATTCGGCATTCAGTGTTATGCTGCAACTTATCGATGATTATCACCAGCGGCATAACACTATAACCCAACTTATTTTGGAACTCAGCACTGAGCCATCTGAAGACGAGGATGCCGCGGATAAGGAGTCCACGTTCACCAACGCGTATACGGATTTAAAAACTGACGTGTTGGAGCTTATGGATGAAAAAAAAATTGATCCCAATAATTCCACAATGCCTGCAGTCAACAGTCCTTCACCTTCACTTGCACCAGTACGATCTGTCCGGCTGCCTAAATTAGAACGCCCTCGTTTTTCAGGCAAATATTATGATTGGCTTGATTTTAAAAACGAGTTCGATTCTATGATACCAGTTTAAACGATGTGGATCGGTTTAGATTTCTTAAATCTGCATTGGCTGATGGGCCTAAGCGCGAATTCTCGAACATGGAAGTAACCTCTAAGAATTTCCAAAAAGCATGGGATGCTCTCAAGGATCGATATGATCACAATGCTTTGATTTTTAGATCGCACATTAATGAAATACTTTCCTTACAGGGAGTGTCGGGGTCCAATCCGCAAGCATACAGGGATTTGTTTGATAAGATGCAGTCACATTATCGCTCGCTTCTATCGTTGGGGTCTGTTGTGAATGTTGCTGAAAATTTATTGATTTGCTTGATGTTGAGGAAACTGGATGTCAACGCACAGGCTAAATGGGAAGAATATACGGATGACGAAATCGCAACATGGGATAAATTTACGAAGTTCTTTGAAAAGTATACATCAACACTCGAACTTGTGGATCAAACGAGACAAGAATCAAAAAAGAATACCACAACAAATCGATGGATACAACCAGGTAAGAAGCCTCAAACTTCTCTTATAACAACTTCAAATGATGCTAAGTGTCCCAAATGTCAGTCTGCGCATTCATTGACTTATTGTCCATTTTTTTGGCCCTAAGCCCTAAGCTACGATGTGAAGAAGCTAAAAGACTTCGACTATGCATGGGGTGTTTGAAGTCGTCACATTCATACAGATTTTGCAAGGCTCGTTGTGAAAAGTGCTCAAGGAAGCATCACACCTTGCTCCATTTTGAAGATTTTCAAGTAAATTACCAACCAGCAAGTAGTATTCCACATCAAGCTCTTCTAGGGTCTCTAAACTTTGATCAAGAGCAGGTGTTATCAGCATCGGTCATTGTACAAGTAAAGGATCAGGACGGTATATCCACTCCATGCCATGCGATTCTAGATTGCGGGTCGACAGACAATTATATTTCGGAAGGATTTGCAAAAATTATTAATGCAACTAGAATAAAGAACGAATCATTAGTTGGAGGTATATGAAATATCGGTGTGAAAACAAAAGGCATATGCAAAATAGTATTTGGCTCTACTTTCGACAACTCCATAAATTATGAAATGCATGCTTCAATTCTTCAAAAAATTACTGATTCATATCCTGGAAAATTACTTCTCATATTCAACTCGCAGACCCCAAATTTAACCAACCAAAACGCGTTGATCTTTTAATTGGTGGAGGATTTTATTAGGTGAGCGATGCTCATTAGGCCCTGACCTCCCTTATTTGTGCAACACCAAGATAGGTCATATTGTAGTTGGACCCTGTCAATCATCTGAAACTTCATTTCAAAGAACGCTTCACGCTAATCAACCTACATCGCCAGATTTAAGATCACTGAATGAACTTGTGCAACGATTCTGGGAATTAGATTCATTTAAAGATGGAAACTGTTTATCCAAGTCTATTCCAAAAGATAAATTTATAGAGGAGCATTATTCTGCTAATACAAAACGTGACAGTTCTGGAAGATATACTGTGCGTTCACTGTTTTGTGATGACCCATCAAAATTAGTTGATTCCATAGGCATTGCAACACGTCGTTTTCTCAATTTAGAGCGAAGGCTTGATAAAGAACCAGACTTAAAACGGATGTACAAAGAATTTATCGAAGCGTATGAATACCATGGTCATCTGGATGTCGTTTCCGATTTCAAAGCATCTGACCCCCATTTCTTCTTACCACATCACTGCGTTTTGAAAATGTCTAGTTCGTGTACAAAACTTAGAGTAGTGTTCGATGGATCTTGTAAAACCTCAAGTGGATTGTCTTTGAATGATATCCTTTATTCAGGTCCGAAGTTGCAAGACGATTTAATCATCATACTTCAGAGATTTCGTTTATTCAAATAAGTCGTCACCGCAGATATACAACGGATGTATCGGCAAGTACGCATTGATTCCAGTGACGCTAATTTCCAGTTGATTTTATGGCGAAGCGATAAGATGTCTTCACTAAAGGTTTTGAGGCTCCTAACAGTTACTTATGGAACTGCTCCAGGCTCATATTTGGCCATAAAGACTTTAAATCAATTAGCTGATGATGAATCTCTGAATTTTCCCAATGGTTCTAGATTGCTGACGCAAAATTTTTACGTTGATGATGCGATGTTTGGGGCAAATTCTATCGAAGAGCTAAAAACTTATCGTCAGGAGTTAGTTGACATTCTTGATAGGGGTGGTTTTAAACTATGCAAGTTTTGCTCCAATTCGCCGGATGTAATTAAGGACGTTCTTCCCGAGGCAAGAGAAAAATTCGTACAGATTGATGAACATAATACAATTAAAGCGTTGGGTTTGTTATGGCAGCCAGAGTAAGATATATTTCGTTTTTCATTTCAAGATGAGGAAGGAACATCCATCATAACAAAGCGGGTTGTTTTATCAGAAGTTGCGAAGTTATTTGACCCTGTTGGTTTTATCTGCCCTGTAGTTACGTTAGCTAAAATATTCTTCCAAAGTTTGTGGACACAAGAATTAAATTGGGAAAGCCCGCTGTCAGAGGATCTTTCTGATAAATGGATTAAGTTTCGAAAAAGTCTGACAGCGTTAAAAGACATCAACGTTCCTCGACATGTTTTTGCAGGCAGCAATATCAAATTAACCGAATTACATGGTTTCTGAGATGCAAGTGAAAAGGCTTACGGAGCTTGTATTTATATGTGGTGTCTCCACTCCAATAACGAAATAACAGTCACATTTGTTGAGGCGAAATCAAGAGTTGCACCCAAGAAAACTATTACGATTGCCCGTCTCATATATGCGCAGCAAAACTTCTTGTCGATATGGTTGACCGTTTGTAGTGCGCGGTGTTGAATGAAAGTATAATTGAAAGAACAATTTATTGGACTGATTCTACAATAGTTCTTAATTGGCTACATAATGACCCTTGTAGATGGAATACGTTCGTTGCACATCGAGTTTCACATATCCAAAACTTTCATCATCATCGGCTCGACAACCGGGGTCCGGTCCTGGCCTCCTTCAACAAGTCTCTCCGCCTATCCCGGTCTTGAGCCGACGCCATCCAGTTGCGCACCCCAAGGCTTCGGGCGTCCTGGTCTACGCCATCTCTCCAGCGCAAGCATGGTCTACCACGCTGCCGTCTACCATAGAATGTACCACAAAGGACTTTCCGAGCAGGTTCCTCTTCACTCATGCGAGCTAGGTGCCCTGCCCACCGGAGTCTACCGAGCTTAATTTTTGTCACTATGTCTGCTTCAAGGTAGATTGCGTACAATTCATGATTGTACCGTCTCCGGAATCGCCCTTCCTCACATATGGGGCCAACAATTCTCCTTAAGACTTTTCTCTCGAACGCGGCTAAGAGCTCGGAGTGTCTTTTGCTAAGCATCCAAGTCTCGGATCCATACGTGAGTACTGGCAGGACCATGGTCCTGTACAGCAGCAGTTTTGAAGTTATGGTGAGATTTCTGGATTTGAAGAGCTTTGACAGACTATAGTAGGCTTTGTTGGAATTGAGCAGCCGCCCGCGTATTTCTTCTTCTATATTATTATCGGCTGCTACTATTGACCCAAGGTATTTAAAGGATTGCACCACTTCAAATTCGTGCTCCGCTACCTTGATTGTTTGACCAACTGTTCTTCTCGCATTCGACGCCACCATGTACTTTGTTTTACCTTCACTAATGTGCAGCCCCAGATTTTGTGCCGCCTGCTCGATCTGGATGAAGGAATCGTGTACAGCTTGTTCGGTTCTTCCGATGATGTCAATGTCGTCTGCGTAAGCCAGTATCTGGCTGGACCTGTTGACGATGGTCCCTCTTGTTGCCGTGCCAGAGTCACGGATTGCTTTCTCCAACGCCAGGTTGAAGAGGAGGCAGGCCAAACCATCCCCTTGTCGGAGTCCATTAAAGATGTTGATTGGTCTGGATAGCAATCCGGCTATTTTTACTTGGCTTGTTACGTTGGTCATGGTCAACCTACAAAGTCGTGTCAACTTATTTGGGATGCCGAATTCTCTCATGGCTTTGTAAAGTTCTACCCTGGCTATGCTATCATAGGCGGCCTTAAAGTCTATAAACAGATGGTATGTTGGGATGTTAAATTCTAGACATTTTTCCATCGCCTGCCTAAGGGTAAAGATCTGATCAGTTGTTGATTTGCCTGTAATGAAACCACACTGATATTGGCCGATTATGGTTTTAGCGTATGGGGCTATCCGTTTTTGTAGGATAGAGGAGAGTATCTTATAGGCGGTACTCAACAACGTGATACCTGTATAATTGCTGCACGTTGTGACATCTCCCTTCTTATGTATGGGGCAAATTATACCTTTTCGCCAGTCTTCTGGCATTTCTTCCTGCTCCCATACGTGCACTATAATATCATGAATTGCTTGGCGTAAGGCTGGCCCGCCGTGGTGGAATAGTTCGGCTGGTATGCCATCGGCTCCCGGGGCTTTGTTTTTCTTAAGCCGGGCTATAGCCTTCTCAACCTCTTCTATGCTTGGTGGCGGTAACATAGGGTAATCTTCTTGAAGTAGTGGAGCCTCTACTTCTGCAGTGAGCTGACCATTTAGCAATTCATTAAAGTACACTTCCCATCGCTCCAGCATACTGGAGGATCGGTGATCAGATTTCCCTCTCCGTCCTTGCAGTAAGTGCAGCGTGGTGTGTACTGCGTCATGTTTCGGACGGATTGGTAGAACTTCCGCGCCTGGTGCGGACCTCGCTCTCGGCTTCTTTCTAAATCACAGATGATGTTCTTCTCCCAGGCTGATTTTTTCTGTCTGTGAAGCCGTTTTTCTATTCTTCTGAGCTCTTTATATTCATCTTCGCGTGCCCGCGTTCTATGAGATTGTTGCATTGCTCGGTACGCAACATTCTTACGTTCAGTCGCTAGCTTGCATTCATCATCAAACCAGTCGTTCCGACTTCTACGACTGCTGCCTAAGATGGAATTGGCAGTACTAATGACAGTGTTTTTAAGGCGTGTCCACTTCTCATCTACGCCCAGCATACTGGCTCCAGGACTTACTCTCCCTGGATCGAGTGGTTCTAGGGCGAGTCCTAACGCAAGTCCAAAGGTGTTACTGGTGTTTTCATTGCGTAGTGCAGCCGTGTTGATTCGAACCTGATCAGCGGATGCAATACGTCTTCGCAAGGCAATCCGCCCTCGGAAAACCATACCAACAAGATAGTGATCCGAGTCGATATTGGCACCTCGGTACGTTCGTACCGTCATCAAGTTTAAGTAGTGGCGACGGTCTATCAACACGTGGTCAATTTGGTTACGAGTGGCTCCATCAGGTGATACCCAGGTGGCTTTGTAGATATCTTTACGCGGGTACCTGGTACTCGCAACGACCATGTTTTTCGATGCTGCCAATTCTAGGACTCGAAGTCCATTGTATTTAGTGTTCTCATGCAAACTATGGGTGCCTGCGTAATGCCTGAATACCGGCTCCCGACCTATTTTAGCGTTCAAATCCCCAAGGATGATTTTAACATCATACCTTGGACAGGCATGGAGGGCCCTCTCGACTTGTTTATAGTAAGTCTCTTTATCTTCGTCTGAGGACTCCTCCGTAGGTCCGTGAACGTTAATGAGGCTGATGTTCTTGAATTTGCCTCGCAATCGTTGTTCCGTTTTCGTTGCAAGGGTTGTCGTCGTGAGATCAGTCCGTTTCCGAGGCTTGTTGACGGTCTCGTACTTCTTTTAGTTTTACGGAACAGGGAATTAACCTGTTGCCAACCTGTGGAAATAGCCTGATCATATTAGCCAAACCTTTTTGGGGTTTGTTTCTAGCGGCCGCCGCGAAGAGGCTATGATCACACTTCCACCAGTCCCGAATAGTTACGGCACGTGCATGTTTTCGTATGCTACATGTTATTCCCCCTATTCGGCTGATGGCTGACCGCCTTTACTGATAGTAAATATGTGAATGTGGAACCACATTCCTGGGGAGTTAAACCCTGCAGATTTTATAACTCGTGGGATGTTACCGGGTGAAATTTCTAATTCGTTCATGTGGTGGAACGGGCCTTCATTTCTAAAGCAAGATAAATCAGATTAGCCAAAAGAGTACAGCCTTTTCGCAAAGGCCTCTGAAATTGACGAGTATCGTCCAAATAAATGCGTATTGGTAATATTAAAAAAATCAGATATCACTGATTCGATGCGATACTCTGTAGGAAACTGCACCTTAAAATATATATTAAAACATTATAATATAATAACTTGGCAACCCTACCCATAATAATAAAAAAAATAATAGTCACTAAAATAATAATACTTTGATATAATAATCAATAATAATAATAATAATAATAATAATAATAATAATAATAATAATAATAATAATAATAATAATAATAATAATAATAATAATAATAATAATAATAATAATAATAATAATAATAATAATAATAATAATAATAATAATAATAATAATAATAATAATAATAATAATAATAATAATAATAATAATAATAATAATAATAATAATAATAATAATAATAATAATAATAATAATAATAATAATAATAATAATAATAATAATAATAATAATAATAATAATAATAATAATAATAATAATTGTTTTTTTAGCCAGTTAAATTTAAATGTTGATTTCCAATTCTTATTAATCTCAAAAATGAAATAAAACTCAAAACCTTTTTATCGTTATAATATCGCAATTTAATAATTTATGATCTTGTAGTGTCGAAAGTTCTAGAAAGAATGACCTTTTTAATTAAGAAGGTTAAATCATTACATAATAGGTTATTTACATTAATTGTCATAGTAGTTTGACATTAAGTGTCATATTAAATAGGCAATTTAATTCAATTGAATTCAATTCGATATTTAGTGTGGCTAGTTCACAATATAGATTTTAATTATTTTTAATTTATTTATATTTAATTTAATTTATATTAAAAAGATTATTATCATTAAGTGATAAACATTCTCCGCCCCGGTGAACAAAGTTCGCAACTGGCGCCCTGATGAGTTGTTTATGATTCGGCCCTGGCATTATGTTTTTTTCTCGGTCAATAAGTATGTATGTAGTTGTAGGTTTGTACTTCCAAAATTGTTGGTAGCTTTCTTTGGTAAGAACATGCAAAGAGAAAACAGATTATTAACAGAACATAAAATTAGACAAACAAGTTCAAGGTTAACAACAAAAACAATAACAGTTTATGTTAGTGCATAACACCTGCACTCATAGTGCTCTATATTAGTTCCATTAAAAGAGCTTTTACAACCATTGCCCATTCAAAATTGATTTGTGATGTTTTGTTGTTGTTGTTTTCTTTTTACAAATGCAACTTGTTGAATTCGCCGTGGTATATTGGAGATCATCTTCAATAGGAAATCGATTTTCATTGATGTCGGGTCGCGGTCGATCGTAAAAAATTGGTGTGATTAATTTCTTTTTGTTTTGACTTTATTTTCGTGTCGGGCGTGTGAGTTTCAAAAAAAAAAAAAATATATTATTAATTAATTAATGATTTATTATTATTAACTGGTAGTGCGGTTGCCAGCAATTATATTAAAAATAATAATATTAATAATAATTAATTTGAAAAAAAAAAATTAAGTGATAGTGAGTGTGGTGTTGTGAACTTGTGGTTGCTGTCGTCGTCGATGCTGCTGCTGCTGGTGCTGCTGATGCCGACGTCGTTGCTGATGAATCTGCATAAAGCGCAGATTTGGATTTAATTTGGTGGTTTTGTTTTATTTATTTATTCATTTAAATTATTTATCTCATTTAAAATTAAACATTTTTTTTTTTTTTTGATTTTAATTTTCATTCATTTATTTAAAATTTTTTTAATATTTAAAAATTTCATGCTCTTTTTTTTTTTTAATTTCTTGTGTGTATGTGTGCGTGTGCTTGATTTCGGTTCGCGTGTATTAACGATTTCGATTTCGATGCGCTTATTGAATGTGTGTACGTATGTGTAATTTCTTTCTTTTTCAGTGCAAAATAATTGCAAATGGTTGCCGATGTTGACCAAATTTGATGACGTCACATCGGAAATTTTGTTTAAATTCGTTTTTAAATAAAAATTTTTTTTTATTTATTTTAATTCTATTAAAAAAAATGATTTTTTTTTTATTTGATTTAATTTGATTAAATTAAATTATTAAGTTCAGAATTTAGTGTTGTGTGGTGAATTTTATTTTAGTGTTGAACATTTTGTTTTTTTTTTTAATTTTCAATTGTGTTGTATTATGAATTTTTAAATGAAATTTAATTAAAGATTAATAATTTAATAAATAATTTTTGAATGCGTTGTGTTGTGTAAATATAATTTTAAAAAGTGCTTCGTGAAATTTTAAAAGTTTCCAGTGATGAGGAATGATAAAGCCGTCGGTCATTGGATCTAATGATGAGGCTGTGTTTGCCGACGGGGTTTCGCCGATGGATTCGCCGACGGGATTTCATCGATGGATTTGCCGACGGGATTTAAATTGTTGAATTTAGATGATTCAAAATTTTTTTTTAAATTTATTTATTGAATTCAATGTGGTGTTTTATAAATTATATTATTTTTTTTCAAAAATATTATGAAGAGTTTCATTCATTTTTTTTCGATTTGAGATTTTTTGGTATATTTTTTTTTATGGTTTTGAGTGAATTTTTTTAGGTGTTTTGAGTGGACTGTATGTTGTGATTTTTATGTGTCGTGTCGTGTTGTGTAGGGTTTAAATTATTAAAATTTTTAATATTATTGAAAAAAATGTTGCTTTCATTGGGTGTTATTTATTTTGGGTTTATGATTGTTCCAATTTTTTTTTAATTGCCTTTTATTTAAATAAGGGTGTTTTCATTGGTCGATGTGTTGCACGGTAGGTAGCAGATTTTGGTGATAGGCCGCTTCATAGTTCCAGATTTCGTTTTCAAAGTTACAACTCGGACTAATCCGTCAGCTCCCGGATGTGTATCCGTAATTCTGGCTAGTGCCCATTGGGATGGTGGAAGTCTTTCATCCTTGATTAAGACAAGGCTTCCAACATTAGGCAGGGCTTCCTTTTTCGTCCATTTAGGTCGTTGTTGCAATCGTGAAAGGTATTCTCCATTCCACTTTCGCCAGAATGCGTTGACCAAAGCTTGAGTCCTTCTCCATCTGTCTAGATAGCTCACATTTTCTAGATTTTTGTCATTTTGAGGAATGCTTAGTAAGGGTTCGCCAATTAAGAAATGTCCTGGTGTTAAGACGTCCAGGTCATCGACGTTATCCGATAGAGGACATAGAGGCCGGGAATTCAAACAGGCTTCTATCTGTGTGAGAAGTGTGTAGAGTTCCTCAAAAGTTAACCTCTCATCTCGTATGGTTCGTTTTAGATGATGTTTAACTGATTTCACACCAGCTTCCCAAAGGCCACCAAAGTGAGGAGAAGCTGGAGGAATAAAATTCCAGTTTGTTCCTGAATTAGCTAGAGTACCTGCGATTTCATTCCAATCGTGCTTTGATTCTTCAAGCATCCGAGCTAATTCGCGATTAGCTCCCACAAAGTTCGTGCCGCAGTCACTATAAATTTGTGCACAAATGCCTCGGCGTGAGGTAAATCGACGAAGAGCTGCTAGGAATGCCTGTGTTGTCAAATCTGACACTGTTTCCAGGTGGATTGCCTTGGTAGACAGGCAAATAAAAATGGCAAAGTATCCTTTATAGGTTTTGGCTCCTCTTCCTTTCCATGCTTTTATTTCTATAGGACCGGCGTAATCAACTCCAGTATGGGTAAATGGTCTGGATATTCGGACTCGTGGTGCTGGCAGGCTTCCCATGAGTTGTTGTAAATTCTTTTTCTTATGTCTGAAACATATTGCGCATCTGTGAATAAATTTTTTAACATGTTGTTTAATGCTTGTTATCCAGTAAGACATACGAATATAGGCCGTAGTCTGCTGGTTTCCTCCATGTAGGGTCTTATTGTGAGCATCTCGCATCACAAGCTCTGAGAAATGGTAATTGGGTTTCAGAATGATCGGATGCTGTTGGTTATATGGGAGTAGTGTGTTTTGCAGTCGACCACCCACGCGAAGTAACCCATTACCATCAATGAAGGCATTGAGTGATAATAGAGATTTGGGAATTGTGTTTTTCTCAAATTCATTCAATTCTTCAGTGAACATGAGCCTTTGTACTGTTTTATGCATCAATAAGGCTGCTCCTTGTAGTTCTTCAGGATTCAAGTCCCCTGAAATCTTTGTTGTGTTTCGCCTTTTTGCAAGGCAATTCCATTTAAAGCGACAACAGAAAGCTATTGCCCTGACGATTTTTGATAGTCGGGAACATGTTAGTATACATTTGTTAATGTCATCATCTGCTTCACCAGAGTTCACTATATGGCATTGTTTCTTCTCTGCTCGCTTTTCAATTTCAGTGTTGAGAGTGGATGGTTGTTCGGGTATTTCAAATTGCCACTTTTCCCGCAAAAATGAAGGCCCTATCCACCAAAGATCTTGTGCTCCTAACGCTGAAGGTGACACACCCCTAGACGCTAAATCTGCTGGGTTATGGTCAGTTGGAATATGTTTCCAAATATCGCAGTTTGTTAATCGTTGGATCTCTGAAACCCTGTTACTGACAAATGTTGTCCATTTGGAAGGTTGTGCTTTGATCCAGGCCAATGTGATCATTGAGTCTGACCAGGCGTATAGTTTTGCATTTGGGACATCAAGAACTTCCCTTGTATATCTTAACAGTGATGCTAAGAGTGCAGCTCCACAAAGTTCTAATCGTGGTAGACTGACTGTTTTCAATGGAGCTACTTTTGTTTTCGAAATGAGTATATGCATGTGGATATTTCCGGTACTGTCAAGAACACGTACGAAGACAACTGCTCCATAAGCCTTCTCCGACGCATCACTAAAGCCGTGAAGTTCCACCAATTTTTGTGTGTTGTGTGTTTTAATCCACCTCGGGATTTTAATGTGTTGTATCGAAGGCAGTTCTTTCCTAAAAACTTGCCATTCTTCCATGAGATCTGATGGGAGTGGTTCATCCCAGTCAGTTCCCCTGCACCACAGTCTTTGCATCATTATCTTGGCTTTGATCACACATGGTGCAATCCAGCCAAGTGGATCAAAAAGTTTTGCGATTGCTGATAGCATAGTTCTTTTGGTTACCTCGTCGGTGTCATCATGAAAGTTTTTGAACGAGAAGGTGTCTTCTTCGGGTTGCCAACTTATGCCTAGAGTTTTGACATGATCAGCTGTTCCAAAAGGTAGTTCAAAACTTATCTCACAATCATTTTTTGGTAAATCTTGTAAGAGATATTTGGAATTTGACGTCCATTTTCGAAGCTTCAGCCCAGCAGATGCCAGTAGTTGACGGGTCTGTTCGCGTTTTATTCGAGTTTCTTCTAGAGAATCTCCTCCGCTGATGAAACCATCTACGTACATCTCTTGTTTGACAGCGAGAGCTCCCTGTGGATACTTTTTAGCTTCATCCTCAGCCACCTTGTGTAAAACACGCATGGCCAAATAAGGTGCACAGGCCGTACCAAAAGTGACCGTTTTTAGTTTGAAGACTTTGATGGGTTGTTTCGGATTTTCTCTCCAAAGAATCAGTTGATAGTATCGATCCAATTCTTGTACAAAAATTTGGCGATACATCTTCTCAATATCAGCTGTGATTGTAAATTTATAAGCTCGCCATTTTAAAATTATGTCAACGATATTTTTTTGAAGCTTAGGACCTGTCATCAGGTGTTGATTCAAAGACGTGCCATCATAAGTTTTTGAAGCTGCATCAAAAACGACTCTTAATTTTGTGGTAGAGCTCGATTCTTTAAACACAGCATGATGGGGAAGAAAATAGTGAAAAGGAGTTTTCAAAATTGGGTCATTTCCATCTACTTCTTCCATGTGATGCAAACTAAGGTATTCCCTGATACATTGGCTGTAACTTTCTTGCAGTTTCGGGTCCCTTTCAAGGCGTCGTTCCAGAGATGAGAAACGCCGAATTGCATTTTCCCTGCTTGATCCTAGTTCGGGATGAAATCCTTTTTTGAATGGGAGATTCACCTCGTAACGTCCATCTAATAAACGTTTGGTTGTTTCAGTAAAATACTTTTCGCAGGCGATGTCTTCTGCTGAAGGTTGACTTACGTAAGGAGTTTCTTCAATCTCCCAAAATTTTTGAATTTGTGTATCGAGATCAACGTGTTGAAAAAAACTTCGAATCGTCTTTGGAATAACCTCACGAATCTTACCCAAAATGATCCATCCCAGTTGGGTGTTTTGTGCAATGGGAGCAACTTCGTGCTCACTGCGAATGATTTCCGGTAGTACAATGTCCGGATAAACATCTGAGCCGAAAAGAATGTCGATTGGAGCAGGAATATAAAATTGAGGATCTGCTAAATGTAAATTAGCCAAATGGTCACAATTGTGTGGTACCATTTTGTGGGTCGGAAGAAGGCCAGTCAGTGACTTAAAAATTAAGGCTTTGGCTGCGCCTTCAAACGTCGAATGTTTTGATGTAAACATAATGTCAACGTAACTTTGACTGGTGCCACTACTGACCTTCCCCAGCCCTGATACATTAACTTGTGTTTTGTGTCGGGTAAGATTTAAAAGCCTTGCTGCTGACTCAGAGATAAAAGTGGCATCGGAGCCTGGATCGATAAGTGCTCGGAGATCTAAAAATCTTCCATATTCAGATTTAACTTTAACAATCACAGTGGCTAATAAAATTTGCGTACCATGGACTTGAGACGCATAAAAATTGTGTCGGGTACTGCAACCAGGTGCATTTTCACCCATTGGTTGGAAAGCAGGAGCGTTTGGATTCACGGCTACCTGTTGGTTTCGAGTCTGTGAACTGCTTTGTTGTTGAAAATAAGTTGGGTTATTTGCGTTAGAGCTTGAATTTTGTGAAATTGTGTTATTAGAATTGGAAATCGCGTTGTGTGTGTGTAAATTGTTGTGCAACAGAGAGTGATGTTTCTGGTTACAAAAGTAGCAGGAACGATTACTTAAACAACAGTTTTCACACACTCCAGCTTGCTGGACAGCTTGTTGTTTTTGGGCTGCATCCATGTTTAAAAACCGGTAACATTTCATCAATGAGTGTTGTCCCTTTTTACAAATTTGACATTGATATTGTGTTTTTACCTGTTGTTTTTGGGCCTTAGCATGAAATGTTTTTGCTGTGGCTGGCGATTTTGTATTTGGCTTGGATTGTGTGGTGCAACTTCCTTGCTGCACAATAGCTTCTAATGTCCTAAACCGGGATTTAAGAAAATCAGTAAAATCGGAAAAGGTTGGGAGTTCTTTGTCATTTCCGAGCTTTTCTTCCCATAGTTGTTGGGTTTTGGCGGACAATTTTTGAAAAAGAATGTAAATTAAGATTGTATCCCAGTCTTTAACTGGTAATCCTAAATTCTCCAGGGCATGAACCACCTCAATTGTAGTGTCCAATAAACTCTTAAGGGTTTCGGCAGATTCCTTATTTTGTACAGGTTGAGCAAAAAAGACTTTGAGATAGGAATTGACCAAAACTCGCTTGTGATCATACCTTTCCTTCAACAAATCCCATGCCTTTGCATAATTCCCAGAACTAAGATCTAGATGATGTAAAAGACGTTCGGCATCGCCTGTCAAACTTTCTTTCAGAAAATGCATTTTTTGAATCTCGTTCAGGGCAGTATTATTATGCACGAGTGACGTGAAAATGTCGTGGTAAGAACGCCACGATGTATAAGACCCCGAGAAAGTTGGGGGTTTAATTGGAGGAAGCTTGAGGACGTTTGGTTGTGTTGGTGCCGGAACGCTTGCTGTGGGAGTTGTTAAAACTGTAGGAGTAGATGGAGCAGACGGAGTTATTTTGTCTAAAGCATCCATCAAATCACTCCTATAATCTAAATAAACATCTCGAATTTGATCAAATACGGCTATCATATCTTCCTTTTTAATCGTCTCTTCGAGCTTCCCCCCGCTAACGATTTCCTCGTGATATCGTTTGGCATTTTCTAAATTTGCCTCAAGAAGCCCTATACGAGTTTTCAAATAATTACTCGTACGACGAGCCTGGCCTGTCTTCTTGAAATTTGTATAGTCACGCTCTAACTGCGCCAAAACTTCTTTTTGAAGCTCCCCAAACGACATAATGGACTTTTGTTATTTATCAGATATAATAAAAAAAAAAAAGAGCAAAAAAAAATACTTTAAAAAATGAGGACTTACTTTGTGTGCCTTCGATGAATGGTGTAGAGTTGTGTTGGGTTTAATTTTGCGTCGCGGGAGCCCCGATTTGCACAGCACAAAAAAGTTCTATATAAATGATTATATTTTAATCACTTTATTGCAATTTAATGTTTTTTTTTTTACACAATTTTATTGCACAAATAGTTTATATTAAATTAATTAATTATTTATAATCCAAAAATTAAAATGTCTTTATGTATAATATATTAATATATATTATATATGTATATATATATGTCTATATGAAATCTGTACTTCAATCAGATAATAGCAAAAAATAGCAAATTCACACACACTTTTTTTTTATATATTTGAATTTGTTTAATGGCTTCGAAGGACCAATGTTTTTTTAGCCAGTTAAATTTAAATGTTGATTTCCAATTCTTATTAATCTCAAAAATGAAATAAAACTCAAAACCTTTTTATCGTTATAATATCGCAATTTAATAATTTATGATCTTGTAGTGTCGAAAGTTCTAGAAAGAATGACCTTTTTAATTAAGAAGGTTAAATCATTACATAATAGGTTATTTACATTAATTGTCATAGTAGTTTGACATTAAGTGTCATATTAAATAGGCAATTTAATTCAATTGAATTCAATTCGATATTTAGTGTGGCTAGTTCACAATATAGATTTTAATTATTTTTAATTTATTTATATTTAATTTAATTTATATTAAAAAGATTATTATCATTAAGTGATAAACAATAATAATAATAATAATAATAATAATAATAATAATAATAATAATAATAATAATAATAATATTAATAACAATAATAATAATAATAATCAAAAAACAATATAATGAACTTTATAGCCCAGACTATAATAATAGAATTCCAATATACAAAAAAAAAACTAACTACGCAATGATAATAATGCACACCTAAATTCATAACATAAGTATTTCTTTTTTTTGCCTCTGTGCCAAACTGCCGCTAATCTGAGAAAAAAAAATATGTGTACGATACACATTATGATACCCAATATGTAGGTACATACTCAGTCTAACTGATAGAGTAGGTGGCGTGATTTATATACCACGACCTCGAACTGTAGGAAATGACCGCTACGTACATAGGTGGTACGATTATCCCGCAAGAGTGAGAGTGAAGAAGTTAGAACCTGCAGTTAGCATAATTATTCAGTCCAAAAGTCAGTTGATCTTGGATTAGAAAGCAGTGCGGTTCGGCCTCTGATTAATCCCTTCATTATAAGAGGATCACGCGATTCTTAATACAGTACAGTGCAAGAAAAAGTATAAAAGTTTTTTTTTAAAAAGTACATACCTATAAAAAAAAGTAAAAGTATAAAAGTTTTTTTTAAAAAGAGAAAAGGAAAACAAAAAAAAGAAGCGAAGTGATTAACTTTAAAAAGCAGTGTCCCTGGCTTTCATGCCTTTTCGGTGACCGATTAAGTTCACCTTCAAAAAAAAAAATTAATAAAAGTTTAAATTAAACAAAAAAACCAAAGAAAAAAATATCGCCTGGAATAAACTATACAAAAAAAAGGAACGATGCGATAAGTTTTAAATAAAATAAGTGTAAGATCAGTGCCCCGCCTCCTGCTTTCCAAATCAAATATGTGAAATTAAAAAAATTTAGTAATACCTACCCTGAAAATTAATACCTACCCTGAAAAGAAATAAGAAAAAAAAAAGAAAAAAAAAGGGAAAAACAAAATTACTAAAAAAAAAACTGTGTACTTACCTTTAAAAGAACCTATATAAAGAACTAAGTAAGGGGGGCCAAATAAGGCCCACCTAACAGATTTTTCTAAATATCTTCTGGGTTTTTGAGAATATCTGAGTAAACTAAAAATTTTATGATTCTTTGTCATTTTATCTATATGAATACATAGATTTTATTGATTTTTTTTAATTGAAAAATATATTTTTTGACATTTAAAAAAAGCTTATGTTGTTCTTAATAAGGCCCATAAGGTCTTAATAAGGCCCACTCAGTATTCTTAAGAATTTCGCAAAATTTCTAGCAAGAAAACAATGTTTTGAAAGTAAAAACACAAACAAATCAATGCATTTTAATAAATATATTCTTTTAAATTTATTTCATAAGAAAACAGTCTTTTCAGTTAAAAAGAAATACATAAAATAAACAAAAACTTAAATTTAACAAAAAACGCTTAGAAGCTTCACGCTGTATCAAACCGCGTTTTACAGCCTGCAACGCGTTTTCCATATCGACTTCTGTCCAATTATAAGCTCTTTTTTGGGTAAAGTTGACATTTTGTCTGAAACACACTAAAAGTACAAAATAAAACCAATAATTTAAAAACGAAATTTGCGTATGTCCAATAAGGCCCATCCCTTTTTTTTGGGCCTTATTAGAAACATGCAAGACTTTTAAAAACAAATTTATATAAAACTAACTATGAAAAATTTTTTATAAACAAATGTTTTTATTTACTCAAAATATTATATATTATACGTTAAAAATAAAAAATATGTACTTACTTTGTTGAAATTCGTTGAAAAAACACAAAAAAAACACAACTTTTTTATAATTTAGTAGGCTTTAACCCGTCAACGAACTTCATTTAACCGCAGGTCACGACACGAATCGCGCAGCTGGCATTTTTTCCTTTGTGTGTGTTCTTGCAGACATGGTTTACTCATGCAAATTTAAAAAAGCCCCGTTATTTGTTCGTTTCTGTGTTTTCTGAGAAGTGGACCTTATTAGGAACAGGGCCTTATTTGGCCCCCGTACCTTAGTGATACTTACCTGCAGAAAGAAAAAAAAAAAGAAAAATAAAAGAAAAAATTAAAAAAACGAATACGAACAATACCTACCTACTTACTTACCGATGATGAGGACCCCCATCCCTTTCGAATCTTTTGATCTGAATTCCGTTTGAGCATCGTTACTTACCTGGAGGATCATCAACCCGAGCAACCCCGTGAATTTTCTCCCTTGTGATACTCACCTCCCTACCTTATCGATTTTCTGTGTGCCTACCCCCTTTTCCTAATTGTACCTTGTATCTTACCTTGTCCGACGTGGTGTTTATGTGTAAATTATAAATTTAAATATAAAAAAAAATAGACAGAAATTATAAAAAGATAGTGTGGGTTTTTATAAATACTAAAAGAATAAAAAAATAAAAATCTATTGTACATACCTATACCTACCTGAAAGAGTTTTAAAATCAATCGAATAAAACAAAAAAATAGCGTAAAGGAAAGTGATAAACCCCTATCATCAAAACCAAAACAAAAAAAGTTATTATTTTTAAATTGTTTATTTCTCAGTAAAAAAAAGGGGAAGGTAACCAAGGTGGTGCACTACATTGGCGACAACTTTAGTGAATCCAAGTAAGTCATTTAATTTTCTTTATTATCAAAATCATAATTTTATTTTGTTTGGTTGATATTTTTGGGGATATTTTATCTTAAGAAAAGAAAGAGAAAGTAAATCTCATTTAAATATTACTATTTAAAAAGAGATGCTTTTGCGATTATATTAATTAATAATAAAGAAGAAAAAAAAATAGAACCGGAAAAATATTTAAAAAATTTTTTTAAACTCTTTCATGGTTGCCAACGATTTGATTTAAATTAAACATAGTAAACACAGAAAAAAAAATACAATCAATTTATATTTTGTATGAATGATTAATTAATTTTGTATTGAATTTAAATTATTTAAATTAATCAATTAAATCCATGAAATTTAGAACATAAAAAAATTTTTCAATTTTTTTTTAATTATTATCTTTTTTTTAAACCCACTATTTTGTTATTTTACACCTATAAGAATAAAATTGTACTCTGAATGAAATTTCCTTTTTTTTATCGTCCATTGAGCGGTATGGATTGAGAGTCAAATTTTGGTTTGTTACCGGGAAGTGGAATTCTTTTTTTCTCTTTTTTTTTGCCTTTTTTTTCTAATTAGCATGATGTATTAAGCCCTAAGTCAGAGGTGGAGTGACGCGCTTGAAGGGGATGACGATGGTGAAGACTAAGACTTGGTAAGCTGGAACATATTTCCGGTTAGGGGCTACTGCACAATACGGAGGAAGCAGTAGCCAAGGTATGGTGTCCTTAGACACATAGGGTGGGATAAAACCTCCAGAAGGGTCAATGACATCTTCGACCCTCCCCTATTGGAAACACACTCCCCTTCTACCCACATTGAAGAATTCGGGCTCAACGATTTTTTTTTTTTGTTGAACCCCCACCGACTTAACGTTGAACACTCTCCGGCATGAAGTTGCGTAACAACGGTTCAGTGCTACGGTAGCAAGAACCCCACCCACCGACGAGCTAGGTCGTGCTAAATGCAAGTATGCCCAGCTGCCGTAGCCTGAACATCCCCTCCTTTCTGCTGCCCGGACCAGCCTCATGCATCTGTAGGCATGGGGTTGTAACGGTGGTATAGGAGGGAGAGGTCGGATTTTCCAATTGGACTAGGAGCTTGATAGTTCAGAATACCTCTACGTGGTAAGCCCTAGCCTCCATTCTTGGAAATCCAGCCGATAACACCAGCGGTTCGTTACAGATGGCGCCCAACGTGGGGCCCGATTTTTCAAAAATTTTAACACCTAGTGGGAAGTTTGATTCGGAATTCATAAGCTTTGCTATTCTGCAGATACATTTTGTGTTTCGGACTTGTGTTAGTTTAGAGTTAGACATATCTTTTATCCAAGATAACCTTCTTATTCATTTTGGATTTTAATTTTATTTGCGGACGTCCGCTTAATGGGTTCACTCACCCGAATTAAGGCTGTAGCGGTCTGTGAAAATAAATTAAAACAGTAAATCCTGGTTTCAGTATACATTAAAGCCTAAGTTTGGAGATATTTTTGATTCTGCTTCAGTTGTTTAATTTTATATTGTAAACAGTAAATTTTTTTTTGATTCTATCTGCACAGTGTTTCAGATGCTTGACTGTCAGCTTGGCAGATAGGCTAGCTGAACATAGCAAGCACACCCTGTCATAGCGTAACATAGCAGGTTTTTGATACATGATGTGGATGTAGTATGGTTGAGCTTTTCCGGACCAAACTTATGTGATTCCATAGGGGTCAGTATTCACTTCTTAGTGTGTCACTTCACCTCGACTGCATGAAATATTCTTTACTTTTTATAAAAAAAAATTTTTTTAGTTTTGTTGATTGGAGTTGATAAACCTATTTCTTTTTTTTTTTCTTCAAAAAAACAATATTTTTGAATTTTATTTTGATTTTTACTTACTTTTTAAGTTATTTTAATTCTTTCGAAATATTTTCCCTTTCTTATTTTTCTGCGTTTCGGATTTCATTCTTTCTTACAATACAGTGAATTTTTCTTTTCTTGTACTATCTTCTGTTTTTTTTACTATCTTAACGGTTAACGACTGTCTTAGCTTTTTCTTTTCTTCTCTGCGTATCGTCAATTGAGTGCATCTTTTTCTTCATTTACCTTTTGTTTCAACCCTTTGATCATGCCAAGTCGTAGCACTCGAGGAAGGGTTAAGGGTATTGCGAAAAGCCGAGATTTACGTTCGCGGCTCCTCACAGACTCCTTTGCGGATCTTGCTCCTCCTATTGGACTACTGATTCCACCTCCACGTCTTTCGCTAGACGGAGCTAAAAGTAACGAAGGAGCTGTGGGTGGAATATCCCAGAGTAAACTTCCGGAACCTACTCCTAGAAATCGCGATTCTTTAAGGGGGGATGAAGAAGTCCTTACTGGATACATACAGGAAGTAGTCACAGCAGCTGTTGGGGCGAATAGAGCGGAGGATTTGCGTTTCTTAGCTGGAGAGATGGAGCGTACGAGAGCGGCCCTCCGAGATGAAGTTGCCAACGTGATGCGGGAAACACTAGCGGCCCCAACGCCAGTAGTTCACCGGCCGGCCCCTGAAAGGAGAACGAGCCTGCATGAAGCGTTCATACGGGGTCATACTACTACTAATCGCTCCCGATCACCACCAGCCCGATCACCACCAGCCCAATCACCACTAAGAAACGTAACTCCTTCTCGAACTCGATCACCTCCACGTCGACGTGATACTGCTGTTGATACTTCAAATGTGGAAGAATTTCTGCGACGGTTAAACGACCTGACTTTGAGTGATCCCGTCAATAACACTCAGTCGGTCCCTCGTCCATCAGGCCATCATACAAGTAGGTACCAGAACTACCACAAATGGGGGTTGAAGTTCGACAACCGAGATAAAACCGTGGATGATTTCCTGTTTCAGTTAGACCATATTAGGGAAAGCCATAAGGCCTCGTGGGAAGAAGTCGTCATCAACTTCCACCATTTTGTCACTGATCGAGTAGCGGAATGGTATTGGACCTACCTGAAGGCGAATCCAAATGTGACCTGGCCAGTATTGAAGAACGCCCTGATTGAACAGTTCAGGAGTCTGGAGACGGATTCGGAACTGTGGAGGAGGTTGTACGATAGACATCAGGGCCCGAACGAAAGCTTTGATGATTTTTACGCAGCAATCCAGAAGTTGAATGGAAGGTTGAGGATTCGAAAAACTGACGCGGAACGTCCGAAGACAGATGGGATTATTGCTTATCACTTTTGAAACCAGCACCCTGGCGCAGATGGTCCATGTCTGTTGGAAGGTTGAAAAATACATCCTCGACCGTGAAACCGGAGTACAAAAATCACGTCTTGGACCAACACCACCTCCCCGTAGAAGTGCTGTCTCCGAGCTCGTTGCTGAGAAAGAGGAAGAAGAGGATTTCGCACCCGAGTTAGAGGCATTCCACCCAAAAAAAGAACGGGACACTCGCAACTTCACGTGTTGGAATTGCAAGGGTAAGGGTCATTCGTTTTTCGAATGCCCTGACCCTCAGAGGTCCCTGTTCTGTTATAAGTGTGGCTGGGACAATATCACCTCTCCGCAATGTCCTCGATGCTCGGGAAACGATATGAAGAGCAGTTTAAAGCCCCGGGGGAATTGCTCTCTGGAGAAGAACCCGGAGTCGCACTAAGCTCAACTGTCTCTCCCCTTTCCAGTAACTCTGAATCCGTTTCCAGATCAAACTCCAACAACACAATTCTTCGAGACCCGCCAATACCCGCCATCAGAATGCTGAAACGACCTTGTGTTACCAGTCACTCAGATATTCATCCACCCCCTGTTCCACCAAGACAAAGACCACTCATACCATTGCACGAAAGACTTCAAAACTACCTTGATGTTCGAAAACGAATTTTCGGAAACCAGAACACCATTGTTTCCAACAAAGTTGCTAAGCTGAGGGAGAAATTCAGAGAGAAGAAGAAAGTGTACAAAGCCATTGAATCAACAATCTTATGCAGCTCAGATGATCCACGCCCCTATACAACGGTACATATCTTTGGAGAACCTCTTCTAGGTCTTCTCGATAGTGGGGCCAGCATAAGTTGTTTGGGAGCAGATGGTTTTGACTTTCTAAGAAAACACGACCAAAAGTTCTTGAAAATTTCTTCAAACGTCAAAACTGCAGATGGAAAACACCAAGCCATAGAGGGAAAGATCTATGTGGAGATCACCTATAAAGGGAAGACGAAAACCATTCCCCTTTACCTGGTTCCGTCTTTGAAGCAGAGACTGTACCTGGGTATTGACTTCTGGAGAGAGTTTGACATCGCTCCTCAGTTGATCTCCGAGATCTCGTTAGTACCTAGCTCGAATGTTATAAAACAAAGTGAAATAGACCCGAATGCTCACCCACTAAACGAGGAACAGTCCAAGCGGTTAAAAGATGCCATTAGCTTGTTTCCGTCCTCTGCTGTACAAGGTTTAGGAAAAACTACGCTAGAGGTACATACCATCGACACAGGAGATGCTGAGCCCATTAAGCAGCGTCATTACCCGATTTCTCCAGCGGTACAGAAACTGCTATATGAGGAGTTGGAACGTATGCTTAAACTCGGAGTGATCGAGGAAAGTACTAGTGCGTGGAGCTCTCCTGTAGTTTTAGTGCGAAAGCCCGGCGAAAATCGCTTATGCCTAGACTACAGGAAGGTTAATGCCAAGACTAAGAAAGATGCGTATCCACTTTCTCATATAGAAGGATTGCTATCGCGTCTTCCAGGTACACATTTCATTTCGAGTGTGGATCTGAAAGATGCTTTTTGGCAGATCCCTCTTGAGAAATCGTCACGGGAAAAAACGGCGTTTACTGTGCCTGGCATGCCCCTGTTGCAGTTTACAGTTATGCCCTTTGGCCTCTGCAATGCACCACAACGCATGGTAAGGTTAATGGACAAAGTGGTACCTCATCAACTGCGAGAGAAAATCTTCCCGTACCTGGATGACCTGTTGGTGGTGTCGAGTACGTTTGATGAGCATATCGAACTATTGCAGATTTTGGCAGGTCGACTGAAGGAAGCGGGATTAACGATGAATGTCCAAAAGTCAAAATTCTGCTTCAAAGAATTAAAATATCTTGGGTACATAGTCGGAGATGGCTGTTTAAAGACGGATCCAGACAAGGTGATCGCCATATCTGAATTTCCCACTCCCACTACTGCCAAACAAGTACGAAGCTTCTTGGGACTAGCGGGGTGGTACCGTCGGTTTGTAAAAGACTTCTCATCACTAGCAGCTCCAATAACCGACACATTGAATAAGGGAAAGAAGTTTGTGTTTACGGATGAGGCAAACGAAGCCTTCAACCAGTTGAAGAACGCCTTGACCTCCGCCCCTCTGCTTGTGAACCCCGATTTCACCAAGGAGTTCATCATACAATGCGATGCGTCTAACACCGGCATCGGATGTGTTTTGAGCCAAGTGGACGACAGTGGCAGTGAGCGTCCGATATACTACCACTCTCAAAAACTCAACTCTGCCCAGCGCAATTATTATGTGACCGAACGTGAATGCCTGGCTGCTGTCATGGGAGTTCAGAAGTTTCGCGCCTACGTCGCGGGACATGCATTTAAAATAGTGACAGACCATGCGAGTTTGAAGTGGTTGATGAACCAGAAAGATCTTAGTGGTCGGTTAGCGAGATGGAGCTTAAAACTTCAGGTGCCCGATGCACTTTCACGAGTGTATGGAGTCGACGCTCTGCTTTGCGATGTTTCGATGTTGAATGACCCCTCTGATGTGTTGCATATTGATCTTGCGGATCCTAGTTTCAAATCTACGGATTATCGCAATCTCATAGACAGCATCGAAGAACAAAAAGATAAGCTACCTGACCTTCAAGTGTCGAACAATTTCGTCTATAAGAAGGTCAAATATTGCACAGGAAATCCCATAGAGGATGACTTAGTATGGAAGCTTTGGGTTCCGGAACCGTTAACCGAACGCTTGATAGCTCTTGCTCATCAACCACCTAGAGCTTCGCATGGAGGAATTGCAAAAACATTGTACCGGCTGCAGCGTCAATTCTTCTGGCCTCACATGGCAGCCCAGGTAAAAACGTTTATCGGAAGTTGCGACATCTGTAAGGCGTCTAAAGCCTCTAATGCAACTTTGAGGCCTCCAATGGGTAAAGCATTTTTGGCTGAAAGACCCTTTCAGATGTTATACATCGACTTCCTAGGTCCATACCCTAGATCACGAGATGGGAATACTCATATTGTGATTGCGCTGGACCAGTTGACCAAGTTTGTGGTGGTAAAGGCACTCCGAAAGGCAACAACGGACGCTGTGGTGAAGTTTCTGTCTTCTGTATCTTCGGAGTACCAGAGACGATCCTCTCCGATAATGGTAAACAATTTACCAGTCGGGAATTTAAAAAATATTTGAAGGCTTTTGGGGTAACACATGTCAAAACCGCTTTTTACTCTCCGCAAGCGAATGCTAGCGAGAGGGTAAATAGATCCATACTCGCCGCGATACGCTCCTACATCGAGCCTGACCAGAGGAACTGGGATACCCACTTACAGTCCATAGCCAGTGCTCTTCGCACCACAGTACACTCAGCGATAAACGTATCACCTTACGAAGCGCTCTTTGGACAAAGTTGTGTGGAGCATGGATCAGACTACCAACTGCTTCGGAAGCTTGATAGTCTAAACAACGCGAACGTGAACATTGTATCTAAGGCGGCACAAATGAATGTTATGCACTCCTACATACAGAATTCCCTGGCAAAAGCACATACTCAGTATGAAAATAATGGCAGGAAGTCGGGAGCTTACCATTGCAAAGATTTGAAAAAGTAACTCGCATGCATGCCCGGCTTTCAGTGTGTGCATGAGAACTCCGCTCAGGGAAAATAAATAGTTATGTATCTGTTCGATCTCATCCTTTCTTTACATAGAATTGTCAGTGGCTTGTTTCTTTCCTTCTCCTTTTCACTCGATGTAATTCTCCTGAAAAGGACAAGTTTTGTAGGAAACTGCACCTTAAAATATATGATAAAACATTATAATATAATAACTTGGCAACCCTACCCATAATAATAAAAAAAAAATAATAATCACTAAAATAATAATACTTTGATATAATAATCAATAATAATAATAATAATAATAATAATAATAATAATAATAATAATAATAATAATAATAATAATAATAATAATAATAATAACAATAATAATAATAATAATAATAATAATAATAATAATAATAATAATAATAATAATAATAATAATAATAATAATAATAATAATAATAATAATAATAATAATAATAATAATAATAATAATAATAATAATAATAATAATAATAATAATAATAATAATAATAATAATAATAATAATAATAATAATATAATAATAATAATAATAATAATAATAATAATAATAATAATAATAATAATAATAATAATAATAATAATAATAATAATAATAATAATAATAATAATAGTAATAATAATAATAATAATAATAATAATAATAATAATAATAATAATAATAATAATAATAATAATAATAATAATAATAATAATAATAATAATAATAATAATAATAATAATAATAATAATAATAATAATAATAATAATAATAATAATAATAATAATAATAATAATAATAATAATAATAATAATAATAATAATAATAATAATAATAATAATAATAATAATAATAATAATAATAATAATAATAATAATAATAATAATAATAATAATAATAATAATAATAATAATAATAATAATAATAATAATAATAATAATAATAATAATAATAATAATAATAATAATAATAATAATAATAATAATAATAATAATAATAATAATAATAATAATAATAATAATAATAATAATAATAATAATAATAATAATAATAATAATAATAATAATAATAATAATAATAATAATAATAATAATAATAATAATAATAATAATAATAATAATAATAATAATAATAATAATAATAATAATAATAATAATAATAATAATAATAATAATAATAATAATAATAATAATAATAATAATAATAATAATAATAATAATAATAATAATAATAATAATAATAATAATAATAATAATAATAATAATAATAATAATAATAATAATAATAATAATAATAATAATAATAATAATAATAATAATAATAATAATAATAATAATAATAATAATAATAATAATAATAATAATAATAATAATAATAATAATAATAATAATAATAATAATAATAATAATAATAATAATAATAATAATAATAATAATAATAATAATAATAATAATAATAATAATAATAATGATAATAATAATAATAATAATAATAATAATAATAATAATATTAATAATAATAATAATAATCAAAAAACAATATAATGAACTTTATAGCCCAGACTATAATAATAGAATTCCAATATACAAAAAAAAACTAACTACGCAATGATAATAATGCACACCTAAATTCATAACATAAGTATTTCTTTTTTTTTTTGCCTCTGTGCCAAACTGCCGCTAATCTGAGAAAAAAAAATATGTGTACGATACACATTATGATACCCAATATGTAGGTACTACATACTCAGTCTAACTGATAGAGTAGGTGGCGTGATTTATATACCACGACCTCGAACTGTAGGAAATGACCGCTACGTACATAGGTGGTACGATTATCCCGCAAGAGTGAGAGTGAAGAAGTTAGAACCTGCAGTTAGCATAATTATTCAGTCAAAAAGTCAGTTGATCTTGGAATAGAAAGCAGTGCGGTTCGGCCTCTGATTAATCCCTTCATTATAAGAGGATTACGCGATTCTTAATACAGTACAGTGCATGAAAAAGTATAAAAGTTTTTTTTTTAAAAAGTATAAAAAAAGTAAAAGTATAAAAGTTTTTTTTTAAAAAGAGAAAAAGAAAACAAAAAAAGAAGCGAAGTGATTAACTTTAAAAAGCAGTGTCCCTGGCTTTCATGCCTTTTCGGTGACCGATTAAGTTCACCTTCAAAAAAAAAAAATTAATAAATGTTTAAATTAAACAAAAAAACCAAAGAAAAAAATATCGCCTGGAGTAAACTATACAAAAAAAAAGGAACGATACGATAAGTTTTAAATAAAATAAGTGTAAGTTAAGTGCCCCGCCTCCTGCTTTCCAAATCAAATATCTGAAATTAAAAAAATGTAGTAATACCTACCCTGAAAATTAATACCTACCCTGAAAAGAAATAAGAAAAAAAAAAGAAAAAAAAAGGGAAAAACAAAATTACTAAAAGAAAAACTGTGTACTTACCTATAAAAGAACCTACATAAAGAACTAGTGATACTTACCTGCAGAAAGAAAAAAAAAATAAAAATAAAAGAAAAAATTAAAAAAACGAATACGAACAATACCTACCTACTTACTTACCGATGATGAGGACCCCCATCCCTTTCGAATCTTTTGATCTGAATTCCGTTTGAGCATCGTTACTTACCTGGAGGATCATCAACCCGAGCAACCCCGTGAATTTTCTCCCTTGTGATACTCACCTCCCTACCTTATCGATTTTCTGTGTGCCTACCCCCTTTTCCTAATTGTACCTTGTATCTTACCTTGTCCGACGTGGTGTTTATGTGTAAATTATAAATTTAAATATAAAAAAAAATAGACAGAAATTATAAAAAGATAGTGTGGGTTTTTATAAATACTAAAAGAATAAAAAAATAAAAATCTATTGTACATACCTATACCTACCTGAAAGAGTTTTAAAATCAATCGAATAAAACAAAAAAATAGCGTAAAGGAAAGTGATCATCAAAACCAAAACAAAAAAAGTTATTATTTTTAAATTGTTTATTTCTCAGTGAAAAAAAAGGGGAAGGTAACCAAGGTGGTGCACTACATTGGCGACAACTTTAGTGAATCCAAGTAAGTCATTTAATTTTCTTTATTATCAAAATCATAATTTTATTTTGTTTGGTTGATATTTTTGGGGATATTTTATCTTAAGAAAAGAAAGAGAAAGTAAATCTCATTTAAATATTACTATTTAAAAAGAGATGCTTTTGCGATTATATTAATTAATAATAAAGAAGAAAAAAAAAATAGAACCGGAAAAATATTTTTAAAAAATTTTTAAACTCTTTCATGGTTGCCAACGATTTGATTTAAATTAAACATAGTAAACACAGAAAAAAAAATACAATCAATTTATATTTTGTATGAATGATTAATTAATTTTGTATTGAATTTAAATTATTTAAATTAATCAATTAAATCCATGAAATTTAGAACATAAAAAAATTTTTCAATTTTTTTTTATTATTATCTTTTTTTTAAACCCACTATTTTGTTATTTTACGCCTATAAGAATAAAATTGTACTCTGAATGAAATTTCCTTTTTTTTATCGTCCATTGAGCGGTATGGATTGAGAGTCAAATTTTGGTTTGTTACCGGGAAGTGGAATTCTTTTTTTTTCTTTTTTTTTGCCTTTTTTTCTAATTAGCATGATGTATTAAGCCCTAAGTCAGAGGTGGAGTGACGCGCTTGAAGGGGATGACGATGGTGAAGACTAAGACTTGGTAAGCTGGAACATATTTCCGGTTAGGGGCTACTGCACAATACGGAGGAAGCAGTAGCCAAGGTATGGTGTCCTTAGACACATAGGGTGGGATAAAACTTCCAGAAGGGTCAATGACATCTTCGACCCTCCCCTATTGGAAACACACTCCCCTTCTACCCACATTGAAGAATTCGGGCTCAACGATTTTTTTTTTTTGTTGAACCCCCACCGACTTAACGTTGAACACTCTCCGGCATGAAGTTGCGTAACAACGGTTCAGTGCTACGGTAGCAAGAACCCCACCCACCGACGAGCTAGGTCGTGCTAAATGCAAGCATGCCCAGCTGCCGTAGCCTGAACATCCCCTCCTTCCTGCTGCCCGGACCAGCCTCATGCATCTGTAGGCATGGGGTTGTAACGGTGGTATAGGAGGGAGAGGTCGGATTTTCCTCTACGTGGTAAGCCCTAGCCTCCATTCTTGGAAATCCAGCCGATAACACCAGCGGTTCGTTACAGATGGCGCCCAACGTGGGGCCCGATTCTTCAAAAATTTTAACACCTAGTGGGAAGTTTGATTCGGAATTCATAAGCTTTGCTATTCTGCAGATACATTTTGTGTTTCGGACTTGTGTTAGTTTAGAGTTAGACATATCTTTTATCCAAGATAACCTTCTTATTCATTTTGGATTTTAATTTTATTTGCGGACGTCCGCTTAATGGGTTCACTCACCCGAATTAAGGCTGTAGCGGTCTGTGAAAATAAATTAAAACAGTAAATCCTGGTTTCAGTATACATTAAAGCCTAAGTTTGGAGATATTTTTGATTCTGCTTCAGTTGTTTAATTTTATATTGTAAACAGTAAATTTTTTTTTGATTCTATCTGCACAGTGTTTCAGATGCTTGACTGTCAGCTTGGCAGATAGGCTAGCTGAACATAGCAAGCACACCATGTCGTAGCGTAACATAGCAGGTTTTTGATACATGATGTGGATGTAGTATGGTTGAGCTTTTCCGGACCAAACTTATGTGATTCCATAGGGGTCAGTATTCACTTCTTAGTGTGTCACTTCACCTCGACTGCATGAAATATTCTTTACTTTTTATAAAAAAAAATTTTTTTAGTTTTGTTGATTGGAGTTGATAAACCTATTTCATTTTTTTTCTTCAAAAAAACAATATTTTTGAATTTTATTTTGATTTTTACTTACTTTTTAAGTTATTTTAATTCTTTCGAAATATTTTCCCTTTCTTATTTTTCTGCGTTTCGGATTTCATTCTTTCTTACAATACAGTGAATTTTTCTTTTCTTGTACTATCTTCTGTTTTTTTTACTATCTTAACGGTTAACGACTGTCTTAGCTTTTTCTTTTCTTCTCTGCGTATCGTCAATTGAGTGCATCTTTTTCTTCATTTACCTTTTGTTTCAACCCTTTGATCATGCCAAGTCGTAGCACTCGAGGAAGGGTTAAGGGTATTGCGAAAAGCCGAGATTTACGTTCGCGGCTCCTCACAGACTCCTTTGCGGATCTTGCTCCTCCTATTGGACTACTGATTCCACCTCCACGTCTTTCGCTAGACGGAGCTAAAAGTAACGAAGGAGCTGTGGGTGGAATATCCCAGAGTAAACTTCCGGAACCTACTCCTAGAAATCGCGATTCTTTAAGGGGGGATGAAGAAGTCCTTACTGGATACATACAGGAAGTAGTCACAGCAGCTGTTGGGGCGAATAGAGCGGAGGATTTGCGTTTCTTAGCTGGAGAGATGGAGCGTACGAGAGCGGCCCTCCGAGATGAAGTTGCCAACGTGATGCGGGAAACACTAGCGGCCCCAACGCCAGTAGTTCACCGGCCGGCCCCTGAAAGGAGAACGAGCCTGCATGAAGCGTTCATACGGGGTCATACTACTACTAATCGCCCCCGATCAACACCAGCCCGATCACCACCAGCCCAATCACCACTAAGAAACGTAACTCCTTCTCGAACTCGATCACCTCCACGTCGACGTGATACTGCTGTTGATACTTCAAATGTGGAAGAATTTCTGCGACGGTTAAACGACCTGACTTTGAGTGATCCCGTCAATAACACTCAGTCGGTCCCTCGTCCATCAGGCCATCATACAAGTAGGTACCAGAACTACCACAAATGGGGGTTGAAGTTCGACAACCGAGATAAAACCGTGGATGATTTCCTGTTTCAGTTAGACCATATTAGGGAAAGCCATAAGGCCTCGTGGGAAGAAGTCGTCATCAACTTCCACCATTTTGTCACTGATCGAGTAGCGGAATGGTATTGGATCTACCTGAAGGCGAATCCAAATGTGACCTGGCCAGTATTGAAGAACGCCCTGATTGAACAGTTCAGGAGTCTGGAGACGGATTCGGAACTGTGGAGGAGGTTGTACGATAGACATCAGGGCCCGAACGAAAGCTTTGATGATTTTTACGCAGCAATCCAGAAGTTGAATGGAAGGTTGAGGATTCGAAAAACTGACGCGGAAATCATCGACATACTTAAAAACAACGTCCGAAGGCAGATGGGATTATTGCTTATCACTTTTGATACCAGCACCCTGGCGCAGATGGTCCATGTCTGTCGGAAGGTTGAAAAATACATCCTCGACCGTGAAACCGGAGTACAAAAATCACGTCTTGGACCAACACCACCTCCCCGTAGAAGTGCTGTCTCCGAGCTCGTTGCTGAGAAAGAGGAAGAAGAGGATTTCGCACCCGAGTTAGAGGCATTCCACCCAAAAAAAGAAAGGGACACTCGCAACTTCACGTGTTGGAATTGCAAGGGTAAGGGTCATTCGTTTTTCGAATGCCCTGACCCTCAGAGGTCCCAGTTCTGTTATAAGTGTGGCTGGGACAATATCACCTCTCCGCAATGTCCTCGATGCTCGGGAAACGATATGAAGAGCAGTTTAAAGCCCCGGGGGAATTGCTCTCTGGAGAAGAACCCGGAGTCGCACTAAGCTCAACTGTCTCTCCCCTTTCCAGTAACTCTGAATCCGTTTCCAGATCAAACTCCAACAACACAATTCTTCGAGACCCGCCAATACCCGCCATCAGAATGCTGAAACGACCTTGTTTTACCAGTCACTCAGATATTCATCCACCCCCTGTTCCACCAAGACAAAGACCACTCATACCATTGCACGAAAGACTTCAAAACTACCTTGATGTTCGAAAACGAATTTTCGGAAACCAGAACACCATTGTTTCCAAAAAAGTTGCTAAGCTGAGGGAGAAATTCAGAGAGAAGAAGAAAGTGTACAAAGCCATTGAATCAACAATCTTATGCAGCTCAGATGATCCACGCCCCTATACAACGGTACATATCTTTGGAGAACCTCTTCTAGGTCTTCTCGATAGTGGGGCCAGCATAAGTTGACACTCAGTCGGTCCCTCGTCCATCAGGCCATCATACAAGTAGGTACTAGAACTACCACAAATGGGGGTTGAAGTTCGACAACCGAGATAAAATCGTGGATGATTTCCTGTTTCAGTTAGACCATATTAGGGAAAGCCATAAGGCCTCGTGGGAAGAAGTCGTCATCAACTTCCACCATTTTGTCACTGATCGAGTAGCGGAATGGTATTGGACCTACCTGAAGGCGAATCCAAATGTGACCTGGCCAGTATTGAAGAACGCCCTGATTGAACAGTTCAGGAGTCTGGAGACGGATTCGGAACTGTGGAGGAGGTTGTACGATAGACATCAGGGCCCGAACGAAAGCTTTGATGATTTTTACGCAGCAATCCAGAAGTTGAATGGAAGGTTGAGGATTCGAAAAACTGACGCGGAAATCATCGACATACTTAAAAACAACGTCCGAAGGCAGATGGGATTATTGCTTATCACTTTTGATACCAGCACCCTGGCGCAGATGGTCCATGTCTGTCGGAAGGTTGAAAAATACATCCTCGACCGTGAAACCGGAGTACAAAAAATCACGTCTTGGACCAACACCACCTCCCCGTAGAAGTGCTGTCTCCGAGCTCGTTGCTGAGAAAGAGGAAGAAGAGGATTTTGCACCCGAGTTAGAGGCATTCCACCCAAAAAAAGAACGGGACACTCGCAACTTCACGTGTTGGAATTGCAAGGGTAAGGGTCATTCGTTTTTCGAATGCCCTGACCCTCAGAGGTCCCTGTTCTGTTATAAGTGTGGCTGGGACAATATCACCTCTCCGCAATGTCCTCGATGCTCGGGAAACGATATGAAGAGCAGTTTAAAGCCCCGGGGGAATTGCTCTCTGGAGAAGAACCCGGAGTCGCACTAAGCTCAACTGTCTCTCCCCTTTCCAGTAACTCTGAATCCGTTTCCAGATCAAACTCCAACAACACAATTCTTCGAGACCCGCCAATACCCGCCATCAGAATGCTGAAACGACCTTGTGTTACCAGTCACTCAGATATTCATCCACCCCCTGTTCCACCAAGACAAAGACCACTCATACCATTGCACGAAAGACTTCAAAACTACCTTGATGTTCGAAAACGAATTTTCGGAAACCAGAACACCATTGTTTCCAAAAAAGTTGCTAAGCTGAGGGAGAAATTCAGAGAGAAGAAGAAAGTGTACAAAGCCATTGAATCAACAATCTTATGCAGCTCAGATGATCCACGCCCCTATACAACGGTACATATCTTTGGAGAACCTCTTCTAGGTCTTCTCGATAGTGGGGCCAGCATAAGTTGTTTGGGAGCAGATGGTTTTGACTTCCTAAGAAAACACGACCAAAAGTTCTTGAAAATTTCTTCCAACGTCAAAAGTGCAGATGGAAAACACCAAGCCATAGAGGGAAAGATCTATGTGGAGATCACCTATAAAGGGAAGACGAAAACCATTCCCCTTTACCTGGTTCCGTCTTTGAAGCAGAGACTGTACCTGGGTATTGACTTCTGGAGGGAGTTTGACATCGCTCCTCAGTTGATCTCCGAGATCTCGTTAGTACCTAGCTCGAATGTTATAAAACAAAGTGAAAAAGACCCGAATGCTCACCCACTAAACGAGGAACAGTCCAAGCGGTTAAAAGATGCCATTAGCTTGTTTCCGTCCTCTGCTGTACAAGGTTTAGGAAAAACTACGCTAGAGGTACATACCATCGACACAGGAGATGCTGGGCCCATTAAGCAGCGTCATTACCCGATTTCTCCAGCGGTACAGAAACTGCTATATGAGGAGTTGGAACGTATGCTTAAACTCGGAGTGATCGAGGAAAGTACTAGTGCGTGGAGCTCTCCTGTAGTCTTAGTGCGAAAGCCCGGCAAAAACCGCTTATGCCTAGACTACAGGAAGGTTAATGCCAAGACTAAGAAAGATGCGTATCCACTTTCTCATATAGAAGGATTGCTATCGCGTCTTCCAGATACACATTTCATTTCGAGTGTGGATCTGAAAGATGCTTTTTGGCAGATCCCTCTTGAGAAATCGTCACGGGAAAAAACGGCGTTTACTGTGCCTGGCATGCCCCTGTTGCATATTATTTGTTTATTTGTACACTTATTACAAGCAAGTAATTAAATCTTAAATCTAATACATCATATTTAAACAAAATAATAATATAGTTAAACACATGAAAAATATATACAAAAAAAAATTACAAAAAAAAAGAAATAAAAGCTTAATTGCAAAATAATTAAAAAAATATACAATTGATAATATTAGTAGGGGCAGGGTGGGAAGATTATCGGAATGAGTTGGAATGAAGAGAATTTCGTAGGACTGTTTTTGATATATTAAAATCAAAATTATTTGAAAAGTTGTTGGAAATTCGCAGCATACGAGACATAGGGTTATAGTAGCTATAGTTGGTTCGGTGAAAAGGAATACGGAAAAGAGGTACTGATCTAACGTTTCGCCGGTTAGTATTAAAGGAAATCAGACTCAACAGAGCAGGGCAGTCAATGTTACCAGTTAATATGTCGTGAATAAAAACCACATCTGCTATTTCACGTCGTTTTTCAAGTGACTGAAGGTCAATTAAAAGTAGGCGATCAGAATATGGAGGGAGCCGGTAATTATCATCCCAAGAAAGATTACGAAGGGCAAATCGAATAAACCTACGTTGGACAGTTTCGATTCTTTTAATTTGGGTGATTTGATATGGGGACCAAACCTGAGATGCATATTCTAGGGTTGGTCGGACAAATGTGATAAAAAGAGATTTGGTAATATAGGGGTCATTGAACTCTTTTGACCAGCGCTTGATGAAGCCAAGTGTCGAATTAGCTTTGTTTATAATGTTGTCAATGTGAGATCGAAAGTTAAGCTCCTTATCACAGATAACTCCTAAATCTCGACAGAAATCAACAACAGGTACGTGATCACCATTTATATAGTAATTTCTTGGAGGAGGAGGGAGCCGTTTACGTGAAAAAGTCAAGCTGTGGCATTTGCTAACATTGAGCTCAAGCTGGTTTTTTTGGCACCATAGGGAAAATTTGTCAAGATTCAGTTGTAAAGAGTGAATATCATTAGTTGTAGAAATTCGTTTGAAGATTTTCATATCATCCGCGTAAATTGATAAAACACAATCAAGAACTTGAGTAATGTCATTTATTGTTAAGATGAACAGCATTGGTCCAAGATGGCTACCCTGTGGTACTCCTGAAGGGGCGTTAAAAGGAAGGGAAAAAGATGATCTAAAATGAACGACATATTTTCTATCTATCAAATATGAGTTTAACCATAACATAAAGAGTGTAGGGAAACCCATTGAATTTAGTTTAAAAATAACCATATTGTGTGATATTTTGTCGAAGGCTTTGCTAAAGTCGGTAGCAATCACATCGACTTCATCTCCATCGGCCATAGTGCATAGAATATAGGAGACAAATTCAACTAAGTTTGTTGTTGTAGATCTACCTGATATAAAACCATGTTGTAAGGGGGAAATAATGGATTTACAGTGGAAAGAGAGGGTTTCGTATATAATGCTTTCAAACATTTTTGGAATGGATGATATTTTAGCTATAGGGCGATAATTTGACACAGTATTTTTTGGTCCCTTTTTGTGGATAGGAACTATGTAAGAGACTTTCCATGACTGGGGAAAGGTGCCTTGCAAAATGGATAGCGTAAAAAGGTCAGTCAACGGTTGGATAAAGGCGTTAATGCATTTTTTTAGAATGATTGGTGGTACCCCATCTGGTCCCGTAGAGAAGTCATCTTTAAGCTTTCCAATTTTGTCTTTTACTATAGCTGGTGTAATCTGTGGAGTTGTAAATGTGGTTTGAGAGGAATTATTTAAGTAGTTGAAAAATTGGGTATCAGGTTCAATGTCACTATCAGTAAATGACTGTTTGAAAAAGTTGGCAAAGAAATTGGTTATCACCGTTGGATCAGAAGAGGAATTCCCATTGTATGTTAGGGAGGATGGGAAGTCATCGGATTTCCTTTTAATATTAATGAATTCAAAGAAAGATTTAGGATTCGATTTTATCGAGGATTGCATTCGAGTAATGTAACGCTTGTAGAGACGGTCGCAGAGAATAGAAAATTCTGTTGAAGCATTTGAGAAAGCATTTTGATCATAAAGAGATTTGGATTTCAAGTATTTCTGCCACAATTTATTTCTTTGATTACGAAGGGATCGAAGTTCTTTGTTATACCATGGTGGAGAACTGGAGAAATTTTTACGCGGAACAAAAGGAACTGAATGCGCGAAACATTTGAAAATTTCAGTATAAAAGGTACTAACTGCGTCATAAATTGACATTTGAGCAAAGTTAAATACGATTTTACTGAGAAGCATATTTAATGTTTGAAAATTAGTTTTGCGAAAGTTAAAATAATATTCTGGGACACTTGCATTATAACATTTGTTATAAGAAAAAGAGATAAGGAGAGGAGGGTGAAAATGATCAAGAGTAGAAAGAAGGTGATTACTTTCAGTCACAATAGAGTTATCAGGATCGGAAGTAAATATAAGGTCAAGTTGTCGATTGAGGTTGTTTTTAATACCACTCATTTATTTATTTATTTATTTATCTACGATATCTACATATCAACAGATTTGAATTTATTATAATAACTTAAATCCTAGAATTATATCTGTGGGTTAAATAAGCCAACAACAAATTCTTAAAAGTATTTCTATTTAAACTTATATCTAAATTGTAATAGGCTTCATTAAAAAATCTACAGCAAAGACTTAAAGGTTCACGTAATCCATAACTTGTTCTATGCGCAACCTCAAATAGTAATGGCCTATGTCTTAAAGCTCTTGAAGGAGCATATATACTAATTAAAAAGAGTAAATTTTCACAGTCAACAAAACTGCATAGCACATCGCGAACAAACATTACACCAAACATTTCCCTACGTGAGTGGAGAGTTTGCATTCCTAGCAACAAACATTTGGACCGATAAGAATGATGTAGATTATTATTGTTACCAAAGAATTTTCTTAAAGCAAAGCGCAAAAAGTTCCTTTGTACACTTTCAATTCTATTTATGTCACTTTCCGTTGTTGGATTCCATACAACACAAGCATATTCCAACGAAGGCCGAACAATACTACTATAGAGGGATTTAAGAGTATAAGGACCTTTAAACTCTGAAGAGTTTCTTTTAAAAAATCCCAACATTGAATTAGCTTTCGAGATCATTGAATTGATATGAAGCTTAAATGTAAGTTTCTCATCGAATACAATACCAAGATCTTTGACTTCATGAACAATTCTTAGTGGAATATTATCCAAAGAATATAGTGGAATAATATGATATAAGGATCTATTATAAGACATAGAGGCACATTTTTCAATGTTTAAATTAAGATCATTTAGGGTGCACCACCTACAAAATGCATCAAGATCATTTTGCATCAGCAAGCAGTCATTGACACATGAAATACTAGCAAAGAACTTTATGTCATCAGCAAACAAAAGGCATTTACAGAACTTGAGGATGTTAGGTACATCATTTATATGTAACAGAAAGATAGGAGGACCCAGATGACTTCCTTCAGGAACACCAGATGTAGCATAGATAACTTTGGAACAAATGTCATCAACAACGACAAATTGCTTGCGACCATATAAATAGGAAGTAAACCAGCTCAGTAAAGAACCACTTATTCCATATGCCTCCAATTTCTTCAATAGGATTTTTAAATTGACTCTACTGAATGCCTTTGTAAAATCAGTATATACTGTATGGACTTGATTATTTCTCTCTAAAGAGCTTATACAAAAATTCGTGAAAACAACCAAGTTTGAGACAGTTGACCTACCCTTCCAAAAACCGTGTTGAGAACTAGCCACGTGTCCTTTTATAAGATTGACAAATATATCTTTTACAAGACAATCTAACATCTTCGGAATTATGGAAAGTTTAGTTATGGGCCTGTAATTTGATACATCATCTTTTTTCCCAGATTTATATACAGGAGTAATAACCGATATTTTCCACTCTTCCAAGAAAACTCCCGAAGATATCGATTGGTTAAAGAGCACAGTTAGTGGAACGGAAAGAGTATCAGCACAATGACGTAACACAAGAGGAATAAAGCCTAAAATATCAGGTTTATTAATGGGGTCTAACTCTCTTAATAGTTTTAGTACATCATCAGTATCAATTGTTATGTTAGAATGTTCAATGAAAGAAGGAAAAGATTTAAAATAATCATCAACTACTGCACCAGCATTGGTGGAATTGTATATACTTTGAAAGTAGTCAGCAAACATATTGGAAATTTCACTTGGTTTGCAGGAAAAATTCTGATTAAAGTGCATAGTCGAAGGAAAGCCTACACTTTTGCGCTTTGAGTTAATGAAATTCCAAAACTGATTTGGGCTCGATTTTAATTTAGTTTCAATTGATTGAACATAGTTACAATGTAAGAATTTTGAAAGGAATACAAACTCCTTCCTTAAACGACAGTATACCTCATAGTCATCTATAGAGTTGGATTTTTTGTAACGCTTATGTATCAAATTTTTTGCATTTTTAAGTTTTTTAAGGCGGTGGTTGTACCACTTTGGGCTAGAAGTCAACTTTCTACGGACTAAAGGAACAGAACTATTTAAGGCTGCGCTCACATTTTCTTTTAATTTAAGAAAGTTCACACCTAACTCATTATTTTCAAATTCAGATATCCAATTTATACAACTTAATTGAGATTTCAAAATGTCTAAATTATTTGTGTTGAATTTATAAAATAAAGAATTCGAATTATTGAATTTATTATAATTATCATAATTATAATAAGAAATACAGAAATTTACAGCTTTATGGTGGATAGAATTTGACAGAAGTGGAAGTGACTCAGAAATATTAACATTCAAATCATCAGAAAGGAAGACTAAATCCAGTTGTCTGTTTAAAGAATTTACAACATTATTTATTTGATTTAAGTTTAGAGAGAAAAGAGAATCAACTAACAGAACTTCGGATTCAGAATTAATTAAAACTGGTACTAATTTATTTTCATCTGTTTCAGTCCAAATCAAATTAGTTAAATTAAAATCACCAAGAACACAGATGTTACAATTTTCATTTTCAGATAAGTTGGCAACCCTTTCAATATTAACAATATGTTTTCTATAAACAGCTGCTGCACTGCCAGGTGGAATATAGCTGAGTAGAATAAGAAGTCCAGTTCCAGAAAAAGAGAGTTTAATACACAACTGTTCTATAATACTGTAGTTGTCTTCTCTAATAATGCTTAGATCAACAGCTGTAGCCATAAGAGAGCTGCGAACTGCGATCAAAAACCCGCCACCCCTTTTTTTGCTCACATCATATCGATCAAGACGAAAAACAGAAAACGAAGACAAATCAAATACCTCTTCAGATTTAATATGCTCATGAAGCCAAGTCTCAGTGAACGCAAATATGTCACATTCACAAGCATCAATGGCGAGAGTAAGATCTCTTAATTTCGAAGAGAAACCACCCATATTTTGATAATAGATGCTCAAACTTGTTTTAGGATTTATGATCGGAAGAGAAAGAAATGACGGCTGATGATGATGTTTGACAGTTTGTTGATCATGTAGAATAGATGATGATGGAGGTGGTGGGTACGAGGATGTTGTGAATTCTGATGATGCTGAAGGTAGTTTGTGCGGAGATATGGTGAATGAAGGGGTTACGTTTACGTCTTCATTACATTCACTCGACGAGTTCCATAGTTTTTTGTCCGATTAACAAAATTGCTCACATGAACATCAGAGGGCCAGTTATTAGCATTAAGTGCCAAATCAAATTTACCACATGGAATACCAACTTTAAAATTTATATGCTTCAAGCTAGTAACGTTTACATCTTTTTTAACCAACTTGAAACATTTAACGTCGGTTTCAGAAAGGTTTAATTTTGATGCAACATATTTTTGGATTGATAATTCTGAGGTATTACATGCGAACTTAGATAAATGCAACCATTTAGTGGGGGCGATTACACAAATATCCATAGGTGATGGATCGGTTCCAATAGTGACACTTGTTATATGATGATTCATACGTTTATTATGTAATTTAATGGTTAAATCATTGTTTTCATTTTGCACGTTCAGGGTATCACTTTTATTCCCCAAGATCAAGACAGGGGGGGAGGTTACTTCAGTTAAACTCTCACTATGTGTTTGAATATTAAGAGAAGAATTAGGTATACCATCAGGGGCATTGTGTGGCAATGGGTTTATGGAATCACTGTTTATAATGTTGGTGGCTGGGGGGAGGCAGGTTGTACAAGTTTCCATGGGCACTGAATTCACATTGTTTGTATGTAGTAATGGGCTAACACTTTCACATTGGTTGAAATGTTGTTGGGTTAGTGGGTTATTTACATTTGAATAATAATTCTCATCACGAACTATTGTTAAAAACTTGTTTAAGTTCAAATTAAGAGAATCGAATCCATTTTTCATGTTAGAGAAATTCTCAAAAATCTCATAGGCACTTTGTATATCAGCAAGACGCTTTGGTTGTATTAAATATTCATGTAATATTTGAACAGATTTAACAAGTTCAGCGACCTTACATACAAAACCAAGCACTGGTACACTTGCACAGGCATTGCACTTCCAAAAGAAATTTATTGATGATTTTAGGAATTTTAAAGAACTTTCAGAAGGAACAGCACAACCGCCATGAAACTTTAAACCGCAAATACCGCCACAAGTTACAATATCAGTTAAAGAATCAATATTTAAATTGCACTTTGCACAATTCTCAGACATTTTAATGAGTTTATGTATAAAATTCAAAGAAGACTAAGGAAAACACGTCCGTTCAGTTTGACTCACACAGCTCAAGTCCGCTTGAGAGAGACAAGAATCTGTAGTACAATCTATCAATAATATCTCTTTATCCAATTTGGCATTGGTTGGGTAGTAGTAGGTGCCTTCATCAGCAAGAGACCATTGGATGAGTGGTAGGTTAAAATCACCCATGCAAATGATTTCATCATTAGTGCTAGCTGCATCAAAAATAAAATCAATTGCATCGACTACGAGTTGATACGAACTTAAAGGTTGAGAAGGACGAATATAACAGCACATGATATATAAATTCCGAGATGACAATTTGACTTTTACTACAATGAACTCAAAGTCGGTTGACTGAGAGGACTTGAAATGTGAGGCATCGAAACAGTTATTGACGGCCAATAGAACACCGCGACCATGCAAGGCATTGACCTCATCAATACCATCAGCTCGAAAAGTGGTAAAATCTGAGGTGAATAATTCACTACTAAGAAAATCAGGAGTTAGATTAGTTTCTGTTAAAGCAAAAATGTCGTAGGATAATTTTTGCGAGTTTAAGAAAGTATTAGATGTTTTAGTGCGCAGTCCTCTGACATTTTGATAGTAAATTGTGAGAAAAGCTGGAGGATTATTAGTTGGCTGATTTAAGGAGAATTGATGGTTAGGGACGAAAAAAGTTAGGGTTGACTTGATTACGCTGAGGATAAGAGAATCTCCTAGAATTAACGTACGAACCATAGGCTATTAGGTCATCTGAAACCATTTTATCTGAAACATTTAAAGCTTTATGAAAAGAGTTATATATTTTTCGAACACTGACGGGGTTGGTAGGTAGCCCTTCCTGGTGAATAGAAACCATAACGCTTGTTTTTGTTTTCCCTTCGAAACAGATGGACTCTGGCTTGTCATGAAGGTAGGCCAGATAAAGGCGAACGTTATCATATATACGACGGTCTCTAAGTCTAGACACTGTGTATCGGGCTTCCGGTGAATCTGAAGTTTGCAAAGTTAATTTGACAGTAGGAGGGAGAAGTGGATCAAGGAAATGGGGTACGTTTGCTGTAGCGATGGAACATGATGGGTTGTTTGTAAGAAATGGTGGGTTATGAGAAATATTTTGTGAGGGTTGGCAGGATGATTTACTAGATACAGGAATATCTGGATTGAGAATATGTGAAAATTTGAAATTGGGATATTTTGTATTAGGATTGTTTGGTGAGTTCTTGGGAGCAGTTTTATTGTTTACTGTGGAAGAAAGTGTATTATTAACTCTGTGAGGAACCACATTTTTTACTTTAGGATTTAACTTAGAATTAGACTTAGATACATTATTTTTTATTTTAGATGGTTTATGAATCCAAGGAGCAATTTTCATCGTACTGTTTTTAAGAAACAGAGGAGTTTTTGAGAATAACCATTCGTAGGCTTGAGGAAAGGAAATTTTGAATGTACCAAAGTTAAGACGATTACAGTTGGAAAGACGAAACCGGTAGTTTTTATCAAAATAGAGTTGAAGCCATGTGTCTTTAGCAAAACGAGGTGCTCCTTTTACAATAAAAATTACTTGTTGGTTGCACTTTAGTTTCTCCAGGCGGCTATTCCATTCATCAAGTGCCCAGGTAATACCAAATTTATTAATGCAGTGAGAAGATGGTTGAAGGTTAGGGGATGAAATTGTGTGGTCTTGTTGAGTTGAAGCGGTTTCAGTATGTATTATGGAAGGATCCAGATCTCGCATTTCCATGTGTAACATTTGGTTTCTGGTTGTACTCGGAGGGTCAGGCGATGTAAGGTTGTTATTAATAGTTGAGGTGGCTGAATTAGGAAGCGAAGATGAAGATGGAGTTGGATTTGGAAATAGTATGGTTGATGAGTTGATGTCTGTAGTTTCTGAGGCGGCGTTAAGCTTTACTTGTAGAGAGTTGTTGCTATTATGGTCACAGGGTATAAAAACATTTCTTTGCGATCCAACCTTCACTTCATCCGTTAGCTCATCGATTGCTAAGTGAATTGATTTAGCTTCTTTTATTAAAATATCCGCAAGAATATTGGAATTATTTATAATTGTCTCAAATGTGGAATTAAAAAATTTTTCAATAGACTTCATTGCAGTCGATTTTTCCTGTACGTCTTCGACAATATTCGTCAGATTACATTCAATTGAGTTTATTGAGGAAGCTGTAGTTTCAAATGAAGACTTGGTATCAGCAATAGATTTAGACATTTTGGTAAGCTGTGAGCTCAGGTTGGGTATAGAGTTGGAATTGTCGAGGCATTCAGAAGTTTTTTGAAGAGTCTTTTTCAAAGATACATCGATGCTTGATAGCTTAGTTTTCAGGCCCGTATGATACGTATCCATTCTTTTGGTAGAAGATTCATTACTTTCAGCTATAAGTTCATTTATTTTGCTGAAATTGGTGCGAATATTGGCTTTAAGTTCCTTGATGGTATCTGACAATTGAGATATAGATTCGTTGTTACACTTGACTGCAAGCATAATATGCGATAACGTGATAGATTGACATTCTTCACAATAATATTTAAAATGAACAGTATATTCCGCTAGATGGGCTTTAGCGTTTCTGCTTAGTCCTGCGCATATTGGGTGAAAAACTTTTCTGCAAATACCTTGACAGGCTACCCAATCATGAGTTTTAGTGCTTATAGTGCAAGAGCTGTTTCCGCAAATGGTATGTTTATCCATAACTTAAGTTAGTGATTTACAGTAGGTAAGTTGATTTTTGTTATTAATTTAACTATATTATTAGTTTTTTTTTTTTGTTTTTTTTCTTTTTTTTTTCAGTGTAGTTTATTTTGTTTTTCAAACCGCTGGAAGTGTAGTAGAATAAAGCTCTCGAAAAGTTTAGGAATTAGCTAGGCGGGGGTTTGTGCATATACTAAGCACCGTGACTGGATCTCGATTATATAATATTGCAGTTGTTGTTGATTATATTGGCAAGAAGGAGAAAAAAGAATCGAAATTGGGTATGTAATATCTACTATAGAGCTTACGGCAGAACATCTACTAAAAATGCACTCACCAGGCAGATGAGACAAAAAAGCAACAAATAAATTGAAAGCTTATTGATAGTGGATGACAGGAAAACCAATAAATTAATAGATAGGCACTTCGGTCACCACATATCCCATTAAACCATTCGTCTTCAGGTATGATTTGTTTCCAGAATTTCAGATGTTTCACAAGATGCATTAAAAGAAATAATTTTGCATGAGTAGTATCTTATGTTGCTTCAATTTGGCAGAACATATACTAAACACAAATCAGCACTCACCGTAGGAGATAAGGCAAAATCACTCAAATAGATTAGATGAAAGGGATGGATAGTTATTCAAAACAATCAACGTGGAATCAATTAAAAAGTCATATGGTTGTATCATTAGGATAAATCACTTTTTACTTTTTTAGGTAATGAGAAAAAAAAGCAATGATTTTCACTCCAGAATATTTTTAAATTAAGTACAATTGTTTATATTATTTTATAAAATAGTATGCAGAATTCTCGAGTAGGCTTGAAATGTAATAATAATTAAAGTTTGATGAGCTAACAAATTGGATGAGCTGTCGACGTGGCTGAGAGCTTTGCAGTTTACAGTTATGCCCTTTGGCCTCTGCAATGCACCACAACGCATGGTAAGGTTAATGGACAAAGTGGTACCTCATCAACTGCGAGAGAAAATCTTCCCGTACCTGGATGACCTGTTGGTGGTGTCGAGTACGTTTGATGAGCATATCGAACTATTGCAGATTTTGGCAGGTCGACTGAAGGAAGCGGGATTAACGATGAATGTCCAAAAGTCAAAATTCTGCTTCAAAGAATTAAAATATCTTGGGTACATAGTCGGAGATGGCTGTTTAAAGACGGATCAGGACAAGGTGATCGCCATATCTGAATTTCCCACTCCCACTACTGCCAAACAAGTACGACGCTTCTTGGGACTAGCGGGGTGGTACCGTCGGTTTGTAAAAGACTTCTCATCACTAGCAGCTCCAATAACCGACACATTGAATAAGGGAAAGAAGTTTGTGTTTACGGATGAGGCAAACGAAGCCTTCAACCAGCTGAAGAACGCCTTGACCTCCGCCCCTCTGCTTGTGAACCCCGATTTCACCAAGGAGTTCATCATACAATGCGATGCGTCTAACACCGGCATCGGATGCGTTTTGAGCCAAGTGGACGACAGTGGCAGTGAGCGTCCGATATACTACCACTCTCAAAAACTCAACTCTGCCCAGCGCAATTATAATGTGACCGAACGTGAATGCCTGGCTGCTGTCATGGGAGTTCAGAAGTTTCGCGCCTACGTCGAGGGACATGCATTTAAAATAGTGACAGACCATGCGAGTTTGAAGTGGTTGATGAACCAGAAAGATCTCAGTGGTCGGTTAGCGAGATGGAGCTTAAAACTTCAGGTGCCCGATGCACTTTCACGAGTGTATGGAGTCGACGCTCTGCTTTGCGATGTTTCGATGTTGAATGACCCCTCTGATGTGTTGCATATTGATCTTGCGGATCCTAGTTTCAAATCTACGGATTATCGCAATCTCATAGACAGCATCGAAGAACAAAAAGATAAGCTACCTGACCTTCAAGTGTCGAACAATTTCGTCTATAAGAAGGTCAAATATTGCACAGGAAATCCCATAGAGGATGACTTAGTATGGAAGCTTTGGGTTCCGGAACCGTTAACCGAACGCTTGATAGCTCTTGCTCATCAACCACCTAGAGCTTCGCATGGAGGAATTGCAAAAACATTGTACCGGCTGCAGCGTCAATTCTTCTGGCCTCACATGGCAGCCCAGGTAAAAACGTTTATCGGAAGTTGCGACATCTGTAAAGCGTCTAAAGCCTCTAATGCAACTTTGAGGCCTCCAATGGGTAAAGCATTTTTGGCTGAAAGACCCTTTCAGATGTTATACATCGACTTCCTAGGTCCATACCCTAGATCACGAGATGGGAATACTCATATTGTGATTGCGCTGGACCAGTTGACCAAGTTTGTGGTAGTAAAGGCACTCCGAAAGGCAACAACGGACGCTGTGGTGAAGTTTCTGTCTTCTGTATCTTCGGAGTACCAGAGACGATCCTCTCCGATAATGGTAAACAATTTACCAGTCGGGAATTTGAAAAATATTTGAAAGCTTTTGGGGTAACACATGTCAAAACCGCTTTTTACTCTCCGCAAGCGAATGCTAGCGAGAGGGTAAATAGATCCATACTCGCCGCGATACGCTCCTACATCGAGCCTGACCAGAGGAACTGGGATACCCACTTACAGTCCATAGCCAGTGCTCTTCGCACCACAGTACACTCAGCGATAAACGTATCACCTTACGAAGCGCTCTTTGGACAAAGTTGTGTGGAGCATGGATCAGACTACCAACTGCTTCGGAAGCTTGATAGTCTAAACAACGCGAACGTGAACATTGTATCTAAGGCGGCACAAATGAATGTTATGCACTCCTACATACAGAATTCCCTGGCAAAAGCACATACTCAGTATGAAAATACATATAACCTGCGTAGCAAGGCTATAAAGTTTGACGTTGGTGACATAGTCTTTCGAAGAAATTTTGCCCTCAGTGATGCTTCGAAGAGGTTCTGTGCGAAACTTAGTCCTAAGTTCATAAAAATGAAAGTATGCAAAGTTATTGGGAACAACCTATATGAGCTTGAAGACTTAAATGGCAGGAAGGCGGGAGTTTACCATTGCAAAGATTTGAAAAAGTAACTCGCATGCATGCCCGGCTTTCAGTGTGTGCATGAGAACTCCGCTCAGGGAAAATAAATAGTTATGTATCTGTTCGATCTCATCCTTTCTTTACATAGAATTGTCAGTGGCTTGTTTCTTTCCTTCTCCTTTTCACTCGATGTAATTCTCCTGAAAAGGACAAGTTTTGTAGGAAACTGCACCTTAAAATATATGATAAAACATTATAATATAATAACTTGGCAACCCTACCCATAATAATAAAAAAAAATAATAGTCACTAAAATAATAATACTTTGATATAATAATCAATAATAATAATAATAATAATAATAATAATAATAATAATAATAATAATAATAATAATAATAATAATAATAATAATAATAATAATAATAATAATAATAATAATAATAATAATAATAATAATAATAATAATAATAATAATAATAATAATAATAATAATAATAATAATAATAATATTAATAACAATAATAATAATAATAATCAAAAAACAATATAATGAACTTTATAGCCCAGACTATAATAATAGAATTCCAATATACAAAAAAAAACTAACTACGCACCTAAATTCATAACATAAGTATTTCTTTTTTTTGCCTCTGTGCCAAACTGCCGCTAATCTGAGAAAAAAAAATATGTGTACGATACACATTATGATACCCAATATGTAGGTACATACTCAGTCTAACTGATAGAGTAGGTGGCGTGATTTATATACCACGACCTCGAACTGTAGGAAATGACCGCTACGTACATAGGTGGTACGATTATCCCGCAAGAGTGAGAGTGAAGAAGTTAGAACCCGCAGTTAGCATAATTATTCAGTCAAAAAGTCAGTTGATCTTGGAATAGAAAGCAGTGCGGTTCGGCCTCTGATTAATCCCTTCATTATAAGAGGATTACGCGATTCTTAATACAGTACAGTGCATGAAAAAGTATAAAAGTTTTTTTTTTTAAAAAGTATAAAAAAAGTAAAAGTATAAAAGTTTTTTTTTAAAAAGAGAAAAAGAAAACAAAAAAAGAAGCGAAGTGATTAACTTTAAAAAGCAGTGTCCCTGGCTTTCATGCCTTTTCGGTGACCGATTAAGTTCACCTTCAAAAAAAAAAATTAATAAAAGTTTAAATTCTTTGTCATTTTATCTATATGAATACATAGATTTTATTGATTTTTTTTAATTGAAAAATATATTTTTTTGACATTTAAAAAAAGCTTATGTTGTTCTTAATAAGGCCCATAAGGTCTTAATAAGGCCCACTCAGTATTCTTAAGAATTTCGCAAAATTTCTAGCAAGAAAACAATGTTTTGAAAGTAAAAACACAAACAAATCAATGCATTTTAATAAATATATTCTTTTAAATTTATTTCATAAGAAAACAGTCTTTTCAGTTAAAAAGAAATACATAAAATAAACAAAAACTTAAATTTAACAAAAAACGCTTAGAAGCTTCACGCTGTATCAAACCGCGTTTTACAGCCTGCAACGCGTTTTCCATATCGACTTCTGTCCAATTATAAGCTCTTTTTTGGGTAAAGTTGACATTTTGTCTGAAACACACTAAAAGTACAAAATAAAACCAATAATTTAAAAACGAAATTTGCGTATGTCCAATAAGGCCCATCCCTTTTTTTTTGGGCCTTATTAGAAACATGCAAGACTTTTAAAAACAAATTTATATAAAACTAACTATGAAAAATTTTTTATAAACAAATGTTTTTATTTACTCAAAATATTATATATTATACGTTAAAAATAAAAAATATGTACTTACTTTGTTGAAATTCGTTGAAAAAACACAAAAAAACACAACTTTTTTATAATTTAGTAGGCTTTAACCCGTCAACGAACTTCATTTAACCGCAGGTCACGACACGAATCGCGCAGCTGGCTTTTTTTCCTTTGTGTGTGTTCTTGCAGACATGGTTTACTCATGCAAATTTAAAAAAGCCCCGTTATTTGTTCGTTTCTGTGTTTTCTGAGAAGTGGACCTTATTAGGAACAGGGCCTTATTTGGCCCCCGTACCTTAGTGATACTTACCTGCAGAAAGAAAAAAAAAAAGAAAAATAAAAGAAAAAATTAAAAAAACGAATACGAACAATACCTACCTACTTACTTACCGATGATGAGGACCCCCATCCCTTTCGAATCTTTTGATCTGAATTCCGTTTGAGCATCGTTACTTACCTGGAGGATCATCAACCCGAGCAACCCCGTGAATTTTCTCCCTTGTGATACTCACCTCCCTACCTTATCGATTTTCTGTGTGCCTACCCCCTTTTCCTAATTGTACCTTGTATCTTACCTTGTCCGACGTGGTGTTTATGTGTAAATTATAAATTTAAATATAAAAAAAAAAATAGACAGAAATTATAAAAAGATAGTGTGGGTTTTTATAAATACTAAAAGAATAAAAAAATAAAAATCTATTGTACATACCTATACCTACCTGAAAGAGTTTTAAAACCAATCGAATAAAACAAAAAAATAGCGTAAAGGAAAGTGATAAGCCCCTATCATCAAAACCAAAACAAAAAAAGTTATTATTTTTAAATTGTTTATTTCTCAGTGAAAAAAAAGGGGAAGGTAACCAAGGTGGTGCACTACATTGGCGACAACTTTAGTGAATCCAAGTAAGTCATTTAATTTTCTTTATTATCAAAATCATAATTTTATTTTGTTTGGTTGATATTTTTGGGGATATTTTATCTTAAGAAAAGAAAGAGAAAGTAAATCTCATTTAAATATTACTATTTAAAAAGAGATGCTTTTGCGATTATATTAATTAATAATAAAGAAGAAAAAAAAAATAGAACCGGAAAAATATTTAAAAAATTTTTTTAAACTCTTTGATGGTTGCCAACGATTTGATTTAAATTAAACATAGTAAACACAGAAAAAAAAAATACAATCAATTTATATTTTGTATGAATGATTAATTAATTTTGTATTGAATTTAAATTATTTAAATTAATCAATTAAATCCATGAAATTTAGAACATAAAAAAATTTTTCAATTTTTTTTTAATTATTATCTTTTTTTTAAACCCACTATTTTGTTATTTTACGCCTATAAGAATAAAATTGTACTCTGAATGAAATTTCCTTTTTTTTATCGTCCATTGAGCGGTATGGATTGAGAGTCAAATTTTGGTTTGTTACCGGGAAGTGGAATTCTTTTTCTCTCTTTTTTTTTGCCTTTTTTTTCTAATTAGCATGATGTATTAAGCCCTAAGTCAGAGGTGGAGTGACGCGCTTGAAGGGGATGACGATGGTGAAGACTAAGACTTGGTAAGCTGGAACATATTTCCGGTTAGGGGCTACTGCACAATACGGAGGAAGCAGTAGCCAAGGTATGGTGTCCTTAGACACATAGGGTGGGATAAAACCTCCAGAAGGGTCAATGACATCTTCGACCCTCCCCTATTGGAAACACACTCCCCTTCTACCCACATTGAAGAATTCGGGTTCAACGATTTTTTTTTTTTTTTTGTTGAACCCCCACCGACTTAACGTTGAACACTCTCCGGCATGAAGTTGCGTAACAACGGTTCAGTGCTACGGTAGCAAGAACCCCACCCACCGACGAGCTAGGTCGTGCTAAATGCAAGTATGCCCAGCTGCCGTAGCCTGAACATCCCCTCCTTCCTGCTGCCCGGACCAGCCTCATGCATCTGTAGGCATGGGGTTGTAACGGTGGTATAGGAGGGAGAGGTCGGATTTTCCAATTGGACTAGGAGCTTGATAGTTCAGAATACCTCTACGTGGTAAGCCCTAGCCTCCATTCTTGGAAATCCAGCCGATAACACCAGCGGTTCGTTACAGATGGCGCCCAACGTGGGGCCCGATTCTTCAAAAATTTTAACACCTAGTGGGAAGTTTGATTCGGAATTCATAAGCTTTGCTATTCTGCAGATACATTTTGTGTTTCGGACTTGTGTTAGTTTAGAGTTAGACATATCTTTTATCCAAGATAACCTTCTTATTCATTTTGGATTTTAATTTTATTTGCGGACGTCCGCTTAATGGGTTCACTCACCCGAATTAAGGCTGTAGCGGTCTGTGAAAATAAATTAAAACAGTAAATCCTGGTTTCAGTATACATTAAAGCCTAAGTTTGGAGATATTTTTGATTCTGCTTTAGTTGTTTAATTTTATATTGTAAACAGTAAATTTTTTTTGATTCTATCTGCACAGTGTTTCAGATGCTTGACTGTCAGCTTGGCAGATAGGCTAGCTGAACATAGCAAGCACACCCTGTCATAGCGTAACATAGCAGGTTTTTGATACATGATGTGGATGTAGTATGGTTGAGCTTTTCCGGACCAAACTTATGTGATTCCATAGGGGTCAGTATTCACTTCTTAGTGTGTCACTTCACCTCGACTGCATGAAATATTCTTTACTTTTTATAAAAAAAAAATTTTTTTAGTTTTGTTGATTGGAGTTGATAAACCTATTTCATTTTTTTTCTTCAAAAAAACAATATTTTTGAATTTTATTTTGATTTTTACTTACTTTTTAAGTTATTTTAATTCTTTCGAAATATTTTCCCTTTCTTATTTTTCTGCGTTTCGGATTTCATTCTTTCTTACAATACAGTGAATTTTTCTTTTCTTGTACTATCTTCTGTTTTTTTTACTATCTTAACGGTTAACGACTGTCTTAGCTTTTTCTTTTCTTCTCTGCGTATCGTCAATTGAGTGCATCTTTTTCTTCATTTACCTTTTGTTTCAACCCTTTGATCATGCCAAGTCGTAGCACTCGAGGAAGGGTTAAGGGTATTGCGAAAAGCCGAGATTTACGTTCGCGGCTCCTCACAGACTCCTTTGCGGATCTTGCTCCTCCTATTGGACTACTGATTCCACCTCCACGTCTTTCGCTAGACGGAGCTAAAAGTAACGAAGGAGCTGTGGGTGGAATATCCCAGAGTAAACTTCCGGAACCTACTCCTAGAAATCGCGATTCTTTAAGGGGGGATGAAGAAGTCCTTACTGGATACATACAGGAAGTAGTCACAGCAGCTGTTGGGGCGAATAGAGTGGAGGATTTGCGTTTCTTAGCTGGAGAGATGGAGCGTACGAGAGCGGCCCTCCGAGATGAAGTTGCCAACGTGATGCGGGAAACACTAGCGGCCCCAACGCCAGTAGTTCACCGGCCGGCCCCTGAAAGGAGAACGAGCCTGCATGAAGCGTTCATACGGGGTCATACTACTACTAATCGCCCCCGATCACCACCAGCCCGATCACCACCAGCCCAATCACCACTAAGAAACGTAACTCCTTCTCGAACTCGATCACCTCCACGTCGACGTGATACTGCTGTTGATACTTCAAATGTGGAAGAATTTCTGCGACGGTTAAACGACCTGACTTTGAGTGATCCCGTCAATAACACTCAGTCGGTCCCTCGTCCATCAGGCCATCATACAAGTAGGTACCAGAACTACCACAAATGGGGGTTGAAGTTCGACAACCGAGATAAAACCGCGGATGATTTCCTGTTTCAGTTAGACCATATTAGGGAAAGCCATAAGGCCTCGTGGGAAGAAGTCGTCATCAACTTCCACCATTTTGTCACTGATCGAGTAGCGGAATGGTATTGGACCTACCTGAAGGCGAATCCAAATGTGACCTGGCCAGTATTGAAGAACGCCCTGATTGAACAGTTCAGGAGTCTGGAGACGGATTCGGAACTGTGGAGGAGGTTGTACGATAGACATCAGGGCCCGAACGAAAGCTTTGATGATTTTTACGCAGCAATCCAGAAGTTGAATGGAAGGTTGAGGATTCGAAAAACTGACGCGGAACGTCCGAAGGCAGATGGGATTATTGCTTATCACTTTTGATACCAGCACCCTGGCGCAGATGGTCCATGTCTGTTGGAAGGTTGAAAAATACATCCTCGACCGTGAAACCGGAGTACAAAAATCACGTCTTGGACCAACACCACCTCCCCGTAGAAGTGCTGTCTCCGAGCTCGTTGCTGAGAAAGAGGAAGAAGAGGATTTCGCACCCGAGTTAGAGGCATTCCACCCAAAAAAAGAACGGGACACTCGCAACTTCACGTGTTGGAATTGCAAGGGTAAGGGTCATTCGTTTTTCGAATGCCCTGACCCTCAGAGGTCCCTGTTCTGTTATAAGTGTGGCTGGGACAATATCACCTCTCCGCAATGTCCTCGATGCTCGGGAAACGATATGAAGAGCAGTTTAAAGCCCCGGGGGAATTGCTCTCTGGAGAAGAACCCGGAGTCGCACTAAGCTCAACTGTCTCTCCCCTTTCCAGTAACTCTGAATCCGTTTCCAGATCAAACTCCAACAACACAATTCTTCGAGACCCGCCAATACCCGCCATCAGAATGCTGAAACGACCTTGTGTTACCAGTCACTCAGATATTCATCCACCCCCTGTTCCACCAAGACAAAGACCACTCATACCATTGCACGAAAGACTTCAAAACTACCTTGATGTTCGAAAACGAATTTTCGGAAACCAGAACACCATTGTTTCCAAAAAAGTTGCTAAGCTGAGGGAGAAATTCAGAGAGAAGAAGAAAGTGTACAAAGCCATTGAATCAACAATCTTATGCAGCTCAGATGATCCACGCCCCTATACAACGGTACATATCTTTGGAGAACCTCTTCTAGGTCTTCTCGATAGTGGGGCCAGCATAAGTTGTTTGGGAGCAGATGGTTTTGACTTTCTAAGAAAACACGACCAAAAGTTCTTGAAAATTTCTTCAAACGTCAAAACTGCAGATGGAAAACACCAAGCCATAGAGGGAAAGATCTATGTGGAGATCACCTATAAAGGGAAGACGAAAACCATTCCCCTTTACCTGGTTCCGTCTTTGAAGCAGAGACTGTACCTGGGTATTGACTTCTGGAGAGAGTTTGACATCGCTCCTCAGTTGATCTCCGAGATCTCGTTAGTACCTAGCTCGAATGTTATAAAACAAAGTGAAATAGACCCGAATGCTCACCCACTAAACGAGGAACAGTCCCAGCGGTTAAAAGATGCCATTAGCTTGTTTCCGTCCTCTGCTGTACAAGGTTTAGGAAAAACTACGCTAGAGGTACATACCATCGACACAGGAGATGCTGAGCCCATTAAGCAGCGTCATTACCCGATTTCTCCAGCGGTACAGAAACTGCTATATGAGGAGTTGGAACGTATGCTTAAACTCGGAGTGATCGAGGAAAGTACTAGTGCGTGGAGCTCTCCTGTAGTTTTAGTGCGAAAGCCCGGCGAAAATCGCTTATGCCTAGACTACAGGAAGGTTAATGCCAAGACTAAGAAAGATGCGTATCCACTTTCTCATATAGAAGGATTGCTATCGCGTCTTCCAGATACACATTTCATTTCGAGTGTGGATCTGAAAGATGCTTTTTGGCAGATCCCTCTTGAGAAATCGTCACGGGAAAAAACGGCGTTTACTGTGCCTAGCATGCCCCTGTTGCAGTTTACAGTTATGCCTGTTGCGAAATAAAAGAGTAAACTATTTAATTTTTAATTTAATTCAAGTTTTATTTCTTGCCAAGTTAATGCTTAGAGATAAGAAGATAAGCGAATGAAGAGAAAAAAAAGAATGTGTGAAAAGAAGACTGGCTTAAAGATAACAGCTGAAGGCTGAGATTATTTCAGGCATGTTTATTTTACTGAGTTACAATTATTCAATTAGTATATTCTCTAACATACTCCCCCACTTTGAGCGGATGAGCTCAAGTCATCAACTTGATTTGGAAGAAATGCTAATTGTGTGACTCCACGTTTGTACTCTCCATTTTTAGTCTTGACCTTGACAACACGAACAACTCCTTCTGGATCTGGATTTACTTCAAGTATTCTTCCCAATGGCCATCTTAAAGGATCCAACTGATCAACTTTCAGAAGTACCATATCTCCTACCTTCACGTTGTTCTTTTTAAATCGCCATTTAGACCTCGGCTGAAGACATTGTAAATACTCCTTGTAGTATCGATCCCACAGCTGCTGCTCGCAATATCTCATCCGTTGGGCTAAGTTAATACAGTTGGGATTTTTAGGCAACACTGGGAGCTCAGGTATAGCAATCGGAGGCCCACCACATAAAAAGTGCCCAGGCGTGAGAGGCTCCAAATCATTTGGGTCTGATGACATGGGGGTTATGGGTCTTGAATTCATAATTGCTCCAGCTTGTTTTGCCACAGTACGAAGTTCATCTTCTGTTAATTCCATGCATCCTACGATGTTATGTATCAAACGCTTCATGATTTTGATCGACGATTCCCATAATCCTCCCTGATGCGGCGTACGTGGTGGAATAAAAGACCACTCGATGTATTCTCGGCTAAATTCTCGTTCAATAATGGCATCATCTTTTTCCATTTTAGTCTTCAGCTCTCGGAAGTAATTGGATGCACCTTTAAAATTTGTTGCGTTATCAGAATAAATCTTAGAAACTCTTCCTCTATCAGATATAAATCTTTTCAGCGCACGTAGGAAAGCCTCGGTGGAACGGTCGGGAACCAGCTCGATGTGAACGGCTTTTGTAATGAAGCAAACGAATAACGCCAAATGCACCTCCTTGTTTTGCTTGCACCGAATGTGATGACGAACGCTAATTGGACCAGCGAAGTCCACTCCAGTCACCATAAATGCTTTATGTTGCATCGGCACGACACGATCTACTGGAAGGTCACCCATGAATTGAGTGATGAGTTTTGGATGTACGCGAAAACACCAAAAACATTTGCGAACAATGCTTTTCGTATATTGTAACCCACCAATAGGCCAATAGCGGTTGCGAACTGCTGCTAATACCATTTGTGGTCCTCCATGACGAACTCTGTGCTCATGAAAATATGTAATGACTAACGAAGTATAGCGGTGATTCTTCGGTAATAGAATTTGGTGCTTTGCATCAAATGCTATATTGGCCTTCTTTATCCGTCCACCTACTCTAATAAGACCTTTCTCATCGATGAATGGAGCCAAGCTATCTAATACACTACCTCGAGGAACTGATTGTTGTTTTTCAAGAAGCGAATACTCTGCGGAGAAGACCGATCGTTGAATAGCCTTAATGAAAACTAATTCTGCATGAACATTCGCCAAGGTTTCGTACTGACCTAACAGCACTCAAAGACATTTCAATACCAAGATACGCCTTAGGTTACAGTGACTTCTTGAATATGTGCAACTCTATGGGCCACAAATGTATTCCATTTAAAGGGTTCTTCATGCAACCAGTTAATGACGATTGTTGAGTCGGTCCAATAGGAAATTTCATCTATTGTAATCTCTCGGAAAACCTCAAGCTTTAATCTTTCTATAATGTCTACCAAAAGCTTTGCAGCACATAATTCTAGCCTAGCTATTGTAAGAGTTTTATTAGGTGCGACGCGTGATTTGGCTTCCAACAACATTACAGAAACCCTCCCAGTAGAGTGTAAACACCATGTATACACACATGCACCATACCCCTTTTGACTGGCGTCACAAAATCCATGAAGATGGAGCAATTTGAAGTCACTGTAACCTAAGGCGTATCTTGGTATTGAAATGTCTTTGAGTGCTGTTAGGTCAGTACGAAACCTTTTCCACTTTCCAGCAAGATCATCGGGTAATGGGGTGTCCCAGTCAAATTTTCGTTTCCATAAATCTTGGAAAAATATTTTTGCTAAGGTGACCACGGGACAAATGAACCCGAGAGGGTCAAACAATCTAGCAACCTCTGACAGCACAATACGTTTTGTGACAGTGGGGGTAACTTCAACTTCATTGTAGGTACAGCGAAATGTGTCGGCACCAGGCTGCCATGTTAATCCAAGTGTCTTTATAGTATTGTGATCCCCAATTTGAAGAAACTTTTCTCTCGATTCTAAAGGAACATCTGCAATCGTAGCCTCTGAATTTGAACAAAATTTGGTCAGCTTAAAACCACCTCTATTCAATATTTCAACTAACTGACGTCGACCTTCAATAACTTCCTCTATAGTATTCGCCCCTAGCATAGCATCATCTACATAAAAATTATCCTGTAACAATTTGGCTCCTATAGGATAATCTTTAGCTTCGTCAATTGCTAATTGATGTAATGTTTTGATCGCTAAATAAGCTCCAGGGGCAGTTCCGTATGTAACTGTGAGAAGTCGGAGAACTTTCAACGGATCTTTCCTTTCCTTGCGCCACAAAATTAACTGAAAATTAGTATCGGCCTGATCAACAAGTATTTGCCTATACATCTGTTTTATGTCAGCAGTAACGACGTAAGGGAACAAACGAAACCTCAAAAGAATTATCATCAAATCATCCTGCAACTTTGGTCCCGAATATAGTATATCATTTAAAGCGACTCCATTCGAAGACTTGCACGATGCATCAAAAACGACTCTTATTTTTGAACTGGAGCTAGACATCTTGAAAACTGGATGATGCGGCATGAAAAAATGGGTTATGGATGGATCGAAATTAGAAACTACTTCTAAATGTCCAAGACGCTCATATTCATCGATGAAATCTGAATACATCTGCTTTATAAGGGGCTGTTTTTCGAATTTGCGTTCCAGACTCAGGAAACGACTCGTAGCAATGTCCAAAGAATCACCCAAAAGCTTTGGTTCTGCGCAGAAGGGGAGGCGCACTACGTAGCGGCCAAAACTATCCCGTCGACTCGTACGCTGATAATGTTCCTCAACAGCTCTGTCTTTAGGACTAAGAAATGTGCTGGCCTTATGCTTGTTGCAAGAATCGACTTCCCAAAACCTTTCCACTAACTGATTCAAAGATTCTAAACCTTCGTTCGCTTCGTTCGATGCATAAAGGGCTCTACGAAGAGTAGTTGACGATGAAGCAACAGGTCCAACAACAATATATCCAAGCTTCGTATTGCATAAGTAAGGGAGGTCGGGGCCTAAGGCATATTGCTCACCAGATAATAACTTCCAAAATAAACCACCACCTATCAAAAGATCAACGTGCTTTGGCCTATTAAAGTTAGGGTCTGCGAGTATAACATGCGATGGTATTTTCCATTCCGAAATGTCGAAAGCAAGTGGAGGATAAGATTCTGTAATTTTTTGTAGAATAGATGCATGAATTTCAAATCGTTCAGAACCATTATTTACAGAACCGAAAGTTAATTTACAATGCCCTTTAGACGAAACACCAATGCTTCCTATGCCTCCTATGACAGTTTCACTCTTGATACTTTTAGCATTAATTATTTTGGCAAACCTATCCGATATGTAATGATCTGTCGATCCACAGTCCAGTAAGGCATGACATGGGATAGCTGCACCTTTTCCATCAAATACATTTACAATAACGGATGCTAATAGAACATGCTCATCTTCAAAACATTGTGACGCAAAAAAGGCCTTTTGTATACCATTGCCATTTGATTGAAACTCAGCGATAGGTTGCGTATTTTCAAAATGTAGTAGAGTGTGGTGCTTCCTAGAGCATTTCTCACACCGGCCTTTACAGAACCTATACGAATGCGCTGATTTAAGACAAGCTACACATACTCCTATACGCCTAACCTCTTCAGAACGACCACTAGGTGTAAGAGTCAGGAAAGTAGGGCAATCCTTCAAAACATGCGAAGTCGATTGACATTTCAAACATTTAATTTCATGCAAGCTAGCAACTAAGGTAGTATGGCACTTCTTACCAGATTGTGGCCGTCTATCCATTACAGATGTCTTATATACTTGCTTTCTGGACTGATCCACTCGTTCTTGCGATGCTGCATATTTTTCGAAGAAAGTTGTGAAGTTTTTCCACGTTGCGACATCCTCATTGGTGTGCTCCTCCCACTTGGCTAGAGCCTTTGCGTCTAGTTTTCCGAGAATAAGGTTGATCAACAAATTTTCCGCTACAGACTCAACAGACCCCAACGAAAGCAACGATCGATAGTGTGCTTGAGCTTTGTCAATAAGATCCCTATAGGCTTGTGGACTTCCACCCGACACTCCCTGCAAGAAAATAATTTCATTAATATGTGACGTAAATATAAGAGCGTCATGATCATATCTGTCTTTAAGAGCATTCCAAGCCTTTTCAAAATTTGTTGCTGTGACTTCCATATTAGAAATGATACGCTTTGGTCCATCACTCAATGACGATTTTAGGAATCGGAAGCGATCGACATCACAGAGATTTTTATCATCAATAATCATTGATTCAAACTCATTTTTAAAGTCCATCCAATCGCAATATTTGCCCGAGAATTTTGGAAGCTCCAATTTTGGCAGTCTCACTGAACGAATTGGTGCCGCCTGCACTGGGGTGCCAAGTGGTGAACTTTGGAACGCAGTAGAGTTTAAATCAACTTTCTTCTCCTCCATTAAGTCCATCACCTTAGTCTTCAGTTCGGTGTATGCTTGAATAAAGGAAGCTTCTTTCTCTCCAGCATCTTTGTCTTCCTTGTCATCTTCGCTCAATTCCAGAATATGCTCCGTGACTGAGTTATGGCGCTTATGATAATCGTCAATGAGCTGCAACATTACACTCAAGCCAGAATGTGTAATAGACTTCTTCTGTTCGTCAAACATATTTCGCTGCTTGGTTAAAAGACCTAATACTGCAGCTCGGATCTTCTTGGCCTTTTTAAGGCCACCATCACCAGGTGATGGTAATACTGCTCCTGCTATCATGTTGATTACGTCTTCTTATAACCACTGCCTTTCAAATCCGCCAATAGTATTCGTCAAAAGAATGTTAACTCGAGCGACATAAAAAGGGATGAAAAGATAGATTGGCGGCGGTGGTTATTCAATTTAAATTATTTTATTGTCCCTTACCTCCTTAAAGGGCAAGAGAAAAATCTTGCAATTAAATTGTCCAAGTCAAAACGAGGTGCATATATGTATGAATTGCACACGAGGATCACTTTAACCTCAAATACTCTGAACGTGTTAAATTCGCAAGAATTAATAAAAATTACTTGATATTAATTTGTTTACTGCAACACAATCGATTTAAAAAGTAACCATGTTCTGCTACCAATTATGTTGCGAAATAAAAGAGTAAACTATTTAATTTTTAATTTAATTCAAGTTTTATTTCTTGCCAAGTTAATGCTTAGAGATAAGAAGATAAGCGAATGAAGAGAAAAAAAAGAATGTGTGAAAAGAAGACTGGCTTAAAGATAACAGCTGAAGGCTGAGATTATTTCAGGCATGTTTATTTTACTGAGTTACAATTATTCAATTAGTATATTCTCTAACAATGCCCTTTGGCCTCTGCAATGCACCACAACGCATGGTAAGGTTAATGGACAAAGTGGTACCTCATCAACTGCGAGAGAAAATCTTCCCGTACCTGGATGACCTGTTGGTGGTGTCGAGTACGTTTGATGAGCATATCGAACTATTGCAGATTTTGGCAGGTCGACTGAAGGAAGCGGGATTAACGATGAATGTCCAAAAGTCAAAATTCTGCTTCAAAGAATTAAAATATCTTGGGTACATAGTCGGAGATGGCTGTTTAAAGACGGATCCAGACAAGGTGATCGCCATATCTGAATTTCCCACTCCCACTACTGCCAAACAAGTACGACGCTTCTTGGGACTAGCGGGGTGGTACCGTCGGTTTGTAAAAGACTTCTCATCACTAGCAGCTCCAATAACCGACACATTGAATAAGGGAAAGAAGTTTGTGTTTACGGATGAGGCAAACGAAGCCTTCAACCAGTTGAAGAACGCCTTGACCTCCGCCCCTCTGCTTGTGAACCCCGATTTCACCAAGGAGTTCATCATACAATGCGATGCGTCTAACACCGGCATCGGATGTGTTTTGAGCCAAGTGGACGACAGTGGCAGTGAGCGTCCGAT
>OY288109.1:52698350-52918567 GCA_958431115.1 Syrphus vitripennis
TGGTAAGCTGGAACATATTTCCGGTTAGGGGCTACTGCACAATACGGAGGAAGCAGTAGCCAAGGTATGGTGTCCTTAGACACATAGGGTGGGATAAAACCTCCAGAAGGGTCAATGACATCTTCGACCCTCCCCTATTGGAAACACACTCCCCTTCTACCCACATTGAAGAATTCGGGCTCAACGATTTTTTTTTTTTTTTGTTGAACCCCCACCGACTTAACGTTGAACACTCTCCGGCATGAAGTTGCGTAACAACGGTTCAGTGCTACGGTAGCAAGAACCCCACCCACCGACGAGCTAGGTCGTGCTAAATGCAAGCATGCCCAGCTGCCGTAGCCTGAACATCCCCTCCTTCCTGCTGCCCGGACCAGCCTCATGCATCTGTAGGCATGGGGTTGTAACGGTGGTATAGGAGGGAGAGGTCGGATTTTCCTCTACGTGGTAAGCCCTAGCCTCCATTCTTGGAAATCCAGCCGATAACACCAGCGGTTCGTTCCAGATGGCGCCCAACGTGGGGCCCGATTCTTCAAAAATTTTAACACCTAGTGGGAAGTTTGATTCGAAATTCATAAGCTTTGCTATTCTGCAGATACATTTTGTGTTTCGGACTTGTGTTAGTTTAGAGTTAGACATATCTTTTATCCAAGATAACCTTCTTATTCATTTTGGATTTTAATTTTATTTGCGGACGTCCGCTTAATGGGTTCACTCACCCGAATTAAGGCTGTAGCGGTCTGTGAAAATAAATTAAAACAGTAAATCCTGGTTTCAGTATACATTAAAGCCTAAGTTTGGAGATATTTTTGATTCTGCTTCAGTTGTTTAATTTTATATTGTAAACAGTAAATTTTTTTTTGATTCTATCTGCACAGTGTTTCAGATGCTTGACTGTCAGCTTGGCAGATAGGCTAGCTGAACATAGCAAGCACACCATGTCGTAGCGTAACATAGCAGGTTTTTGATACATGATGTGGATGTAGTATGGTTGAGCTTTTCCGGACCAAACTTATGTGATTCCATAGGGGTCAGTATTCACTTCTTAGTGTGTCACTTCACCTCGACTGCATGAAATATTCTTTACTTTTTATAAAAAAAAAATTTTTTTAGTTTTGTTGATTGGAGTTGATAAACCTATTTCATTTTTTTTCTTCAAAAAAACAATATTTTTGAATTTTATTTTGATTTTTACTTACTTTTTAAGTTATTTTAATTCTTTCGAAATATTTTCCCTTTCTTATTTTTCTGCGTTTCGGATTTCATTCTTTCTTACAATACAGTGAATTTTTCTTTTCTTGTACTATCTTCTGTTTTTTTTACTATCTTAACGGTTAACGACTGTCTTAGCTTTTTCTTTTCTTCTCTGCGTATCGTCAATTGAGTGCATCTTTTTCTTCATTTACCTTTTGTTTCAACCCTTTGATCATGCCAAGTCGTAGCACTCGAGGAAGGGTTAAGGGTATTGCGAAAAGCCGAGATTTACGTTCGCGGCTCCTCACAGACTCCTTTGCGGATCTTGCTCCTCCTATTGGACTACTGATTCCACCTCCACGTCTTTCGCTAGACGGAGCTAAAAGTAACGAAGGAGCTGTGGGTGGAATATCCCAGAGTAAACTTCCGGAACCTACTCCTAGAAATCGCGATTCTTTAAGGGGGGATGAAGAAGTCCTTACTGGATACATACAGGAAGTAGTCACAGCAGCTGTTGGGGCGAATAGAGCGGAGGATTTGCGTTTCTTAGCTGGAGAGATGGAGCGTACGAGAGCGGCCCTCCGAGATGAAGTTGCCAACGTGATGCGGGAAACACTAGCGGCCCCAACGCCAGTAGTTCACCGGCCGGCCCCTGAAAGGAGAACGAGCCTGCATGAAGCGTTCATACGGGGTCATACTACTACTAATCGCCCCCGATCAACACCAGCCCGATCACCACCAGCCCAATCACCACTAAGAAACGTAACTCCTTCTCGAACTCGATCACCTCCACGTCGACGTGATACTGCTGTTGATACTTCAAATGTGGAAGAATTTCTGCGACGGTTAAACGACCTGACTTTGAGTGATCCCGTCAATAACACTCAGTCGGTCCCTCGTCCATCAGGCCATCATACAAGTAGGTACCAGAACTACCACAAATGGGGGTTGAAGTTCGACAACCGAGATAAAACCGTGGATGATTTCCTGTTTCAGTTAGACCATATTAGGGAAAGCCATAAGGCCTCGTGGGAAGAAGTCGTCATCAACTTCCACCATTTTGTCACTGATCGAGTAGCGGAATGGTATTGGACCTACCTGAAGGCGAATCCAAATGTGACCTGGCCAGTATTGAAGAACGCCCTGATTGAACAGTTCAGGAGTCTGGAGACGGATTCGGAACTGTGGAGGAGGTTGTACGATAGACATCAGGGCCCGAACGAAAGCTTTGATGATTTTTACGCAGCAATCCAGAAGTTGAATGGAAGGTTGAGGATTCGAAAAACTGACGCGGAAATCATCGACATACTTAAAAACAACGTCCGAAGGCAGATGGGATTATTGCTTATCACTTTTGATACCAGCACCCTGGCGCAGATGGTCCATGTCTGTCGGAAGGTTGAAAAATACATCCTCGACCGTGAAACCGGAGTACAAAAATCACGTCTTGGACCAACACCACCTCCCCGTAGAAGTGCTGTCTCCGAGCTCGTTTCTGAGAAAGAGGAAGAAGAGGATTTCGCACCCGAGTTAGAGGCATTCCACCCAAAAAAAGAAAGGGACACTCGCAACTTCACGTGTTGGAATTGCAAGGGTAAGGGTCATTCGTTTTTCGAATGCCCTGACTTTCAGAGGTCCCTGTTCTGTTATAAGTGTGGCTGGGACAATATCACCTCTCCGCAATGTCCTCGATGCTCGGGAAACGATATGAAGAGCAGTTTAAAGCCCCGGGGGAATTGCTCTCTGGAGAAGAACCCGGAGTCGCACTAAGCTCAACTGTCTCTCCCCTTTCCAGTAACTCTGAATCCGTTTCCAGATCAAACTCCAACAACACAATTCTTCGAGACCCGCCAATACCCGCCATCAGAATGCTGAAACGACCTTGTTTTACCAGTCACTCAGATATTCATCCACCCCCTGTTCCACCAAGACAAAGACCACTCATACCATTGCACGAAAGACTTCAAAACTACCTTGATGTTCGAAAACGAATTTTCGGAAACCAGAACACCATTGTTTCCAAAAAAGTTGCTAAGCTGAGGGAGAAATTCAGAGAGAAGAAGAAAGTGTACAAAGCCATTGAATCAACAATCTTATGCAGCTCAGATGATCCACGCCCCTATACAACGGTACATATCTTTGGAGAACCTCTTCTAGGTCTTCTCGATAGTGGGGCCAGCATAAGTTGACACTCAGTCGGTCCCTCGTCCATCAGGCCATCATACAAGTAGGTACTAGAACTACCACAAATGGGGGTTGAAGTTCGACAACCGAGATAAAACCGTGGATGATTTCCTGTTTCAGTTAGACCATATTAGGGAAAGCCATAAGGCCTCGTGGGAAGAAGTCGTCATCAACTTCCACCATTTTGTCACTGATCGAGTAGCGGAATGGTATTGGACCTACCTGAAGGCGAATCCAAATGTGACCTGGCCAGTATTGAAGAACGCCCTGATTGAACAGTTCAGGAGTCTGGAGACGGATTCGGAACTGTGGAGGAGGTTGTACGATAGACATCAGGGCCCGAACGAAAGCTTTGATGATTTTTACGCAGCAATCCAGAAGTTGAATGGAAGGTTGAGGATTCGAAAAACTGACGCGGAAATCATCGACATACTTAAAAACAACGTCCGAAGGCAGATGGGATTATTGCTTATCACTTTTGATACCAGCACCCTGGCGCAGATGGTCCATGTCTGTCGGAAGGTTGAAAAATACATCCTCGACCGTGAAACCGGAGTACAAAAAATCACGTCTTGGACCAACACCACCTCCCCGTAGAAGTGCTGTCTCCGAGCTCGTTGCTGAGAAAGAGGAAGAAGAGGATTTTGCACCCGAGTTAGAGGCATTCCACCCAAAAAAAAAACGGGACACTCGCAACTTCACGTGTTGGAATTGCAAGGGTAAGGGTCATTCGTTTTTCGAATGCCCTGACCCTCAGAGGTCCCTGTTCTGTTATAAGTGTGGCTGGGACAATATCACCTCTCCGCAATGTCCTCGATGCTCGGGAAACGATATGAAGAGCAGTTTAAAGCCCCGGGGGAATTGCTCTCTGGAGAAGAACCCGGAGTCGCACTAAGCTCAACTGTCTCTCCCCTTTCCAGTAACTCTGAATCCGTTTCCAGATCAAACTCCAACAACACAATTCTTCGAGACCCGCCAATACCCGCCATCAGAATGCTGAAACGACCTTGTGTTACCAGTCACTCAGATATTCATCCACCCCCTGTTCCACCAAGACAAAGACCACTCATACCATTGCACGAAAGACTTCAAAACTACCTTGATGTTCGAAAACGAATTTTCGGAAACCAGAACACCATTGTTTCCAAAAAAGTTGCTAAGCTGAGGGAGAAATTCAGAGAGAAGAAGAAAGTGTACAAAGCCATTGAAACAACAATCTTATGCAGCTCAGATGATCCACGCCCCTATACAACGGTACATATCTTTGGAGAACCTCTTCTAGGTCTTCTCGATAGTGGGGCCAGCATAAGTTGTTTGGGAGCAGATGGTTTTGACTTTATAAGAAAACACGACCAAAAGTTCTTGAAAATTTCTTCAAACGTCAAAACTGCAGATGGAAAACACCAAACCATAGAGGGAAAGATCTATGTGGAGATCACCTATAAAGGGAAGACGAAAACCATTCCCCTTTACCTGGTTCCGTCTTTGAAGCAGAGACTGTACCTGGGTATTGACTTCTGGAGGGAGTTTGACATCGCTCCTCAGTTGATCTCCGAGATCTCGTTAGTACCTAGCTCGAATGTTATAAAACAAAGTGAAATAGACCCGAATGCTCACCCACTAAACGAGGAACAGTCCAAGCGGTTAAAAGATGCCATTAGCTTGTTTCCGTCCTCTGCTGTACAAGGTTTAGGAAAAACTACGCTAGAGGTACATACCATCGACACAGGAGATGCTGAGCCCATTAAGCAGCGTCATTACCCGATTTCTCCAGCGGTACAGAAACTGCTATATGAGGAGTTGGAACGTATGCTTAAACTCGGAGTGATCGAGGAAAGTACTAGTGCGTGGAGCTCTCCTGTAGTCTTAGTGCGAAAGCACGGCAAAAACCGCTTATGCCTAGACTACAGGAAGGTTAATGCCAAGACTAAGAAAGATGCGTATCCACTTTCTCATATAGAAGGATTGCTATCGCGTCTTCCAGATACACATTTCATTTCGAGTGTGGATCTGAAAGATGCTTTTTGGCAGATCCCTCTTGAGAAATCGTCACGGGAAAAAACGGCGTTTACTGTGCCTGGCATGCCCCTGTTGCATATTATTTGTTTATTTGTACACTTATTACAAGCAAGTAATTAAATCTTAAATCTAATACATCATATTTAAACAAAATAATAATATAGTTAAACACATGAAAAATATATACAAAAAAAAATTACAAAAAAAAAGAAATAAAAGCTTAATTGCAAAATAATTAAAAAAATATACAATTGATAATATTAGTAGGGGCAGGGTGGGAAGATTATCGGAATGAGTTGGAATGAAGAGAATTTCGTAGGACTGTTTTTGATATATTAAAATCAAAATTATTTGAAAAGTTGTTGGAAATTCGCAGCATACGAGACATAGGGTTATAGTAGCTATAGTTGGTTCGGTGAAAAGGAATACGGAAAAGAGGTACTGATCTAACGTTTCGCCGGTTAGTATTAAAGGAAATCAGACTCAACAGAGCAGGGCAGTCAATGTTACCAGTTAATATGTCGTGAATAAAAACCACATCTGCTATTTCACGTCGTTTTTCAAGTGACTGAAGGTCAATTAAAAGTAGGCGATCAGAATATGGAGGGAGCCGGTAATTATCATCCCAAGAAAGATTACGAAGGGCAAATCGAATAAACCTACGTTGGACAGTTTCGATTCTTTTAATTTGGGTGATTTGATATGGGGACCAAACCTGAGATGCATATTCTAGGGTTGGTCGGACAAATGTGATAAAAAGAGATTTGGTAATATAGGGGTCATTGAACTCTTTTGACCAGCGCTTGATGAAGCCAAGTGTCGAATTAGCTTTGTTTATAATGTTGTCAATGTGAGATCGAAAGTTAAGCTCCTTATCACAGATAACTCCTAAATCTCGACAGAAATCAACAACAGGTACGTGATCACCATTTATATAGTAATTTCTTGGAGGAGGAGGGAGCCGTTTACGTGAAAAAGTCAAGCTGTGGCATTTGCTAACATTGAGCTCAAGCTGGTTTTTTTGGCACCATAGGGAAAATTTGTCAAGATTCAGTTGTAAAGAGTGAATATCATTAGTTGTAGAAATTCGTTTGAAGATTTTCATATCATCCGCGTAAATTGATAAAACACAATCAAGAACTTGAGTAATGTCATTTATTGTTAAGATGAACAGCATTGGTCCAAGATGGCTACCCTGTGGTACTCCTGAAGGGGCGTTAAAAGGAAGATGATCTAAAATGAACGACATATTTTCTATCTATCAAATATGAGTTCAACCATAACATAAAGAGTGTAGGGAAACCCATTGAATTTAGTTTAAAAATAACCATATTGTGTGATATTTTGTCGAAGGCTTTGCTAAAGTCGGTAGCAATCACATCGACTTCATCTCCATCGGCCATAGTGCATAGAATATAGGAGACAAATTCAACTAAGTTTGTTGTTGTAGATCTACCTGATATAAAACCATGTTGTAAGGGGGAAATAATGGATTTACAGTGGAAAGAGAGGGTTTCGTATATAATGCTTTCAAACATTTTTGGAATGGATGATATTTTAGCTATAGGGCGATAATTTGACACAGTATTTTTTGGTCCCTTTTTGTGGATAGGAACTATGTAAGAGACTTTCCATGACTGGGGAAAGGTGCCTTGCAAAATGGATAGCGTAAAAAGGTCAGTCAACGGTTGGATAAAGGCGTTAATGCATTTTTTTAGAATGATTGGTGGTACCCCATCTGGTCCCGTAGAGAAGTCATCTTTAAGCTTTCCAATTTTGTCTTTTACTATAGCTGGTGTAATCTGTGGAGTTGTAAATGTGGTTTGAGAGGAATTATTTAAGTAGTTGAAAAATTGGGTATCAGGTTCAATGTCACTATCAGTAAATGACTGTTTGAAAAAGTTGGCAAAGAAATTGGTTATCACCGTTGGATCAGAAGAGGAATTCCCATTGTATGTTAGGGAGGATGGGAAGTCATCGGATTTCCTTTTAATATTAATGAATTCAAAGAAAGATTTAGGATTCGATTTTATCGAGGATTGCATTCGAGTAATGTAACGCTTGTAGAGACGGTCGCAGAGAATAGAAAATTCTGTTGAAGCATTTGAGAAAGCATTTTGATCATAAAGAGATTTGGATTTCAAGTATTTCTGCCACAATTTATTTCTTTGATTACGAAGGGATCGAAGTTCTTTGTTATACCATGGTGGAGAACTGGAGAAATTTTTACGCGGAACAAAAGGAACTGAATGCGCGAAACATTTGAAAATTTCAGTATAAAAGGTACTAACTGCGTCATCAATTGACATTTGAGCAAAGTTAAATACGATTTTACTGAGAAGCATATTTAATGTTTGAAAATTAGTTTTGCGAAAGTTAAAATAATATTCTGGGACACTTGCATTATAACATTTGTTATAAGAAAAAGAGATAAGGAGAGGAGGGTGAAAATGATCAAGAGTAGAAAGAAGGTGATTACTTTCAGTCACAATAGAGTTATCAGGATCGGAAGTAAATATAAGGTCAAGTTGTCGATTGAGGTTGTTTTTAATACCACTCATTTATTTATTTATTTATTTATTTATTTATTTATCTACGATATCTACATATCAACAGATTTGAATTTATTATAATAACTTAAATCCTAGAATTATATCTGTGGGTTAAATAAGCCAACAACAAATTCTTAAAAGTATTTCTATTTAAACTTATATCTAAATTGTAATAGGCTTCATTAAAAAATCTACAGCAAAGACTTAAAGGTTCACGTAATCCATAACTTGTTCTATGCGCAACCTCAAATAGTAATGGCCTATGTCTTAAAGCTCTTGAAGGAGCATATATACTAATTAAAAAGAGTAAATTTTCACAGTCAACAAAACTGCATAGCACATCGCGAACAAACATTACACCAAACATTTCCCTACGTGAGTGGAGAGTTTGCATTCCTAGCAACAAACATTTGGACCGATAAGAATGATGTAGATTATTATTGTTACCAAAGAATTTTCTTAAAGCAAAGCGCAAAAAGTTCCTTTGTACACTTTCAATTCTATTTATGTCACTTTCCGTTGTTGGATTCCATACAACACAAGCATATTCCAACGAAGGCCGAACAATACTACTATAGAGGGATTTAAGAGTATAAGGATCTTTAAACTCTGAAGAGTTTCTTTTTAAAAATCCCAACATTGAATTAGCTTTCGAGATCATTGAATTGATATGAAGCTTAAATGTAAGTTTCTCATCGAATACAATACCAAGATCTTTGACTTCATGAACAATTCTTAGTGGAATATTATCCAAAGAATATAGTGGAATAATATGATATAAGGATCTATTATAAGACATAGAGGCACATTTTTCAATGTTTAAATTAAGATCATTTAGGGTGCACCACCTACAAAATGCATCAAGATCATTTTGCATCAGCAAGCAGTCATTGACACATGAAATACTAGCAAAGAACTTTATGTCATCAGCAAACAAAAGGCATTTACAGAACTTGAGGATGTTAGGTACATCATTTATATGTAACAGAAAGATAGGAGGACCCAGATGACTTCCTTCAGGAACACCAGATGTAGCATAGATAACTTTGGAACAAATGTCATCAACAACGACAAATTGCTTGCGACCATATAAATAGGAAGTAAACCAGCTCAGTAAAGAACCACTTATTCCATATGCCTCCAATTTCTTCAATAGGATTTTTAAATTGACTCTACTGAATGCCTTTGTAAAATCAGTATATACTGTATGGACTTGATTATTTCTCTCTAAAGAGCTTATACAAAAATTCGTGAAAACAACCAAGTTTGAGACAGTTGACCTACCCTTCCAAAAACCGTGTTGAGAACTAGCCACGTGTCCTTTTATAAGATTGACAAATATATCTTTTACAAGACAATCTAACATCTTCGGAATTATGGAAAGTTTAGTTATGGGCCTGTAATTTGATACATCATCTTTTTTCCCAGATTTATATACAGGAGTAATAACCGATATTTTCCACTCTTCCAAGAAAACTCCCGAAGATATCGATTGGTTAAAGAGCACAGTTAGTGGAACGGAAAGAGTATCAGCACAATGACGTAACACAAGAGGAATAAAGCCTAAAATATCAGGTTTATTAATGGGGTCTAACTCTCTTAATAGTTTTAGTACATCATCAGTATCAATTGTTATGTTAGAATGTTCAATGAAAGAAGGAAAAGATTTAAAATAATCATCAACTACTGCACCAGCATTGGTGGAATTGTATATACTTTGAAAGTAGTCAGCAAACATATTGGAAATTTCACTTGGTTTGCAGGAAAAATTCTGATTAAAGTGCATAGTCGAAGGAAAGCCTACACTTTTGCGCTTTGAGTTAATGAAATTCCAAAACTGATTTGGGCTCGATTTTAATTTAGTTTCAATTGATTGAACATAGTTACAATGTAAGAATTTTGAAAGGAATACAAACTCCTTCCTTAAACGACAGTATATCTCATAGTCATCTATAGAGTTGGATTTTTTGTAACGCTTATGTATCAAATTTTTTGCATTTTTAAGTTTTTTAAGGCGGTGGTTGTACCACTTTGGGCTAGAAGTCAACTTTCTACGGACTAAAGGAACAGAACTATTTAAGGCTGCGCTCACATTTTCTTTTAATTTAAGAAAGTTCACACCTAACTCATTATTTTCAAATTCAGATATCCAATTTATACAACTTAATTGAGATTTCAAAATGTCTAAATTATTTGTGTTGAATTTATAAAATAAAGAATTCGAATTATTGAATTTATTATAATTATCATAATTATAATAAGAAATACAGAAATTTACAGCTTTATGGTGGATAGAATTTGACAGAAGTGGAAGTGACTCAGAAATATTAACATTCAAATCATCAGAAACGAAGACTAAATCCAGTTGTCTGTTTAAAGAATTTACAACATTATTTATTTGATTTAAGTTTAGAGAGAAAAGAGAATCAACTAACAGAACTTCGGATTCAGAATTAATTAAAACTGGTACTAATTTATTTTCATCTGTTTCAGTCCAAATCAAATTAGTTAAATTAAAATCACCAAGAACACAGATGTTACAATTTTCATTTTCAGATAAGTTGGCAACCCTTTCAATATTAACAATATGTTTTCTATAAACAGCTGCTGCACTGCCAGGTGGAATATAGCTGAGTAGAATAAGAAGTCCAGTTCCAGAAAAAGAGAGTTTAATACACAACTGTTCTATAATACTGTAGTTGTCTTCTCTAATAATGCTTAGATCAACAGCTGTAGCCATAAGAGAGCTGCGAACTGCGATCAAAAACCCGCCACCCCTTTTTTTGCTCACATCATATCGATCAAGACGAAAAACAGAAAACGAAGACAAATCAAATACCTCTTCAGATTTAATATGCTCATGAAGCCAAGTCTCAGTGAACGCAAATATGTCACATTCACAAGCATCAATGGCGAGAGTAAGATCTCTTAATTTCGAAGAGAAACTACCCATATTTTGATAATAGATGCTCAAACTTGTTTTAGGATTTATGATCGGAAGAGAAAGAAATGACGGCTGATGATGATGTTTGACAGTTTGTTGATCATGTAGAATAGATGATGATGGAGGTGGTGGGTACGAGGATGTTGTGAATTCTGATGATGCTGAAGGTAGTTTGTGCGGAGATATGGTGAATGAAGGGGTTACGTTTACGTCTTCATTACATTCACTCGACGAGTTCCATAGTTTTTTGTCCGATTAACAAAATTGCTCACATGAACATCAGAGGGCCAGTTATTAGCATTAAGTGCCAAATCAAATTTACCACATGGAATACCAACTTTAAAATTTATATGCTTCAAGCTAGTAACGTTTACATCTTTTTTAACCAACTTGAAACATTTAACGTCGGTTTCAGAAAGGTTTAATTTTGATGCAACATATTTTTGGATTGATAATTCTGAGGTATTACATGCGAACTTAGATAAATGCAACCATTTAGTGGGGGCGATTACACAAATATCCATAGGTGATGGATCGGTTGTTATATGATGATTCATACGTTTATTATGTAATTTAATGGTTAAATCATTGTTTTCATTTTGCACGTTCAGGGTATCACTTTTATTCCCCAAGATCAAGACAGGGGGGGAGGTTACTTCAGTTAAACTCTCACTATGTGTTTGAATATTAAGAGAAGAATTAGGTATACCATCAGGGGCATTGTGTGGCAATGGGTTTATGGAATCACTGTTTATAATGTTGGTGGCTGGGGGGAGGCAGGTTGTACAAGTTTCCATGGGCACTGAATTCACATTGTTTGTATGTAGTAATGGGCTAACACTTTCACATTGGTTGAAATGTTGTTGGGTTAGTGGGTTATTTACATTTGAATAATAATTCTCATCACGAACTATTGTTAAAAACTTGTTTAAGTTCAAATTAAGAGAATCGAATCCATTTTTCATGTTAGAGAAATTCTCAAAAATCTCATAGGCACTTTGTATATCAGCAAGACGCTTTGGTTGTATTAAATATTCATGTAATATTTGAACAGATTTAACAAGTTCAGCGACCTTACATACAAAACCAAGCACTGGTACACTTGCACAGGCATTGCACTTCCAAAAGAAATTTATTGATGATTTTAGGAATTTTAAAGAACTTTCAGAAGGAACAGCACAACCGCCATGAAACTTTAAACCGCAAATACCGCCACAAGTTACAATATCAGTTAAAGAATCAATATTTAAATTGCACTTTGCACAATTCTCAGACATTTTAATGAGTTTATGTATAAAATTCAAAGAAGACTAAGGAAAACACGTCCGTTCAGTTTGACTCACACAGCTCAAGTCCGCTTGAGAGAGACAAGAATCTGTAGTACAATCTATCAATAATATCTCTTTATCCAATTTGGCATTGGTTGGGTAGTAGTAGGTGCCTTCATCAGCAAGAGACCATTGGATGAGTGGTAGGTTAAAATCACCCATGCAAATGATTTCATCATTAGTGCTAGCTGCATCAAAAATAAAATCAATTGCATCGACTACGAGTTGATACGAACTTAAAGGTTGAGAAGGACGAATATAACAGCACATGATATATAAATTCCGAGATGACAATTTGACTTTTACTACAATGAACTCAAAGTCGGTTGACTGAGAGGACTTGAAATGTGAGGCATCGAAACAGTTATTGACGGCCAATAGAACACCGCGACCATGCAAGGCATTGACCTCATCAATACCATCAGCTCGAAAAGTGGTAAAATCTGAGGTGAATAATTCACTACTAAGAAAATCAGGAGTTAGATTAGTTTCTGTTAAAGCAAAAATGTCGTAGGATAATTTTTGCGAGTTTAAGAAAGTATTAGATGTTTTAGTGCGCAGTCCTCTGACATTTTGATAGTAAATTGTGAGAAAAGCTGGAGGATTATTAGTTGGCTGATTTAAGGAGAATTGATGGTTAGGGACGAAAAAAGTTAGGGTTGACTTGATTACGCTGAGGATAAGAGAATCTCCTAGAATTAACGTACGAACCATAGGCTATTAGGTCATCTGAAACCATTTTATCTGAAACATTTAAAGCTTTATGAAAAGAGTTATATATTTTTCGAACACTGACGGGGTTGGTAGGTAGCCCTTCCTGGTGAATAGAAACCATAACGCTTGTTTTTGTTTTCCCTTCGAAACAGATGGACTCTGGCTTGTCATGAAGGTAGGCCAGATAAAGGCGAACGTTATCATATATACGACGGTCTCTAAGTCTAGACACTGTGTATCGGGCTTCCGGTGAATCTGAAGTTTGCAAAGTTAATTTGACAGTAGGAGGGAGAAGTGGATCAAGGAAATGGGGTACGTTTGCTGTAGCGATGGAACATGATGGGTTGTTTGTAAGAAATGGTGGGTTATGAGAAATATTTTGTGAGGGTTGGCAGGATGATTTACTAGATACAGGAATATCTGGATTGAGAATATGTGAAAATTTGAAATTGGGATATTTTGTATTAGGATTGTTTGGTGAGTTCTTGGGAGCAGTTTTATTGTTTACTGTGGAAGAAAGTGTATTATTAACTCTGTGAGGAACCACATTTTTTACTTTAGGATTTAACTTAGAATTAGACTTAGATACATTATTTTTTATTTTAGATGGTTTATGAATCCAAGGAGCAATTTTCATCGTACTGTTTTTAAGAAACAGAGGAGTTTTTGAGAATAACCATTCGTAGGCTTGAGGAAAGGAAATTTTGAATGTACCAAAGTTAAGACGATTACAGTTGGAAAGACGAAACCGGTAGTTTTTATCAAAATAGAGTTGAAGCCGTGTGTCTTTAGCAAAACGAGGTGCTCCTTTTACAATAAAAATTACTTGTTGGTTGCACTTTAGTTTCTCCAGGCGGCTATTCCATTCATCAAGTGCCCAGGTAATACCAAATTAATGCAGTGAGAAGATGGTTGAAGGTTAGGGGATGAAATTGTGTGGTCTTGTTGAGTTGAAGCGGTTTCAGTATGTATTATGGAAGGATCCAGATCTTGCATTTCCATGTGTAACATTTGGTTTCTGGTTGTACTCGGAGGGTCAGGCGATGTAAGGTTGTTATTAATAGTTGAGGTGGCTGAATTAGGAAGCGAAGATGAAGATGGAGTTGGATTTGGAAATAGTATGGTTGATGAGTTGATGTCTGTAGTTTCTGAGGCGGCGTTAAGCTTTACTTGTAGAGAGTTGTTGCTATTATGGTCACAGGGTATAAAAACATTTCTTTGCGATCCAACCTTCACTTCATCCGTTAGCTCATCGATTGCTAAGTGAATTGATTTAGCTTCTTTTATTAAAATATCCGCAAGAATATTGGAATTATTTATAATTGTCTCAAATGTGGAATTAAAAAATTTTTCAATAGACTTCATTGCAGTCGATTGTTCCTGTACGTCTTCGACAATATTCGTCAGATTACATTCAATTGAGTTTATTGAGGAAGCTGTAGTTTCAAATGAAGACTTGGTATCAGCAATAGATTTAGACATTTTGGTAAGCTGTGAGCTCAGGTTGGGTATAGAGTTGGAATTGTCGAGGCATTCAGAAGTTTTTTGAAGAGTCTTTTTCAAAGATACATCGATGCTTGATAGCTTAGTTTTCAGGCCCGTATGATACGTATCCAGGCTTTTGGTAGAAGATTCATTACTTTCAGCTATAAGTTCATTTATTTTGCTGAAATTGGTGCGAATATTGGCTTTAAGTTCCTTGATGGTATCTGACAATTGAGATATAGATTCGTTGTTACACTTGACTGCAAGCATAATATGCGATAACGTGATAGATTGACATTCTTCACAATAATATTTAAAATGAACAGTATATTCCGCTAGATGGGCTTTAGCGTTTCTGCTTAGTCCTGCGCATATTGGGTGAAAAACTTTTCTGCAAATACCTTGACAGGCTACCCAATCATGAGTTTTAGTGCTTATAGTGCAAGAGCTGTTTCCGCAAATGGTATGTTTATCCATAACTTAAGTTAGTGATTTACAGTAGGTAAGTTGATTTTTGTTATTAATTTAACTATATTATTAGTTTTTTTTTTGTTTTTTTTTCTTTTTTTTTTCAGTGTAGTTTATTTTGTTTTTCAAACCGCTGGTAGTGTAGTAGAATAAAGCTCTCGAAAAGTTTAGGAATTAGCTAGGCGGGGGTTTGTGCATATACTAAGCACCGTGACTGGATCTCGATTATATAATATTGCAGTTGTTGTTGATTATATTGGCAAGAAGGAGAAAAAAGAATCGAAATTGGGTATGTAATATCTACTATAGAGCTTACGGCAGAACATCTACTAAAAATGCACTCACCAGGCAGATGAGACAAAAAAGCAACAAATAAATTGAAAGCTTATTGATATAGTGGATGACAGGAAAACCAATAAATAAATAGATAGGCACTTCGATCACCACATATCCCATTAAACCATTCGTCTTCAGGTATGATTTGTTTCCAGAATTTCAGATGTTTCACAAGATGCATTAAAAGAAATAATTTTGCATGAGTAGTATCTTATGTTGCTTCAATTTGGCAGAACATATACTAAACACAAATCAGCACTCACCGTAGGAGATAAGGCAAAATCACTCAAATAGATTAGATGAAAGGGATGGATAGTTATTCAAAACAATCAACGTGGAATCAATTAAAAAGTCATATGGTTGTATCATTAGGATAAATCACTTTTTACTTTTTTAGGTAATGAGAAAAAAAAAGCAATGATTTTCACTCCAGAATATTTTTAAATTAAGTACAATTGTTTATATTATTTTATAAAATAGTATGCAGAATTCTCGAGTAGGCTTGAAATGTAATAATAATTAAAGTTTGATGAGCTAACAAATTGGATGAGCTGTCGACGTGGCTGAGAGCTTTGCAGTTTACAGTTATGCCCTTTGGCCTCTGCAATGCACCCCAACGCATGGTAAGGTTAATGGACAAAGTGGTACCTCATCAACTGCGAGAGAAAATCTTCCCGTACCTGGATGACCTGTTGGTGGTGTCGAGTACGTTTGATGAGCATATCGAACTATTGCAGATTTTGGCAGGTCGACTGAAGGAAGCGGGATTAACGATGAATGTCCAAAAGTCAAAATTCTGCTTCAAAGAATTAAAATATCTTGGGTACATAGTCGGAGATGGCTGTTTAAAGACGGATCAGGACAAGGTGATCGCCATATCTGAATTTCCCACTCCCACTACTGCCAAACAAGTACGACGCTTCTTGGGACTAGCGGGGTGGTACCGTCGGTTTGTAAAAGACTTCTCATCACTAGCAGCTCCAATAACCGACACATTGAATAAGGGAAAGAAGTTTGTGTTTACGGATGAGGCAAACGAAGCCTTCAACCAGCTGAAGAACGCCTTGACCTCCGCCCCTCTGCTTGTGAACCCCGATTTCACCAAGGAGTTCATCATACAATGCGATGCGTCTAACACCGGCATCGGATGCGTTTTGAGCCAAGTGGACGACAGTGGCAGTGAGCGTCCGATATACTACCACTCTCAAAAACTCAACTCTGCCCAGCGCAATTATAATGTGACCGAACGTGAATGCCTGGCTGCTGTCATGGGAGTTCAGAAGTTTCGCGCCTACGTCGAGGGACATGCATTTAAAATAGTGACAGACCATGCGAGTTTGAAGTGGTTGATGAACCAGAAAGATCTCAGTGGTCGGTTAGCGAGATGGAGCTTAAAACTTCAGGTGCCCGATGCACTTTCACGAGTGTATGGAGTCGACGCTCTGCTTTGCGATGTTTCGATGTTGAATGACCCCTCTGATGTGTTGCATATTGATCTTGCGGATCCTAGTTTCAAATCTACGGATTATCGCAATCTCATAGACAGCATCGAAGAACAAAAAGATAAGCTACCTGACCTTCAAGTGTCGAACAATTTCGTCTATAAGAAGGTCAAATATTGCACAGGAAATCCCATAGAGGATGACTTAGTATGGAAGCTTTGGGTTCCGGAACCGTTAACCGAACGCTTGATAGCTCTTGCTCATCAACCACCTAGAGCTTCGCATGGAGGAATTGCAAAAACATTGTACCGGCTGCAGCGTCAATTCTTCTGGCCTCACATGGCAGCCCAGGTAAAAACGTTTATCGGAAGTTGCGACATCTGTAAGGCGTCTAAAGCCTCTAATGCAACTTTGAGGCCTCCAATGGGTAAAGCATTTTTGGCTGAAAGACCCTTTCAGATGTTATACATCGACTTCCTAGGTCCATACCCTAGATCACGAGATGGGAATACTCATATTGTGATTGCGCTGGACCAGTTGACCAAGTTTGTGGTGGTAAAGGCACTCCGAAAGGCAACAACGGACGCTGTGGTGAAGTTTCTGTCTTCTGTATCTTCGGAGTACCAGAGACGATCCTCTCCGATAATGGTAAACAATTTACCAGTCGGGAATTTGAAAAATATTTGAAGGCTTTTGGGGTAACACATGTCAAAACCGCTTTTTACTCTCCGCAAGCGAATGCTAGCGAGAGGGTAAATAGATCCATACTCGCCGCGATACGCTCCTACATCGAGCCTGACCAGAGGAACTGGGATACCCACTTACAGTCCATAGCCAGTGCTCTTCGCACCACAGTACACTCAGCGATAAACGTATCACCTTACGAAGCGCTCTTTGGACAAAGTTGTGTGGAGCATGGATCAGACTACCAACTGCTTCGGAAGCTTGATAGTCTAAACAACGCGAACGTGAACATTGTATCTAAGGCGGCACAAATGAATGTTATGCACTCCTACATACAGAATTCCCTGGCAAAAGCACATACTCAGTATGAAAATACATATAACCTGCGTAGCAAGGCTATAAAGTTTGACGTTGGTGACATAGTCTTTCGAAGAAATTTTGCCCTCAGTGATGCTTCGAAGAGGTTCTGTGCGAAACTTAGTCCTAAGTTCATAAAAATGAAAGTATGCAAAGTTATTGGGAACAACCTATATGAGCTTGAAGACTTAAATGGCAGGAAGGCGGGAGTTTACCATTGCAAAGATTTGAAAAAGTAACTCGCATGCATGCCCGGCTTTCAGTGTGTGCATGAGAACTCCGCTCAGGGAAAATAAATAGTTATGTATCTGTTCGATCTCATCCTTTCTTTACATAGAATTGTCAGTGGCTTGTTTCTTTCCTTCTCCTTTTCACTCGATGTAATTCTCCTGAAAAGGACAAGTTTTGTAGGAAACTGCACCTTAAAATATATGATAAAACATTATAATATAATAACTTGGCAACCCTACCCATAATAATAAAAAAAATAATAGTCACTAAAATAATAATACTTTGATATAATAATCAATAATAATAATAATAATAATAATAATAATAATAATAATAATAATAATAATAATAATAATAATAATAATAATAATAATAATAATAATAATAATAATAATAATAATAATAATAATAATAATAATAATAATAATAATAGTAATAATAATAATAATATAATAATAATAATAATAATAATAATAATAATAATAATAATAATAATAATAATAATAATAATAATAATAATAATAATAATAATAATAATAATAATAATAATAATAATATTAATAACAATAATAATAATAATAATCAAAAAACAATATAATGAACTTTATAGCCCAGACTATAATAATAGAATTCCAATATACAAAAAAAAACTAACTACGCACCTAAATTCATAACATAAGTATTTCTTTTTTTTTGCCTCTGTGCCAAACTGCCGCTAATCTGAGAAAAAAAAAATATGTGTACGATACACATTATGATACCCAATATGTAGGTACATACTCAGTCTAACTGATAGAGTAGGTGGCGTGATTTATATACCACGACCTCGAACTGTAGGAAATGACCGCTACGTACATAGGTGGTACGATAATCCCGCAAGAGTGAAGAAGTTAGAACCCGCAGTTAGCATAATTATTCAGTCAAAAAGTCAGTTGATCTTGGAATAGAAAGCAGTGCGGTTCGGCCTCTGATTAATCCCTTCATTATAAGAGGATTACGCGATTCTTAATACAGTACAGTGCATGAAAAAGTATAAAAGTTTTTTTTTTTTAAAAGTATAAAAAAAGTAAAAGTATAAAAGTTTTTTTTTAAAAAGAGAAAAAGAAAACAAAAAAAGAAGCGAAGTGATTAACTTTAAAAAGCAGTGTCCCTGGCTTTCATGCCTTTTCGGTGACCGATTAAGTTCACCTTCAAAAAAAAAAAATTAATAAATGTTTAAATTAAACAAAAAAACCAAAGAAAAAAATATCGCCTGGAATAAAATATACAAAAAAAAAGGAACGATACTATAAGTTTTAAATAAAATAAGTGTAAGTTCAGTGCCCCGCCTCCTGCTTTCCAAATCAAATATCTGAAATTAAAAAAATTTAGTAATACCTACCCTGAAAATTAATACCTATACCCTGAAAAGAAATAAGAAAAAAAAAAGAAAAAAAAAGGGAAAAACAAAATTACTAAAAGAAAAACTGTGTACTTACCTATAAAAGAACCTATATAAAGAACTAGTGATAATTACCTGCAGAAAGAAAAAAAAAATAAAAATAAAAATAAAAGAAAAAATTAAAAAAACGAATACGAACAATACCTACCTACTTACTCACCGATGATGAGGACCCCCATCCCTTTCGAATCTTTTGATCTGAATTCCGTTTGAGCATCGTTACTTACCTGGAGGATCATCAACCCGAGCAACCCCGTGAATTTTCTCCCTTGTGATACTCACCTCCCTACCTTATCGATTTTCTGTGTGCCTACCCCCTTTTCCTAATTGTACCTTGTATCTTACCTTGTCCGACGTGGTGTTTATGTGTAAATTATAAATTTAAATATAAAAAAAAAATAGACAGAAATTATAAAAAGATAGTGTGGGTTTTTATAAATACTAAAAGAATAAAAAAATAAAAATCTATTGTACATACCTATACCTACCTGAAAGAGTTTTAAAATCAATCGAATAAAACAAAAAAATAGCGTAAAGGAAAGTGATAAACCCCTATCATCAAAACCAAAACAAAAAAAGTTATTATTTTTAAATTGTTTATTTCTCAGTGAAAAAAAAGTGGAAGGTAACCAAGGTGGTGCACTACATTGGCGACAACTTTAGTGAATCCAAGTAAGTCATTTAATTTTCTTTATTATCAAAATCATAATTTTATTTTGTTTGGTTGATATTTTTGGGGATATTTTATCTTAAGAAAAGAAAGAGAAAGTAAATCTCATTTAAATATTACTATTTAAAAAGAGATGCTTTTGCGATTATATTAATTAATAATAAAGAAGAAAAAAAAAATAGAACCGGAAAAATATTTAAAAAATGGTTGCCAACGATTTGATTTAAATTAAACATAGTAAAAACAGAAAAAAAAATACAATCAATTTATATTTTGTATGAATGATTAATTAATTTTGTATTGAATTTAAATTATTTAAATTAATCAATTAAATCCATGAAATTTAGAACATAAAAAAATTTTTCAATTTTTTTAATTATTATCTTTTTTTTTTAAACCCACTATTTTGTTATTTTACGCCTATAAGAATAAAATTGTACTCTGAATGAAATTTCCTTTTTTTTATCGTCCATTGAGCGGTATGGATTGAGAGTCAAATTTTGGTTTGTTACCGGGAAGTGGAATTCTTTTTTTCTCTTTTTTTCTCTTTTTTTTTGCCTTTTTTTTCTAATTAGCATGATGTATTAAGCCCTAAGTCAGAGGTGGAGTGACGCGCTTGAAGGGGATGACGATGGTGAAGACTAAGACTTGGTAAGCTGGAACATATTTCCGGTTAGGGGCTACTGCACAATACGGAGGAAGCAGTAGCCAAGGTATGGTGTCCTTAGACACATAGGGTGGGATAAAACCTCCAGAAGGGTCAATGACATCTTCGACCCTCCCCTATTGGAAACACACTCCCCTTCTACCCACATTGAAGAATTCGGGCTCAACGATTTTTTTTTTTGTTGAACCCCCACCGACTTAACGTTGAACACTCTCCGGCATGAAGTTGCGTAACAACGGTTCAGTGCTACGGTAGCAAGAACCCCACCCACCGACGAGCTAGGTCGTGCTAAATGCAAGCATGCCTAGCTGCCGTAGCCTGAACACCCCCTCATTCCTGCTGCCCGGACCAGCCTCATGTATCTGTAGGCATGGGGTTGTAACGGTGGTATAGGAGGGAGAGGTCGGATTTTCCAATTGGAGTAGGAGCTTGGTAGTTCAGAATACCTCTACGTGGTAAGCCCTAGCCTCCATTCTTGGAAATCCAGCCGATAACACCAGCGGTTCGTTACAACTCATGCAGCTTTAGGGGTATTCGTCGTGCCTTCGCATATGTATTGAGATTTGTTCATCAGTGCCGCACCTTAGCAGAATTTCATAAGATTCATCCCGATGAAAAAAGGGCCAAAGTAATTAAAAAATATTCTGACGTCAAATTACCAACGTTAGAGGAGGAAATTTCTGCTGAGGAAGTATTTATAAAATTAATTCAGCGTACTCATTTCTCGATTTCTCGAAAGAATACGATCTACTTGACAGAAAACTATGTGTAACTATGTGATAGTCCTTTGAGCGTTTTAGCCCCGTTTATTGATGAAAAAGGTATAATCAGAGTGGGTGGTCGAATTAAAAAGGCTCAAATTGGCTATGACGCCAAACATCAGATACTTTTGCCGAAAAAACATCCTTTCACTGCCCTCGTAATAAATTACTATCACCATTTTAAATTCTGTCACGCAGGACCGCAGATGGTTTTATTAGCAGTACGTAATCGTTATTGGCCAATTGGAGGTCTTCAGCTAACAAGAAGTGTTACACGAAAATGTATTTTGTGCTTCAGAGTACATCCAAGGCTTATGTCTCAGTTGATGGGCCATTTGCCAGAAGATCGCGTAGTTCCAAAGCAATTCAAAGCGTTTGCAGTTACGGGCATTGATTATGCAGGACCTATCACTGTACGACATCACATTCGTTGCCGACAAAACAAAAAAGTTCACCTGGCACTGTTTGTTTGTTTTATTACGAAGGCTGTTCATGTGGAGTTGGTTCCTGATCGAACTACAGAGGCATTTATACGAACATTAAAAAGATTTATTGCAGATCGTGGCTCTGTTTCTAAGTTGTATTCAGATAACGCTACATATTTTGTGGGAGCTTCAAACTATTTTCGTGAGGTGAAAGAGAGCATGCAAAAGGACAACAGTCAGATAAAAGAAGCATGTGACAGAGAATTTATTGAGTGGTCGTTCATACCTCCTCGAATACCTCACCAAGGAGGTTTGTGGGAGTCATCCATAAAAATGTTAAAACGTTTGATTCGTAACATTGTCGGAAAAATTGAGCTCACTGAGGATGAACTTCGGACAGTTGTGAAACAAGCTGGAGCTATAATGAACTCAAGGCCCATCACCCCAATGTCGTCGGATCCCAATGATTTGCAACCACTAACTCCCGCTCATTTTTTGTTTGGCCGCCCTCAAATAGCAGTTCCAGAAGTTCCTATAATAGTTAAAAATCCAAATATTGTGCAGTTGGCTCAAAGGATGAAGTATACTTCACAGCAGCTATGGAGTCGTTTTTACGAAGAATATTTACAAATCCTTCAACCTAGATCTAAATGGTGTTTTAAACAAAATAATGTTAAAGTAGGTGACATGGTCTTAATGAAAGTTGATAACGTTGAAACATTGAAATGGTCACTTGGAAAAATTATTCAGATTTCACCAGATCCTGAAGGTGTAGTAAGGTTGTTGTAATCAAAACCAAGAATGGAGAATTCAAGCGTGGAATTACTCAATTAGCGCTGCTACCTATTGAAGAAAATATATTTTGAGCTCATACGCTCAAAGGGGGGGGAGTATGTTAAGTACTTAATTTAATATTAAAAAGTATACAATACCCTTAAGGTTTTTATTATACACTTAAGCTCATCAGGAAGCAAACCATTTCTATCATCAATTAAAGGTCATCAAAAAGAAAACGATTTACATCAACTCTATTATTTGATTTTTGCCTTCTTCTTCATTCTCATTTAACTTCTTGAATAAGCACAAGTTTAATTTATAGAATTTAATTTAGTTGTTTCATTTTTATTATAATTGATTCTCAAGAATTTTAATACAAAAATTTAGTTGTTATAATCGAGCGATCGTAACCATGTTCTGCTACCAATTATGATAAGAAATGAAACAACTAAAATAAATTCTATAAATTAAACTTGTGCTTTAAAAATTAAAAATTATTTTTTACTAAATTCAAAGATGCCTTAAAGAATATCCTGACTAAGTTTCATACCTTTAAGAGCTGTAGTTTTAAGATTTGAATTTTTTTTAATTAACACCCCGCAACCCCTCTTGGGGTGAAATTTCGTAAAATCCGTTCTTAGCTGACCTCTACTCGGTGACCAAATTTCAAGTCTTTAGCTCTAATGGTTCCAGAGATATCGTGATGAATGACTATGTACGTGGAAATCTCTTATATATCTATTATTATTCATGTCGATTATGGAATCCGAAAAATTTTATTCCCCGTGGGTCCACTCGATTCACATATCACTCACGTCCGCGGTAAACATCTATTAGTAAATCCGGCGGAAGATCTACATTACCGTTTCTTAAAACTTCATTATCATTTTCAAACGTTCTTATCGATGCTGACAGTTTTTGACCTTAAATTGGTATGAGAACGCTAAATTTCCTGGTTCGAGTCACGACTCGCTTGTTTGGGTGCATGCCTGTACTAAAAATCGCTATACGCTCATGGAGACAGAAACACAAGAATGCTTGGTATAGATATTTGTACTGAACACCAATAAAATTAATTAATTAATTATTTAATGACAATTTTACCATTTTCTCGAATTGGAATCTATTTGTTGTTCTTTTTATGCAATAAAAATCAAAACTATAATCAAAAACTCAAATGTTAAACCTACTTTTTCAAGCTTTCCATTTTTGTATTTTGTTGCATACGCAACAACTTTGGTGCGGATTTGAAATGCCAAAATTTATATGGAGTTCGGAGGGACTGAGTATTTCATAATCGAATAAAATGTAAACTACGTTACCGACATTTATGAAGGTTCTTGCGACGGATTCTCTAATAGTAAAAACTGAAAAAAACTGTCGGAAGCCATCCGCAGATCATTCATCGGATTCTGTAATCGAGGTGATTATTTATTATATAAAAATAAGTCGGGTCTTACTTCCTGACGCTATAACTCCAGAACGCACGAAACGATTTCCCTGGTTTTGTATTCGTTGGAAAGGTCTCGGGGTCCATGAGGTTTATAGCAAAGAAAATTCAGGAAAAATTTCAAGAGAAAAGCAGGAAAACAGGGAAAATAATTTTTCACATAAAGCGCCATCTCTGATACATAGCATGTACTACAACGGCGCCAGTACGTGGTGTGTGAGTATCCCTCACGAAAATATGTACGTTTCAGTTTATGTAGATGGCGCTGGTGCGTGAAACATTGTTTGACAGCTACTCATTGTGCTCTGCTCAGTTAATTTCATGTGACATTTATTAGGCGCACGTTCTTTCAAACGCTAACTTCAATCCCGTATTGTGCTCACTGTGAAATTGTGGTTAAAGTTATTCGTTCCCTAACAATTCAATTGAAAACCATCAAGTCAATCACGCGTATTGTGTAAATTTTTATTCAACTTCAACAGCAGGCATTTGTAGTTAAGGTGGTAAGTTGAACTGTGTAAATTATGTGGATCGTGCCTTCGAGGTAAATTCACCAGTCTGTCCATAGTCCAAAATGCCGAGAGGACGACGTGCGAACATCGGCCGCCGCACAAGACATGCAAGCCAGCAACAAGTGTATTCACAGAACTTAAGCGAGGAAAGACAAAATATAATAAGAGAAAATGCCCGATTGAGATAACGCGTGAGCACACGAAGATCATTACAATCGCTTGGCATTCCAATATGATCCCACTGCAAACTACAGTGATGATGACAATTTAGATATTGGACCAATGACGACTGTATGCCGATATTGCAATGCGTTTAAGTTCAAAAGAAAAACGGCTGGATTGTGCTGCGCAAGTGGAAAAGTCAAACTGGATCCATTACCTACACCACTACAGCCATTGTTCGATGGAACTCATCCCGATTCCAACCATTTTATTCAACACATCCTTGAATACAATAACTGCTTTCGCATGACTTCCTTTGGAGCTAATATCATTCGAGAAGGCGGCTTCTTGCCGACTTGCAAGGAAAGATATAACGCACACAACCAATCAATAACACCAACACAATCAATTGCAACACATACATAACAACTACACATACACCACACGATCAGAAGTCACACCGTATTCTTCAACAATAAATAAATTAATTATTCTATCTTAATTGTTTGCCATTATCGCTAACAACTAATGTGAGAGTTCAACTTCAAAATGATCAAAGTGCTGCACAATTTCCCAAACAATTGTTAGCTGTTGGAAATGGAAAAGTCCCAGTTGATACGACAACTGGATTAATTACTCTTACCAACGAGAGAATTATCAGAATTATGCTTGGTTAAGTCAACGAGCAATTCCCGTCGCAAAGAATAATGATATACACGCACTGAATTTCACCATTCAATCAAAAATCGATGGCGATTTGGTGACATACAAATCCGTTGATTCCATAACAAATCACGATGATTTAGCAAATTATCCAACGGAGTTTTGAACTCTCTGGAGTAACCAGGATTTCCACCACATAACTTGCAGCTCAAAGTTGGTTCAGTTATTATGACATTGCGTAATTTGAATCCACCGCGATACGTTGCGTGTTCACGTGTTGGGAAACCGTCCTCTTTGTTTGTCAGACCAAAAAACAAAAAATGTGGTTTACCAAAGAGCACTTCAATGAAACAGATAATTTGCGGAGGCGTAAGGTATAACGCTTCGATTCAATATTTACATACTTTGGATTCACTTTCGTTTTTTACTTAGAGAAGTTCAACTTAATTACACTTCAATTTTGTAATCGAAATGAATTCATTACTGTTGTGAAATGCAATAAAGTTTTTCCTTTTCAAATAGAAAACAAAAAAAATTGTTCTTTTTTAATCCCCAAACGAAATGTTACAAAAAATGAAGCCATCTGGTGGCGAAACGGGGTTTGCTAGTTACATATATAATTGTGACTGTCAATTAATTATAGACAAATAATTTGCAATAAAATAAAATTGCGACTATAATTAAAGATCTAAGCTATCCTATCTCTCAAGTTGGAAAAAAGCACACATTAAAAAAAAAAAATTAAAATCGGTTAAGAAGTTAAGGAATCCATCGCGGACAAACATCGTGACAGGAGATTTATATATATTAGATAATCCCAATTTAATAATTAATTTTTCTAACGTAACACACACTGGTTTCAAACAAATAATTTATAATTTATAAATAAGATGAAATGTTGTAAGCTAGATATTTAGCTTGATTCAAATAAATAAATATATAAATATATATAATAAATTGACCACGTATTGATAGACCGTCGCCACTACTCGAACTTGATGACGGTACGAACGTACCGAGGTGCCAATATGGACTCGGATCACTATCTTGTTGGTATGGTTTTCCGAGGGTGAATTGCCCTCCGAAGACGTATTGCATCCGAAACATGACGCAGTACAAACCACGCTGCACTTACTGCAAGGACGGAGAGGGAAATCTGATCACCGATCCCCCAAGCATATTGGAGCGATCGGAAGTGTACTTTAATGAATTGCTAAATGGTCAGCTCACTGCAGAAGTAGAGGCTCCACTACTTCCAGAAGAATACCCTATGTTACCGCCACCAAGCATAGAAGAGGTTGAGAAGGCTATAGCCCGGCCGGGAGCCGATGGCATACCAGCCGAACTATTCCGACACGACAGGCCAGCCCTACGTCAAGCAATTTATGATATTCTAGTGCACGTATGGGAGAAGGAAGAAATGCCAGAAGACCGGCGAAAAGGTATAATTTGACCCATACATAAGAAAGGAGATGTCACAACGCACAGCAATTAGAGAGGTACCACGTTGTTGAGTACTTCCTATAAGATACTCTCCTCTATCCTACAAGAACAGATAGCCCCATACGCTAAAATCATAATCGGACAATATCATTGTGGTTTCATTCTAGGCAAATCAACAACTGATCAGATCTTTACCCTGAGGCAGGCGATTGAAAAATGTCTAGAATTTAACATCCCAACATACCATCTTTTTATAGAATTTATAAGGCCGCCTACGATAGCATAGCCAGGGTAGAACTTTACAAAGCCATGAGAGAATTCGGCATCCCAAATATATTGACACGACTTTGTAGGTTGACCATGACCATGACCAACGCAACAAGCCAAGTAAAAATAGCCTGATTGCTATCCAGACCAATCAACATCTTTAAGCTCGGTAGGCTCCGGTGGGCAGGGCACCTAGCTCGCATGAGTGAAGAGGAACCGGCTCGGAAAGTCCTTTGAGGTTCATTGTATGGTAGACGGCAGCGTGGTAGACCATGCTTGCGGTGGAGACATGGCGTAGACCAGGACGCCCGAAGTCTTGGGGTGCGCAACTGGATGGCTTCGGCTCAATACCGGGATAGGTGGAGAGACTTGTTGAAGGAGGCCAGTACCGGACCCTGGCTGTCGAGCCGATGATGATGATTTAATTGATCAAGACTAAGAAATATCCTTTGTATCGGAACATTTTCAGAAACTAATTGGTCTGCCAACCTAATCTTTTCAAGTCCGAACAAGTGGTATGGGTGCAACCGAAACTGCTTCCTCCTCAAAACCTTGCTCCTTTGACATTTGTTGCAATAATATCAAAGATTTTGCCAGCGGTTTCAATGGATCTTGGTCAAACTGAATTTAATTTCGATTTTCCTTTGGCAGATTCCATTTTCTATCAAAGTTCACCTATTGACATGCTCATTGGAGATGATCTTTATCCTCATATTATTATTTTAGAAGGTTTGAAACCGAATGTTTTGAGTACTATTCTCGCCCATGATACGGTTTTTGGTCGGGTTCCTATAATATCTACTTTTTCGACTTTTGTGACTCAATGCTATGATTTTTTAATCGATCAAGAACTTGAAAGATTTTGGAAGCTTGAATAATTACCTCAAACTCCTATGCTAACTCCTTCCGATCAATTTTGCGAAGATTGGAACGAATCTCAATTGGGTCATTCCCGTTTCAATGTAATGAAACAATATCTACCTTCGAAACGAAAAATCATTGATGGCTAAACCATCTCTTAGAGACAAATATCACAAGGTTTTGTCAGAGTATGTAACTTTAAATCTTTTGACGACTACTCCTTCCTACGAATTATACAGGACAACAATGTTCAATCATATTATCTGCCACACCATGCCACAAAGTACCACTACCAAATTTCGTCAAACAATTCTTCGAACGTTAAAAGTCTTAATGATCTTCTTCACGCAGGTCCTATTCTTCAAAACGATATTACTTTCCTGATCCTTAACTAGCGTTTTTACAGATACGTTATTAACAGTGATATTGAAAAAATGTATGTATTGCCAGATAAATATTAATCCTGAGCATGCACAGTTTCAGCGCATTTTATTCCGTGTAAGTCCAGATCAAAAAGTCACTGACTATAAACTCAACACAGTTATTTTTGGAGTAAATTATGCTCCATATTTGGCTCTACTAACTTTACACAAATTAGCCTTAGATGTTCAAGAAATGTATCCTTATGCTTCAAAAATCATAAAGAAAGAATTCTATGTAGATGATGTTCTTTCCGGCGCTCATGATGTGTTTAGAGGAAAGTGGCCTAATATGGCATAGAGCCTAAGACGGCACACTGCCCTTTTCTCCGGTTCTAGTTTATAGATAGCAAAAATCTGAACACGTCCTTCCTTTTTTAGTTTGTGCGAGAAGCGAGATACCTGATATAGACGGTCGTCTGTTAAAGTGCCGTAAATTAATTAAAAACATCAAAGAAAAAAAAGTAAGTGAACAAAAAAATATTCTCATATTTTGTATGTTCCAACAGAATATTGAAAAGTGAATATTTAAAAAATATTTAAACAGTGTTTGATTAAAAAAATATTAGTTTTTCTATAAAAGTGCTACCGAGTGTGCGCGTAAAACTGTACTGGCCAAATTTATTAATTCTCATAACAAGTCAAAAAGGGCAAGATGGCATACCATAGCAATGGGCAAAAAGGCACAATATGCCATCTTGCCCCCTTAAATAAATGTATTTGTTATTTTGTTTTATTTTATTTTGTTGATAAATAATTTCTTTTTCAGTGGTTGGCCATTACAAATGAACGACCAGCAGGCAAAGCTGGAGCTCAGAAGCTATGAAAGAAGCTATACGATCCGTCAAAGCAGGACAAATGGGATGGGATAAAGCAGCAAAACATTTTAAAGTCCCAAAAAGCACTCTCCACAGACACACTGCTAAAGAAATAGACGCACAAGGTGCCAAAAAAGGTATCGGCAGGTTTAAGCCCATTTTTTGTTATTGAGGAGGAGATCATAGTTCACATAAAACTTCTTGAATCGAGACTATTTGGACTGACATACTTGGAAGTAAGGCAGCTCGCTTATCAAATAGCAATTAAAAATAATATCGTGCATCGATTCGACGATACAAAACAAGTGTGCTGGAAGAGATTGGTTGCGAGGATTCCGGAAACGTAACCCAGATATTTCTTTCAGGCTGCCAGAACCCACTTCAGCAGCCAGAGCCCGAGGATTCAACAAAGTGCAAGTCGCAAAATTTTATTTAAACCCTACAAGATGTTATGGAAAAAAATAATATTTCACCATTGAACATCTGGAATATTGATGAATCCGGCTTGTCAACTGTTCAAAAACCCAGGAAGGTACTTGCGCAGAAGGGTCGTAAGCAGGTGGGCTCCATTACAAGAAGTGCAGAAAGGAGACAAAATACGACTGCTGTCTGCTACATGAGTTCATCTGGATCATTTATACCTCCAGCCCTTATTTTCAAACGAGTTAATTTTAAAGCAGATTTGCTTGATGAAGCACCAACAGGGACCTTAGGCCTTGCACAAGAATCGGGATGGATGACTAGTAGACTTTTTTTTTACTCTGGATGCAACATTTCAAAAAGTGGGCTGCCCCAACACCTGAGAATAAACTTTTGCTGCTGCTAGATGGCTATGTAAGTCACAAGCATATTGAAGTCATATCCTATGCCAAGGATAATAATATAATCCTGTTGTCTTTTCCACCACACTGCACACACCGTATGCAACCGCTAGATGTTTCATTTTTCAGGCCCTTGAAAACTTTCTATAATGACGAATTAACGATGTGGCTTAAAAACAACCCTAGACGTGTTATTGGACAGTATCAAGTAGCAAGACAATTCGGGACTGCTTGTGGTAAATCAGCAAGACATGAAGTTGCTGTTAACGGGTTCCTTACAACAGGGATTTTCCCTTTGAACCCCGATATTTTTCCGGAAGAACTGTTTTCACCTGGTGAGGTTACAAATATTTCTCTGAATGTCGAAAACCAGGATCCTGAAAGTGTTGAAGAAGATCCAGAGTTTATTAATGTCATAGATTCTCAGCCATCAACATCGGCTAGCTCTCTTCCGGTGCTCCTTGAACCAGCTGCAGATCCCCTTCAACTTGAACAACCAATTTCTACTTCAAGATATTTTCACCAGCTGACATTTCACCGCAACCTGTCTCAACACACTTGGAAAAACGAGCAAGGCGAAGCGTAGGAACCGAAGTTTTGACAGGCACTCCGTTCATGACAGCAGCTAAGGAAAAAGAAATGGAAAAACGATCAATAAAACAGAGAAAGGATGCTAAAAGAGCCAAAGAAAATGAGGACGATGTTCCGTGTCGGCCTCGAGATAAACTCGATTGTTTATATTTGTGAAATTTGCCATTAATTTAAAACTATTTTTTTTGTAAAAGCTTTAGAAAAGCATATTAAAGTTTTATTTACATATTTCTATACCATTTATTCTCATGTTATTTATTTTTTTTTTTGTTAAATGTTTGGAAAAGCATTCATAAGTTCCTTTTTATACATTCTTCTATATAATCTTATTTAAATAAAGTAAAATAACAATATATCACCCTAATTATGTTGTTTTTTTTTCAATATAAGCTAACCTATGCCGTCTTGCACTACTTTGGTATGCCATCTTACATACCCCCGTGGGCAAGATGGTCTTTCGTAGAGTTCTATTCAAATATATATATTGCTGAAACAGCTGATTCAAGGGACCTTTACTTTTAGCATCTGATAAATGAAATGACAATGTAACTTCTGTTATCCATACCCACGCGATTAACCGAATCTGCTAAGTAATAAAGCTGAAAACCAAAAAGTGGGCCATCTTAACCCCAATGGAAATGGATTGAGGAAATGGACGGCTAATCATTCCGAGCTTTTAAACAACATTCCTAAAGATCATTTTCTGAAATTTTAAGATGATAGGTCCATTAAAACTCTTGGTATTCAGTGGAATGCCTCCTCCGACAATTTTACATTTTCCATAAATCCTGAAAGCTTTTTAATGACTTCCATAAGAAAGCGTGTACCATCGGCGCCTCGTATTGGGGAAAGATTTTCTGACGTGGTCAGAGACAGGCTCACTGTTGCGGTCATCGACAGGAGCAATCTAGATGGCAACATCTCTGCGGAGCGTTGGGCGGACGTCAGGGCTCACCTCGGGTTCAGGTTTATACCTGTGCTTGAGGCGAACCCGGGACCTCTTCCAAAAGTAAGCGATGGAGGTTGGCACCAAAATAGGGTCAAACTCGTCGTTTGCGAAGACCAGAGATCGTTACATCTCTATAAGCTCGTTGTGGGTGGCTTGGGTGAGGTATGGCCAGTGGCTAAGCTGGAGGTTGTAGCAAAGGAGGATATCCCTTGCAGGCCAAGAGCTCGCACTCTGATCCCAGCCTTGCACACGTCACCAGAGATGGTTCTCCGTCTGATCCAATTCAGCAATCCTTCTCTGCCCACTCAGGACTGGAAAGTCCCAATAATCGAGAAGGAGCCGGTGGGGCGTTATCGTTCAGCCCTCGTCATTCTTAACAAAGAATCCCTGGATCCTCTGGCTGCAAACGGGGGAGTCATCCAGTATGGTTTTGACAGCCTTGTGCTCAAAATTTACAAGAAAGACGAGGAGATGGCAAGGCTTGCAGGTCATACGGCTGAGTCTGAGATGGAGGAAGCGGGCATATGTACCGCACTTTCAGAAATGGAGGTAGATGCATCATGCCATTCTTCTTCCTCTCTCTCTGAACAGCCATCATCTTCGAAAACAGATCCTGAAAAGGGATCGATACCAACCCCAGTGTCCGAAAAGGACACGATTAAACACATAGTGTCCGAAGAGGATGCAAATCCCCCTTCCAATACGGAGGAGGATAAGAACGTCGAAAGTCTTTCAGACATGGAAACTGACGACGAGACGCTTGAGGCCCTTCTTTCTGAGGATGAGTTGCTAAACTCTACCTCAGAAACGGAGGACCTTAACGCCACAGTGGTGGAGGTTGATCGTACTGGTTGTAGCAATGCTGCAGGTGGTACAGATTAACCTCCAACACTCCATAAAGGCTTCGGCCGAACTCCTTCTCCGACTAAGCAAGTCCGGAGAGGACATAGTCCTGATCCAAGAGCCTTGGATTGGAAAATCCTTGGTGAAGGGCCTCGGGACGAAAAATTATTCTCTACTGTATGCGACGGATAAAGGTGAGCCTAGATCCTGTATACTAGTAAAGAAAACACTAAAAGTATTTTTACTACCTAATTACAGCGATCGTGATACCACAACCGCTAGACTGCAGACCACCAGCGGTGTATACTGGATAACGTCAGCATATATAGGCCATGATCTTGGGCCGCCACCAGGGGAGACATTGACGAAAGTGGTAGCGGAAGCAGCCCGTCAAATAATAGATCTCCTCGTTGGAAGTGATGCAAATGCTCATCATACAGTTTGGAGGAGTACGGACATAAATGAAAGAGGTGAGTCACTTTTTGATTTTATACTAAGTACCAGTCTCCTTATCTGCAACATCGGTAATGAACCTACCTTTGTCACTAAAAATCGACAAGAGGTATTGGACATTACCCTTTCTTCTCAAACTATTTACCATCAGATTAGAAATTGGAAGGTATCGAAAGATCATTCGTTCTCAGATCATAGGTACATCCAATTCAGTATCGATGATAAAGACACAAAACCCAGGGGTTTTCGAAATTACAGGAAAACTGACTGGGTGAAATATAGGGAAACGTTCACCACCTGTTACAATTTTCAGGACCAAAACTTCCCTTCCAACACTGATGATCTTGACCTAGAAGTCAACAATCTTACTAAAGCTCTTAATAACACCATGGTTAACTCCTGTCCTCTCACAATAATAAGGGGAAAGAAAAAACCGCACTGGTGGAATAAAGAGCTGGAATCACTCAGGAAAGACTGCAGGAAGTCTTTCAACCGAGCAAAACTAACAAGGTACCCATCAGATTGGGACCTGTACAATGTCTCTTTAAAAACGTACAAGAAACAACTACGGAGAAGCAAAAGATCCTCTTGGAGGAATTTCTGTAGTAAAATTGAAGACACCTCAGAGTCATCTAGACTTAGGAAAATCCTCTCTACTAACCCAACCATGCCGAGGTCCCTAAAAGACTATAACGGTGGTTGGACTAGCTCATATGAGGAATCATTAAACCTGTTACTAGACACTCATTTTCCTGGTAGCACGGTTTCAATAAGGGACCTGCAATACCGTCCTAACCAGGTCTCACATAAAAGCAATGTCTTAAAGAGTAATGGTCTTATCTCCAAGGACAGACTAATATGGGCAATAAACAGCTTCGATCCATACAAATCACCAGGGCCAGATGGTATCATACCCGCCGAACTACAACACGTCCTAGATATCATCCTACAAAAGCTAGTAATAATAATGGAAAGCTGCATAAGCTTCTCATATATTCCGAAGGCCTGGAGAGAAGCAAAGGTGGTTTTCATTCCCAAAGCGGGAAAATGCTCTCATGTCACTCCAAAGGACTTAAGACCTATTAGCCTATCATCCTTTCTACTTAAAACTCTAGAAAGGATGATAGATATACATTTAAGACATGAAATAGCACCCTGTCTGATCTCAAAGGCACAACATGCCTACACGAAGGGGAAATCGGTGGAAACGGCTCTCCATTCTCTGGTTAGCACCATTGAATACTCCCTACACCACAAAGAATACACTCTAGTCGCATTTTTAGACATAGAGGGTGCGTTTAATAATGTCAGGAATTCAGCAATCATGAATGTTCTAGACAATCTCAAAATAGAAGAACCGATTAAAATGATAATTGACATCATGCTTAGCAGCAGAATTATCATTTCTGAGTTGGGAAACTTCAAAACATGTAGATCAGCCAACAGAGGGACCCCCCAAGGGGGAGTCTTATCACCTCTCCTATGGAACTTGGTAGTAAACGAACTGCTACTAGACCTAGAGGGGGAAGGCTTTAAGGTTACAGCCTATGCGGATGATGTGGCAATTGCCGTATCAGGCAAGTACCCACAAACCCTCGCTGAACTTCTACAAACAGCTTTAAACAAGCTAATTAACTGGGCCAATGGATGTGGACTGGATATAAATCCCCACAAAACGGAACTTGTCCTATTCACGAGGAAATACAAGATTCCAGAATTCAAACCCCCGACAATTAAAGACGTAACACTCACTCTATCCAATCAAGCCAAATATCTAGGACTGATTTTTGATAAAAAACTGACCTGGAAGCTAAATATCGAAGAAAGAGTTAAAAAAGCCAGTGTGGCACTCTTTTCATGCAAGAAGGCCATTGGTGGCAAGTGGGGATTCTCTCCTAATATTGCTCACTGGCTGTATACCTCAGTCATAAGACCAATACTGACATACGGGGTGATAGTATGGTGGACCGCACTGGACATAAAGATAAACTTGAACAAGCTTATCAAAGTCCAAAGGTCAGCGAGTATATGTATAAGCGGAGCGCTAAGGTCAACCCCTTCGGACGCCCTGGACATATTACTAAATCTTACACCCCTGGACATTTTCAGCAAACAAGTAGCGGCAAACACAGCTACGCGTTTAAAAGCAACCCTACAGTGGACTAACAATCAAATTGGCCACACTATCATTCTGAACAATTTCGAATTTATTCCAGATTGCTTAGACTACACTACACCTCAATTGGTGTTCGAAAATAATTTCCAGACCTCTGTTCCATCCAGAACTGAATGGGAGGACCGGAGTCTTCTGGACAATGAATCTTTGCACTTCTACACTGATGGTTCAAAAACCAACGATGGTGTAGGAAGTGGTATTTTCTCGGAAAAACTAAATATCAGTCTTTTCTTCAGCCTACCAGACCACTGTAGCGTGTTCCAAGCGGAAATTCTGGCGATTAAGGAAGGTCTTTCTTGGCTCAGAGAAAACGTAATATCCAACACGGATATTCGGATCTTCTCAGACAGCCAAGCGGCTATTAAATCTCTTGCCCATGTCTCCTCAAAATCAATCACGGTCCGAGACTGCCAATCATCTCTGAGGGAGATGTCTGAGCAGTTTGATATTCACCTCATTTGGGTGCCGGGACACAGAGACATTCATGGCAACTGCATGGCGGACGAACTCGCCAAACAAGGAACAATCACTCTTCTGCAACCAGAAAGGAACAATATAGGCATGCCTATCGCTACATGTAAACTCTTGCTAAAGCAGGATGCTTTAAAGAAAACCAACCTCAGATGGACTCAGAGTAATACCTGCCGGGCAACCAAACAAATATGGCCGTGTATAGACTTGAAACGTTCAAAAGGGTTGTTAAACTTAAATCGTCTGCATATTAGCTCCATCACAGGCGTCCTTACAGGACACTGCTTAATAGGTAGACACGCTATTAGAATGGGCGTGTTCTCCAACGATTTCTGCAGGAGTTGCATGGATGAAGAAGAAGAGGAAACTGTTCAACATCTCCTTTGCACCTGCCCTGCTCTCTCTGTCAGAAGAAAACTCCATTTAGGAGAATTCTTCTATGAGGACACTAGTGACTTAGTGAAAACGGACGTTAAAAGTCTATTCCTATTCATTAGAAGCTCCGAGTGGTTCAACTAGTAAGCTGCAAACTTGCTACCATCTATCTTTCTTTATGGTATCACAACGGACCCATTAGGGTCTAAGTGTGTCGGAATTTTTCTAGCCGACAGCCATTTAAACCTAACCTATAAGAAAGCGATCGGTTTTATCGACCATTGCTTAATTGTATGATCCTGCGGGTTGACTAGCTCCAATCATTATAACAGCAAAAATTTTAATGCAACAAATTTGGAAGGAAAAAACCGGATGGGGTGAAAACATTTTATATCTTGTTGAACAAACTTGAAAAAAGTTTTTGGGTGGGTATTCAAAAAATCTCCATTCTTCGATCTATAAAATTTTCTCCTTGGAAAATATTTCGGATATATACTCGTAGTTTCTCTGATGCCTCTTAAAAGGCTTATGCCGCCACGCATACGCGTGCATAAAAGTTCCTCAGACTATAGTTCATCATCAGTTCAGTATACGCTGGAACCTGGAAGTAATAGTATTTAAAAGAACTTATCAAACGTTATACATGCATAAATCCCCAACGAGATATGAAAATCGGGGATCTTGTTGTTCTTAGAGATAAACAATTTCCACCGAATGAGTGGCGCCTTGATAGGGTCTTAAAGGTTCATCGTGGTCCTGTTAAGAAAGTTCGAGTAGTTGATATTAAAACTCAGAAAGGAGTTGTAACTCATTCTGTCGTCTAGATGTGTGTCCTGCCTTTGGAATGAAGTAATGAAATATTTAAAATCTTGCCTTATTTGTCTTACCTATAACGTATAACTTGTTGCCTTATATAATTATAAATTTTCCTTTTAGAATTTAAAACATAGTAAAACGCATCTAAATTGAGCTTATATTACGTATGATTATTTAGTTGTAATTTTTTAATATCAATATTTAAGTTTTATAATAATTAACTAATCAAAATAACTTTTATTTTCTTTGCATGCGAGAATGCAAGGCGACCGGAATGTTCAGGTCACCAGAACATTATGTATTACAAACATATGTTCGACATTCAACAACATCAGCCTCATTAACGTTTACGGAGTTCTCAGACGAAGAAAAAGAGACTTATTATGAACAAGCCTGTCCAAGGTATGATGTTAAAATCATCCTTGGGGATGATGGTCGGGAGTCGGTATTCAGGCATTACGCAGACACCCATAATTTGCATGAGAAAACTAATGACAATGGACTTCGAGTTCTAGAACTGGCAGCATCGAAAACCTGGTCGTTGCGAGTACCAGGTTCCCGCGTAATGATATCTACAAAGAAATTATTTGCTGCTAAATATCGACAAGTGTAAAATTATAAATTTTACGAGAAAAATGTCTGTTTTGTCTTTTGAATATTGTTTCAATGGTGTAAATCTGTTAAATGTAAGTGAGGTACCTATTCTTGGTGTTTTGTTCGATGAAAAGCTCGAATTCACGCAACATATTAATGTGACTCGTAAGAAGGCTAATTCAATATTAGGTTGGATAAAAAGGGAATCACGTCAGTTTTCTGACCCTTATGACATTAAACGACTATTAATCTCATTTGTCAGACCAATTATAGAGCATGCTTAACAAGTATGGACCCCCTTTTACTGTTGCCATTATTGTGTGAATTGAACAAATTCGAAAAAGGTTCTTAAAATTTGCACTTAGAGGTCTAGGCTGGCAGAACCCATTACTCACTTCGTATCATCATCATCACCGGTCTTGAGCCGACGCCATCCATTTGCGCACCTCAAGGCTTCGGGCGTCCTGGTCTACGCAATCTCTCCAGCGCAAGCATGGTCTACCACGCTGCCGTCTACCATAGAATGTACCACAAAGGACTTTCCGAGCCGGTTCCTCTTCACTCATGCGAGCTAGGTGCCCTGCCCACCGGAGTCTACCGAGCTTAATTTTTGTCACTATGTCTGCTTCAAGGTAGATTGCGTACAATTCATGATTGTACCGTCTCCGGAATCGTCCTTCCTCACATATGGGGAACCTTTTGTCTCGCGTTAATTTCAATGTTCCAAGCCGTAATTTAAGAGGTCTACCTGACCCAATTTATCGTAACAACTACGCAATATCGTACCAACTACGAAAAGAGTTCACCTTTAAATAATATGTTCAATTTATATAACAATAATCACAATTTATTAATTAATTTTTCTAAGGTAACACACACTGGTTTTAAACAAATAATTTATAATTTATAAATAAGATGAAATATTGTAAGCTAGATATTTAGCTTGATTCAAATAAATAAATATATAAATATATATAATAAATTGACCACGTGTTGATAGACCGTCGCCACTACTCGAACTTGATGACGGTACGAACGTACCGAGGTGCCAATATGGACTCGGATCACTATTTTGTTGGTATGGTTTTCCGAGGGTGAATTGCCTTCCGAAGACGTATTGCATCATAAACATGACGCAGTACAAACCACGCTGCACTTACTGCAAGGACGGAGAGGGAAATCTGATCACCGATCCCCCAAGCATATTGGAGCGATGGGAAGTGTACTTTAATGAATTGCTAAATGGAGAGGTACCACGTTGTTGAGTACCTACTGCCTATAAGATACTCTCCTCTATCCTACAAGAACAGATAGCTCCATACGCTAAAATCATAATCCGACAATATCATTGTGGTTTCATTCTAGGCAAATCAACAACTGATCAGATCTTTACCCTGAGGCAGGCGATTGAAAAATGTCTAGAATTTAACATCCCAACATACCATCTTTTTATAGAATTTATAAGGCCGCCTACGATAGCATAGCCAGGGTAGAACTTTACAAAGCCATGAGAGAATTCGGCATCCCAAATATATTGACACGACTTTGTAGGTTGACCATGACCATGACCAACGCAACAAGCCAAGTAAAAATAGCCTGATTGCTATCCAGACCAATCAACATCTTTAAGCTCGGTAGGCTCCGGTGGGCAGGGCACCTAGCTCGCATGAGTGAAGAGGAACCGGCTCGGAAAGTCCTTTGTGGTTCATTGTATGGTAGACGGCAGCGTGGTAGACCATGCTTGCGGTGGAGACATGGCGTAGACCAGGACGCCCGAAGTCTTGGGGTGCGCAACTGGATGGCTTCGGCTCAATACCGGGATAGGTGGAGAGACTTGTTGAAGGAGGCCAGTACCGGACCCTGGTTGTCGAGCCGATGATGATGATTTAATTGATCAAGACTCAGAAATATCCTTTGTATCGGAACATTTTCAGAAACTAATTGGCCAACCTAATCTTTTCAAGTCCGAACAAGTGGTATGGGTGCAACCGAAACTGCTTCCTCCTCAAAACCTTGCTCCTTTGACATTTGTTGCAATAATATCAAAGATTTTGCCAGCGGTTTCAATGGATCTTGGTCAAACTGAATTTAATTTCGATTTTCCTTTGGCAGATCCCATTTTCTATCAAAGTTCAACTATTGACATGCTCATTGGAGATGATCTTTATCCTCATTATTTAAGGAGGTTTAAAACCGAATGTTTTGAGTACTATTCTCGCCCATAATACAGTTTTTGGTCGGGTTCTTTTAGGGTCGGGTTCCTATAATATATACTTTTTCGACTTTTGTGACTCAATGCTACGATTTTTCAATCGATCAAAAACTTGAAAGATTTTGGAAGCTTGAATAACTACCTCAAACTCCTATGCTAACTCCTTCCGATCAATTTTGCGAATATTTATAACCATAATACGACTTTTCGAGATCCATTAACGGGTCGATATGTTGTTAAGCTCCCTTTTAAAAATTCTCCCAACGAATCTCAATTGGGTCATTCCCGTTTCAATGTAATGAAACAATATCTACCTTCGAAACGAAAAATCGTTGATGGCTAAACCATCTCTTAGAGACAAATATCACAAGGTTTTGTCAGAGTACGTAACTTTAAATCTTTTGACGACTATTTCCTACGAATTATACAGGACAGCAATGTTCAATCATCACACCATGCCACAAAGTACCACTACCAAATTGCGTCAAACAATTCTTCGAACGTTAAAAGTCTAAATGATCTTCTTCACGCAGGTCCTATTCTCCAAAACGATATTACTTTTCTGATCCTTACCTGGCGTTTTTACAGATACGTTATTAACGGTGAAATTGAAAAAATGTACCGCCAGATAAATATTAATCCTGAGCATGCACAGTTTCAGCGCATTTTATTCCGTTTAAGTCCAGATCAAAAAGTCACTGACTATAAACTCAATACAGTTACATTTGAAGTAAATTGTGCTCCATATTTGGCTCCACTAACTTTGCACAAAATAGCCTTAGATGTTCAAGAAATGTATCCTTATGCTTCAAAAATCCTAAGGAAAGAATTCTATGTAGATGATGTTCTTTCCGGCGCTCATGATGTGTTTACAGCGCAACAAAGTCAAATTAAACTTATAACTGCACTCCAATCCGCAGGGTTCAATTTGAAAAAATGGACGGCTAATCATTCCGAGCTTTTAAACCAAATTCCTAAACTTTAACTTAAATTACTTACCACCCAGAATAATAAAAAAATAAAAGTTTTCATCAAAAGGAAAGAACCCATTTCGCCACTTATTCACCGTTCATTGGTGAAACAGAACTATTTTGGGAAGCTGTCATGAGCTATAAAACTTTCTTTCCGAGATATTTTGTTTCATACATATTTGGTTTCTCTTTTAGTAATATGAATTTGCTGTGGGAAATGAAAGATTACCTAATTTGGCCCAAATAAAACTTCTCAGGGTTTTTAAGTTTTTTTAATTTTTTTAATTCAAAAGTTTACTTTATTTCCTATTTTATTTTTAATTTTCTTTATCTCTTCAAATGATGATTCAAAGTTACCAAATTAGTACTCACTTTTTAAAAGCGCTAAAGCCAATTCAACATTATATTATATTATTTTATAAATCATTTTTTTTTTTTTTGTTGTTTTTCAAATCAGATTCAATTTACCAAAAAGAAATTGGAACCATTGGTTAAATAATTTAAATTTTAGAAAAGAGGTCTATTTTGCGTTTTTTAACGACAAATTCCTTTCCACACGATCACAGAGAAGTTTGAAGTTCAGAAGAAATCCACTGCAGTATCAGCGCCAGCTCTCTTAGTTCTCTCTCAAAAGCAAATATTCCACATGCCCTCTCATATATTTTTGTTCTTGTTTTTTCCAATTAGGTATGTAGTTTATTTTTCTATTTCGATTTTCGCGATAGGAACAGAATACATAAGAAAAACATGTTGTTGAATATCCATTGATAGGTTTTCTTTAGCTGGTCAGCATCATTTCGGATGGAGGGAGGGATATAGACACAAGTGAATAAGATATATGGCACACGCGCTCGTATACATTTTTTTGTGTTCATTCTTTTTCATTTCGCAGTAAATTAGGTAATGTACAAAAAAAACCTGTTCTTCAATATGCAATCATTCTTTCTTTTTGCCAAATCTATTATATAAAAATAAGTCCGGTTTTACTTCCTGACGCTATAACTCCAGAACGCACGAAACGATTCCCACGGTTTTGTATTCGTTGGAAAGGTCTTGGGGTCCGTGAGGTTTATAGCAAAGAAAATTCAAGAAAAATTTCAAGAGAAAAGCAGGAAAACAGGGAAAATCATTTTTCACATAAAGCGCCATCTCTGATACATAGCATGTACTACAACGGCGCCAGTACGTGGTGTGTGAGTATATAAGTACGTTTCATTTTATGTAGATGGCGCTGGTGCGTGAAACATTGTTTGACAGCTACTCATTGTGCTCTGCTCAGTTAATTTCATGTGACATTTATTAGGCGCACGTTCTTTCAAACGCTAACTTCAATCCCGTATTGTGCTCACTGTGAAATTGAGGTTAAAGTTATTCGTTCCCTAACAATTCAATTGGAAACCATCAAATCAATCACGCGTATTGTGTAAATTTTTATTCAACTTCAACAGCAAGCATTTGTAGTTAAGGTGGTAAGTTGAACTGTGTAAATTATGTGGATCGTGCCTTCGAGGTAAATTCACCAGTCTGTCCATAGTTCAAAATGCCGAGAGGACGACGTGCGAACATCGGCCGCCGCACAAGACATGCAAGCCAGCAACAAGTGTATTCACAGAACTTAAGCGAGGAAAGACAAAATATAATAGGAGAAAATGCCCGATTGAGAAAACGCGTGAGCACACGAAGATCATTACAATCGCTTGGCATTCCAATATGATCCCACTGCAAACTACAGTGATGATGACAATTTAGATATTGAACCAATGACGACTGTATGCCGATATTGCAATGCGTTTAAGTTCAAAAGAGAAACGGCTGGATTGTGCTGCGCAAGTGGAAAAGTCAAACTGGATCCATTACCTACACCACTACAGCCATTCCAACCATTTTCTTCAACACATCCTTGAATACAATAACTGCTTTCGCATGACTTCCTTTGGAGCTAATATCATTCGAGAAGGCGGCTTCATGCCGACTTGCAAGGTAAAAGATAAAACACATACAACCAATCAATCACACCATCACAATCAATTTGAGCACATACATAACAACTACACATACACCACACACCACACGATCAGAAGTCATACCGTATTCTTCAACAATAAATAAATTAATTATTCTATCTTAATTGTTTGCCATTATCGCTAACCACTAATATGAGAGTTCAACTTCAAAATGATCAAAGTGCTGCACAATTTTCCAAACAATTGTTAGCTGTTGGAAATGGAAAAGTCCCAGTTGATACGACAACTGGATTAATTACTCTTACCAACGACTTTTGCCGATTTGTAAACTCTCAATTAGCTCTTATTGAAAATGTTTTCCCAAAGATTAGTGAGAATTATCAGAATTATGCTTGGTTAAGTCAACGAGCAATTCCCGTCGCAAAGAATAATGATATACACGCACTGAATTTCACCATTCCATCAAAAATCGATGGCGATTTGGTGACATACAAATCCGTTGATTCCATAACAAATCACGATGATGTAGCAAATTATCCAACGGAGTTTTGAACTCTCTGGAGTAACCAGGATTTCCACCACATAACTTGCAGCTCAAAGTTGGTTCAGTTATTATGACATTGCGTAATTTGAATCCACCGCGATACGTTGCGTGTTTACGTGTTGGGAAACCGTCCGCTTTGTTTGTGATAACGTCAGACCAAAAAACAAAAAATGTAGTTTACCAAAGAGCACTTCAATGAAACAGATAATTTGCGGACGCGTAAGGTATAACGCTTCGATTCAATATTTACTTTGGATTCACTTTCATTTTTTACTTAGAGAAGTTCAACTTAATTACACTTCAATTTTGTAATCGAAATGAATTCATTACTGTTGTGAAATGGAATAAAGTTTTTCCTTTTCAAATATAAAACCAAAAAAATTGTTCTTTTTTAATCCCCAAACGAAATGTTACAAAAAATGAAGCCATCTGGTGGCGAAACGGAGTTCGCCGGGTTTGCTAGTAGTTGTTATTTTTCTATTTGGTGCAAGGTTATGAATCATGTTTGATTCCAAAGTATACCAGAGGAACAGGTAAGCCGATAACAGGTCTGTGGTTTCTTCTTTGGCCGAGGAATTGGACCAATTCGACAAGCAGATGTCATAATGCAGTCAGAAGGTTATGTTAGGTTAGGTTGAAGTGGCTGTCAGTATAATCCGACACACTTAGGCCAGGATTGGCCCATTGTGATACCACATGAATCTAGAGATTTTTCCTCTCTACTCGTTGAACCAATTGGAGCTTCTTATGAAGCGTGAGAGATTGTTCATGTTTATGTTAGTAAGATCGCTAGGGTCGTTGAAAAAGTATTCTCCCAAATGAACCCTTCGTCTTTGGGATAGAGCAGGGCATGTGCAGAGAAGATGAGTAATTGTTTCCTCCTCCTCCTCATCCATGCAGCTTCTGCAAAAGTCATTGGAGAGAACACCCAGCCTTGCTGCGTGTCTTCCAATTAAGCAGTGTCCTGTTATGACATCAATTACGGATCCAATGTGCAATCTGCTCAGAGACAACAATCATTTAGATCGACTAGGATTTACCAATGGCCAGATCTGCTTTGTCGCCATACAAGTGGTGATGGTGTTCCACCTAAGGTTTGTTAACCTAATGGCTTCTTGCACCAGCATGAGTTTACATGTAGCGTGAGGTATACCAATATTTACCATACATGGTGCGATTGGTAGGGTGGTTCCATTTCTAGCGAGTTCATCAGCCTTGCAATTGCCCTTAATATCCCTGTGGCCCGGCACCCAACATAGGTGAATGTTAAACTGCTGCGCCATCTTCGCGAGAGATGATCGGCAGTTGAGGGCAGTCAGTGAGTTACTGGAGACAGAATCAAGAGATTTAATGGCGGCTTGGCTGTCAGAGAAAATGCGGGTATCAGTAGTTGATATCACGTTTTCTTTAAGCCAAGACAGAACTTCTTTGATCGCTAGAATTTCCACCTGGAACACGCTACAATGATTAGGAAGACGGAAGGATAGGCTTAGTTTAAGCTTGTCAGAGTACACCCCACATCCCACTCCGTCCTCAGTTTTTGATCCATCGGTATAAAAGTGGACACAATTATCCTCAAGGAATGACAAATCCTCCCAGACTGATCTAGAGGGTATTGAAACCTTAAAATTCTTGTCAAACTGAAGTCGCGGAATGGTGTAATCGATGTACCTGGGAATTGTTCCTAATAAGTTCGGAATAACCGAGTGGCCAATTTCATTATTGATCCACTGGGAGGAAGCTTTGAGACGGATGGCAGTACTCGCAGCTATGTGTTTACAAAATATATCTAAGGGTGTCAGATGGAGTAACAATTCAAGGGCAGCGGAGGGAGTTGTGCGAAGTGATCCACTAATGCACAAACCTGCTGTACGCTGGACCTTACTTAAAATGTCACGATTTATGGCTTTGTCCAAAGCAGTCCACCAAACAGACACACCATATGTGAGAATCAGTCTAATGACCGAAATGTATAGCCAATGCATGATGCGAGGTTGAAAACCCCATTTATTACCTATGGCTTTTTTGCATGAGAAGAGTGCCACTGTGGCTTTTTTAACTCTTTCTTGAACATTAGGTTTCCAGCTTAGCTTCTTGTCCAAAATTAGGCCCAAATATTTGGCTTGGTCAGTGAAAATAAGTGGTATGCCTTTAATAGACGGAGGGTCAATGGACGTAATTTTATATCTCCTGGTGAAGAGGACAAGATCTGTTTTTTGGGGGTTAACCCCCAATCCACACTGATCTGCCCATCTTGTTAGCATATTTAGAGCATTTTGTAAGAGATCTCTTAAGGTGTTTGGGTGCTTTCCTGAAACTGCAATAGCAACATCGTCCGCATAAGCATAACCTTGTAGCGTTCTGCCTCTAGAGAAACTAATAGTTGCTTCACTACCATGTTCCATAGAAGGGGAGAAAGAACCCCTCCTTGCGGCGTGCCTCTGCTGACAGATCTTCTTGTAGAGAATTCGCCCAGTTTTGAATTTATAATCCTGCTAGTGAGCATCTGATTAATTAATTCCCGGAGCGAACTCTCCACCTCCAGAGATGACAGTGCCGCTGCGATTGCAGATGCGTCGACATTATTAAATGCTCCTTCTATATCAAGAAAAGCAACCATAGTGTACTCTTTGTATTAAAGGGAATATTCGATAGTACGAACTAAAGTGTGTAGAGCTGTCTCTACCCTTTGCAGTACGCATGTTGAGACGGAGACAAAGGTCTCGTATCTATGTGTGCGCGTAAATGTATATCAATCAAACGTTCAAAGGTTTTAAGAAGGAATGACGAAATTTCAATGGCTTAGGGGTTTCATCATTGATACTGAATTGGATATATCTATGATCAGAAAAAGAATGTTCATTTGATACTTTCCAATTCAGAATTAGGTTATGAATATTATCAGAGACAAGGGTGATATCCAGGACCTCTTGTCGGTTTTTAGTAACAAATGTAGGTTCATTTCCTACGTAACTTACTATAAGGTAAGTGTTTAAGATAAAATCAAAAAGAGACTCACCTCTGTCGTTAATGTCAGTGCTACCCCACACTGTATGATGTGCGTTTGCATCACTGCCTATGATGAGGCTGATTTTCTGCCGATCTGCTTCAGCGATTACTCTCTCCAGTGTGTTACCGGGCAGAGGGCCAAGGTGGTCGTGGCCGAGATATGCCGACACTAGCCAATATTTTCCATTGGCTGTCTCCAGCCTAGCTGTCGTTACATCTCTATCACTGAAATTAGGGAGTAAATTTACATTAATGCTACTTTTCACTAAAATGCAAGACCTAGGTTCACCTTTATCTGTTACATAGAGTGCGTAGTATCCAGGAGTCCTTAAGCCTAGGACCATGGATCTCACGATCCAGGGTTCCTGTATAAGGACTACATCTTCCCCTTTTTTGGCAAGGCGGAGAAGAAGGGAGGCCGAAGCCTTGATGGAGTGCTGAAGATTAATCTGAACTAACTGAAGCATTTTTGCTACAATCAGGCAGATCAACCTCCACCACAGTGTTCTGCTCCTCCTCGTCACTCAGAAGAGCTATACTTTCTAGGTCTTCGGTCTACATGTCGGAAAAACCGTCGACCAGTGTAGAAGACTGAGCGGTGATCGAGGAAGATCTGGATGCATCGTCTTCCATTGATGGAAAGGATACACCAGGGTCCCCGAAAACTTCAGCTTCGTTGTTGTTTGGAGGCACGCATTGCGCGTCGACCTCATCTTTTTCTTTAGGTGGTGGTGGAGGCACGCATTCAGCGTCGACCTCATCTTTTTTGTAAATCTTCAGGGTGATCGTCTCATACCCATACCGAATCACACCTTTGGTCTCAGTCAGAGGGGCAAGGGACTCCTTATTGACGTTGAGCCGTCATTCGTCTTAGCATTCGCGATGATGCTTTTTGCCCACTTCACTTTGGCGTCCTGCTCCGATTCACCCTGGACCCCCAGTGTTGAACCAGAGGCCTTCAGGATCCTCGCAGCATAACGCCTCCGATTATAGGCCTTCCTGGAGGGTTTGGACTTCCGAGTGTCCTTACGCGAGGAACTCGGCAGAGAGCTCCCCCCGACCGCGCCGGGGCCATTATTCACAGTCCCTGCACCGCCGGGAGGGGCTCCCTGTCGAGTTGCATTATCGAGAGGTTTACTCTCTTTAGAAGAGGAGGAGCCATTATCCAGAGCTCTTCCTCTCCTGAACTTAGGTATTTCTACCTTCCTACTTCCGTCCTGGTTTGCACCAGCAGAGGAGCCAGGGTTAACCCCAGCCTCCCTACTGATACACAACACAGGACTAACGGCGGACAGTGTTGACACCATACCGCCGCCCGGTTTAGAAGAAGAACCGGTCTCACCAACATCCTTTGTTTTTTTTGTTTTTTTTTTCCATTTATGTTCCCACGAGTTGCGAAGAAAGGGTGGTCCATCTGTGCAGAGATTCGCATACACAGATAAGGCTAGTTAATTCGGAGGTCGCCAGGTATTCGAATACTCCGTTAGTGACTGAGCTATTTTTAAATTGGGCCCCCAGCCTGGCCGATCATCGGTACGGGTCGTATAACACCTTAGATCCAGCCCAATATGGTGGTTAGGAGCGGAAGGAGATGTGGGGCAGGGAACGACAGACAGCGTTAACACCATACTGTCGGGGGAAGGAAAGAGGAGGGAATTCGTCGGACAGCAATTAGCCATACCGACGAGATCGGGGAGAAGACAGCTAGTTAGCCGAACTCCACGACCCGATCAGGTAGGGGGATAGCGACTAGGTTTTCGACAGTATTAGCCGTCGAGGGAGGGGAAAGGATCAGAGGAGGGGTATTGGGAAGAGGAGCGCCCTTTGGTTTCAGGACTCATCTAGAGATATACACTCGAGAATCATTGACCTTACTCAGCTTCTACAACTCGGCAAGTTTGACGCTCAGGTAGAAGTGCAGTCAGAAGACTATGTTGAAATTCTAAGAAACACTATACATCCTTATGCGGATTGGAAAATGCCATTGAATAAAAAGTACAGGAAGAGGCAAATCAAGAAAAATAAAAGTAGTTTTCATAATTATGTGAATTAGACAAACCAAATGCATTAACACAGGGTTGGAGTGAAGGTGGACGGCTCCTCGCTGGGGCGCCGCCGTAGTTTAGTAAAAACATGTGTAGCTTGAAGTACTGGAATATGGTTTCTATCTTCTCAGAAGTACTTATCCACATACAAAGGAACATAGCTGTTACTGGAAGTCTTAGAAGAAATTTTTTTTTTAATTTGGTTAAATTTATTAGATCAAATAAATAATTGAATGAGTTTTTTTTTTTGGATTTATTGCTGGCTGAATTATAATATCGAACAAAGCACACTTGAAGTAATAAAATTAAACTTACCTCTTACAGGAACCTGAAAATTTTAAATGGATAGATGAAAATACAGTTTTTAGTTTTATGTATAACGTTTTTCATGTCACTATTAATAATTTGTTTGCTAACATATATGCTGCAAGTAGGTTGGTCTTGCTGATCTCTGAAGTCAAAATAAATTAAGACGTTACACAATCGTTTAAAATAAAGATTCAAAGATATCAAATTTATTAGAACTATACGTTTATGTTAATCTTGTAAGATTTCTAAGCTATTTACATTAACTTACTGAGTTTCTCCAAAATTTTCAGATAAAAATGGCATTGCAGAAGGAAAAAGTGATTTTTTTTCCTGGAGCAGATTTTATGAAGTAACATTCATGAAAGTGACTTGAACAGACATAGTATGAATTCTTGATTTCATCCAACTCAAGGATTTCCATCCATATATATATTTTTATTTTGAAAAATATTGCTATTTTTATCTTAAAATACCATGAAATAACAATCAATAAGTGTTCTACGATAACGCATTTACGTAAATAACATTACTCATTGTACATTATATGGAATTAAATAGTACTATCATAGAGAGGAACGCACGACGCGACCTCTGATGAGACGGACGGAAGCTTTCCCTAATCTCAAGTGAAGACGAGTGTAGATTTAAGAATGAGGTAGTCAATAAGAGAAAGAGTAATAAAAATGAGTGTTTAGGAAATAACAGAAGATAGAGAACGATGTATAAAATTAGAATGTAAATTTAATGGAGTTGGAAGGAGTTAGGAATCTTGCTGATTTTTCATTCATTGTCTGTTTAACAAAGGGGAAATATGTGGAATTATTCTATGTGGGTAGAGGAAGTACGAAAATTGTATAGCAAAAGGCCAGCATAGGCATGTGTGAACAAATGTGAAGGGTTGCCACTTGGCACATACAAATATATTGCTCAGAAGATTTATTTAATTTTTGTTTTGTAATTTAAGTAAGTATGAAAGGAATATATAAATATTTTATTGAATTTTTTCAAATTTCACGTAGGTTTCCGATTACGTGCCTACCTATAAGAAATAAACTAAAAAAAAGACATCATAAAAATATGTATTTTATTCGCAAAGAACAATAATATACCTAGCACATTTATATAATTTGCAAGAAAAAAGTACCTACCTATCTACATCATATGAAATTATTCGAAAATGGCAAAAAAAACATAAAAAACAGATATGTATAATTGTATAGTCCAATTCTATTACTTGCAAGAAAAAAAAGTATAGGTTGTTACGGTAAATTTTACCTCAACAAAAACCAGCTTTTGGCCGTTTTCCTTTTTCTTGGTTGTGGCTGCAAAATATCGGCGAAGTTGAGGGCAACCATGGTCTCATCAACCACAGGTGTACCTAGCCTTTATTTTGCAAAAGCAACAAATACAGGTGCACGAGTTCGAGAACGAATCCTTTCGACGAGGTCGAAAATGCCAGCGGATGAGCCGAAGTAGTGAGAGGCCGGGCGGACCCTTACTTTGATAAATTAATTATTAACGTAGCTTAAATTTTCCATTATTACAAAAAATTTAACGTTGATTAATTTAAATAATTTATGTACAAAATGGGTTTTAACAACGCATAATAATTTCATACAAAATCGCTTTATTAGAACGATCAGTAAGAAAAATGCTTCCCTCCATCTCTTCAAAATAATTGAAATGTTTCCCATTTCGAATCCCGCGCGTTAGGGTAGAGTAATGGGATAATGCCTAGTGCGGATCTTTTCTCGATTTTTTTGTCCATTTTCATTTTTCTCGAAATACAAAATTAGTTGGGAGGGGATCTGAACTCGGCCATTATGTTTCGGCAAGTTTTGGAAACCCATCCAACAACTTGTTGAAACCGTTTTTGTGTATGTGATTGTAAAGTTTCGGAGAGAGTCAACAACGCTAGCTTTCCTGATGAGCGTTAAGCTTCCAGGAAGCCGTGAGACCGTAACCGACAATCACGAAAGCGAATGTCTGTTGTATGAATGTGTGAGTGATTGGAATGGACGAGGGAGGATAATGATAGTTGGGAAATAGCTTGGAAGGCACTCTTTGGAGAGCTTAACAAGCGAGAGGCAAAAAAAAAAGGATAATTCTCGAGAATTTTGAAAGGAAAGGAAAAGAAATATCGAGAAGGAGGAAATTTATTTTGGAGGATCGAGACAAGGAAAAAGAAAATAGGAGTGAGGAATTGAAGGAGATAGAGGAGAAGAAAGCGTTAACAAAAAAAAAATAAGTAGATTTTTTTTTATTATTTCTACTTAAATAATTATACATCTACATATATAATATATATATTCGTGATTAAATATATATATACATATACACAAAAACTCGCCATGAGAGTACCTACTATAGTTTTCATATACAAAGCAGAGTGATATAAATTCCCTTGTGTCATTGAAATCTCTGTATATGAAAACTATAGTACTCTCATGGCGAGTTTTTGTTAGGGTTGCCCGGATCCTGGTGGTGGCGCTGCAAAATGTGAGGTGTAAAATTCGATTTGGTGAGTCTTTAAGCGTCGAAAATTGGTGGTAGGAGCAAGAGGAGACTATTTTTTGGATAATTGCATCCAAAAAATAACAATAAATATCATTTTAAACCTCCATGAGCTCTCCGCAAAAAAAAAGAGTAAGGGTTGCCGGCAAACATAAGATGTCGCCCATTCGACTTCCACCATGAGAGTACTATAGTTTTCATATACAAAGATTCTTTGTATATATATTGTTTGTTTTCATATACAAAGATTCTTTGTATATAAAAAAGGTAAAACTATTTTTAAAGAGGTTGAGCATAGTTAGTTCTAGTAGGAAATTAGTGTGACCATCCGTATTTTTTTTTTTGAATTGAATTTAATAGGAAATATTTTTATTAATAAATATAAAATAATTTGTCATAAGGGTTTTTATTACTTTATTATTTTTATTGTACTATTTTGTACATAGAATGTCAGTTTATTAGACTTAACCATTCTTCCGTCAATTGCATTGAATTTTTTTTGTGAACAACAACAACAACTTTAAGGCACTACCACCAATTGTTTTTTACGAATTAATTTTATATTAATTCGTTTATATTTTTATTTTTGGCCGGAGTTATAGCTATTTCATGCTTGCCAGACAATCATCAGACTCCTTTTTAGTGGCGCTGAGCTTTTAATCCAATTTTATTTGAAGAACACTTGTAGGATTCGAACCCACGCATATCAGATCTGCTCAGTCTTTGTAGTCATGTGCTCTTACGCACTACACCACTTCAGACCACTGATGCTACGTGTCCAGAAGTCGTACTTGTTAATCAAATGCATTTGGAGTCACAGCATTTTTACAAACGCCTTAAAGGGCGTTTTTAGTTCTAGGGTTACCCAATAGTTTCTTAAAATTTTTTTTTTGTGAATATTTTTTTAAATTTTTATTTCATTTTGTTGGTTTTTCTTATTAGTTTAAATACGAATATTGGTAGATTAGCGCAGGACGAACTGGCCTATGAGATGAAGATCAGGGGTTTGAAAGTTGGAACAGTTGAAGAAATGCGAAGGGCGTTGAGGTTCACTTAGAGAAGTTCAACTTAATTACACTTCAATTTTGTAATCGAAATGAATTCATTACTGTTGTGAAATGGAATAAAGTTTTTCCTTTTTAAATATAAAACAAAAAAAAATTGTTCTTTTTTAATCCCCAAACGAAATGTTACAAAAAATGAAGCCATCTGGTGGCGAAACGGAGTTCGCCGGGTTTGCTAGTAGTTGTTATTTTTCTATTTGGTGCAAGGTTATGAATCATGTTTGATTCCAAAGTATACCAGAGGAACAGGTAAGCCGATAACAGGTCTGTGGTTTCTTCTTTGGCCAAGGAATTGGACCAATTCGACAAGCAGATGTCATAATGCAGTCAGAAGGTTATGTTAGGTTAGGTTGAAGTGGCTGTCAGTATAATCCGACACACTTAGGCCAGGATTGGCCCATTGTGATACCACATGAATCTAGAGATTTTTCCTCTCTACTCGTTGAACCAATTGGAGCTTCTTATGAAGCGTGAGAGATTGTTCATGTTTATGTTAGTAAGATCGCTAGGGTCGTTGAAAAAGTATTCTCCCAAATGAACCCTTCGTCTTTGGGATAGAGCAGGGCATGTGCAGAGAAGATGAGTAATTGTTTCCTCCTCCTCCTCATCCATGCAGCTTCTGCAAAAGTCATTGGAGAGAACACCCAGCCTTGCTGCGTGTCTTCCAATTAAGCAGTGTCCTGTTATGACATCAATTACGGATCCAATGTGCAATCTGCTCAGAGACAACAATCATTTAGATCGACTAGGATTTACCAATGGCCAGATCTGCTTTGTCGCCATACAAGTGGTGATGGTGTTCCACCTAAGGTTTGTTAACCTAATGGCTTCTTGCACCAGCATGAGTTTACATGTAGCGTGAGGTATACCAATATTTACCATACATGGTGCGATTGGTAGGGTGGTTCCATTTCTAGCGAGTTCATCAGCCTTGCAATTGCCCTTAATATCCCTGTGGCCCGGCACCCAACATAGGTGAATGTTAAACTGCTGCGCCATCTTCGCGAGAGATGATCGGCAGTTGAGGGCAGTCAGTGAGTTACTGGAGACAGAATCAAGAGATTTAATGGCGGCTTGGCTGTCAGAGAAAATGCGGGTATCAGTAGTTGATATCACGTTTTCTTTAAGCCAAGACAGAACTTCTTTGATCGCTAGAATTTCCACCTGGAACACGCTACAATGATTAGGAAGACGGAAGGATAGGCTTAGTTTAAGCTTGTCAGAGTACACCCCACATCCCACTCCGTCCTCAGTTTTTGATCCATCGGTATAAAAGTGGACACAATTATCCTCAAGGAATGACAAATCCTCCCAGACTGATCTAGAGGGTATTGAAACCTTAAAATTCTTGTCAAACTGAAGTCGCGGAATGGTGTAATCGATGTACCTGGGAATTGTTCCTAATAAGTTCGGAATAACCGAGTGGCCAATTTCATTATTGATCCACTGGGAGGAAGCTTTGAGACGGATGGCAGTACTCGCAGCTGTGTGTTTACAAAATATATCTAAGGGTGTCAGATGGAGTAACAATTCAAGGGCAGCGGAGGGAGTTGTGCGAAGTGATCCACTAATGCACAAACCTGCTGTACGCTGGACCTTACTTAAAATGTCACGATTTATGGCTTTGTCCAAAGCAGTCCACCAAACAGACACACCATATGTGAGAATCAGTCTAATGACCGAAATGTATAGCCAATGCATGATGCGAGGTTGAAAACCCCATTTATTACCTATGGCTTTTTTGCATGAGAAGAGTGCCACTGTGGCTTTTTTAACTCTTTCTTGAACATTAGGTTTCCAGCTTAGCTTCTTGTCCAAAATTAGGCCCAAATATTTGGCTTGGTCAGTGAAAATAAGTGGTATGCCTTTAATAGACGGAGGGTCAATGGACGTAATTTTATATCTCCTGGTGAAGAGGACAAGATCTGTTTTTTGGGGGTTAACCCCCAATCCACACTGATCTGCCCATCTTGTTAGCATATTTAGAGCATTTTGTAAGAGATCTCTTAAGGTGTTTGGGTGCTTTCCTGAAACTGCAATAGCAACATCGTCCGCATAAGCAATCACCTTGTAGCGTTCTGCCTCTAGAGAAACTAATAGTTGCTTCACTACCATGTTCCATAGAAGGGGAGAAAGAACCCCTCCTTGCGGCGTGCCTCTGCTGACAGATCTTCTTGTAGAGAATTCGCCCAGTTTTGAATTTATAATCCTGCTAGTGAGCATCTGATTAATTAATTCCCGGAGCGAACTCTCCACCTCCAGAGATGACAGTGCCGCTGCGATTGCAGATGCGTCGACATTATTAAATGCTCCTTCTATATCAAGAAAAGCAACCATAGTGTACTCTTTGTATTAAAGGGAATATTCGATAGTACGAACTAAAGTGTGTAGAGCTGTCTCTACCCTTTGCAGTACGCATGTTGAGACGGAGACAAAGGTCTCGTATCTATGTGTGCGCGTAAATGTATATCAATCAAACGTTCAAAGGTTTTAAGAAGGAATGACGAAATTTCAATGGCTTAGGGGTTTCATCATTGATACTGAATTGGATATATCTATGATCAGAAAAAGAATGTTCATTTGATACTTTCCAATTCAGAATTAGGTTATGAATATTATCAGAGACAAGGGTGATATCCAGGACCTCTTGTCGGTTTTTAGTAACAAATGTAGGTTCATTTCCTACGTAACTTACTATAAGGTAAGTGTTTAAGATAAAATCAAAAAGAGACTCACCTCTGTCGTTAATGTCAGTGCTACCCCACACTGTATGATGTGCGTTTGCATCACTGCCTATGATGAGGCTGATTTTCTGCCGATCTGCTTCAGCGATTACTCTCTCCAGTGTGTTACGTTACCGGGCAGAGGGCCAAGGTGGTCGTGGCCGAGATATGCCGACACTAGCCAATATTTTCCATTGGCTGTCTCCAGCCTAGCTGTCGTTACATCTCTATCACTGAAATTAGGGAGTAAATTTACATTAATGCTACTTTTCACTAAAATGCAAGACCTAGGTTCACCTTTATCTGTTACATAGAGTGCGTAGTATCCAGGAGTCCTTAAGCCTAGGACCATGGATCTCACGATCCAGGGTTCCTGTATAAGGACTACATCTTCCCCTTTTTTGGCAAGGCGGAGAAGAAGGGAGGCCGAAGCCTTGATGGAGTGCTGAAGATTAATCTGAACTAACTGAAGCATTTTTGCTACAATCAGGCAGATCAACCTCCACCACAGTGTTCTGCTCCTCCTCGTCACTCAGAAGAGCTATACTTTCTAGGTCTTCGGTCTACATGTCGGAAAAACCGTCGACCAGTGTAGAAGACTGAGCGGTGATCGAGGAAGATCTGGATGCATCGTCTTCCATTGATGGAAAGGATACACCAGGGTCCCCGAAAACTTCAGCTTCGTTGTTGTTTGGAGGCACGCATTGCGCGTCGACCTCATCTTTTTCTTTAGGTGGTGGTGGAGGCACGCATTCAGCGTCGACCTCATCTTTTTTGTAAATCTTCAGGGTGATCGTCTCATACCCATACCGAATCACACCTTTGGTCTCAGTCAGAGGGGCAAGGGACTCCTTATTGACGTTGAGCCGTCATTCGTCTTAGCATTCGCGATGATGCTTTTTGCCCACTTCACTTTGGCGTCCTGCTCCGATTCACCCTGGACCCCCAGTGTTGAACCAGAGGCCTTCAGGATCCTCGCAGCATAACGCCTCCGATTATAGGCCTTCCTGGAGGGTTTGGACTTCCGAGTGTCCTTACGCGAGGAACTCGGCAGAGAGCTCCCCCCGACCGCGCCGGGGCCATTATTCACAGTCCCTGCACCGCCGGGAGGGGCTCCCTGTCGAGTTGCATTATCGAGAGGTTTACTCTCTTTAGAAGAGGAGGAGCCATTATCCAGAGCTCTTCCTCTCCTGAACTTAGGTATTTCTACCTTCCTACTTCCGTCCTGGTTTGCACCAGCAGAGGAGCCAGGGTTAACCCCAGCCTCCCTACTGATACACAACACAGGACTAACGGCGGACAGTGTTGACACCATACCGCCGCCCGGTTTAGAAGAAGAACCGGTCTCACCAACATCCTTTGTTTTTTTTGTTTTTTTTTTCCATTTATGTTCCCACGAGTTGCGAAGAAAGGGTGGTCCATCTGTGCAGAGATTCGCATACACAGATAAGGCTAGTTAATTCGGAGGTCGCCAGGTATTCGAATACTCCGTTAGTGACTGAGCTATTTTTAAATTGGGCCCCCAGCCTGGCCGATCATCAGTACGGGTCGTATAACACCTTAGATCCAGCCCAATATGGTGGTTAGGAGCGGAAGGAGATGTGGGGCAGGGAACGACAGACAGCGTTAACACCATACTGTCGGGGGAAGGAAAGAGGAGGGAATTCGTCGGACAGCAATTAGCCATACCGACGAGATCGGGGAGAAGACAGCTAGTTAGCCGAACTCCACGACCCGATCAGGTAGGGGGATAGCGACTAGGTTTTCGACAGTATTAGCCGTCGAGGGAGGGGAAAGGATCAGAGGAGGGGTATTGGGAAGAGGAGCGCCCTTTGGTTTCAGGACTCATCTAGAGATATACACTCGAGAATCATTGACCTTACTCAGCTTCTACAACTCGGCAAGTTTGACGCTCAGGTAGAAGTGCAGTCAGAAGACTATGTTGAAATTCTAAGAAACACTATACATCCTTATGCGGATTGGAAAATGCCATTGAATAAAAAGTACAGGAAGAGGCAAATCAAGAAAAATAAAAGTAGTTTTCATAATTATGTGAATTAGACAAACCAAATGCATTAACACAGGGTTGGAGTGAAGGTGGACGGCTCCTCGCTGGGGCGCCGCCGTAGTTTAGTAAAAACATGTGTAGCTTGAAGTACTGGAATATGGTTTCTATCTTCTCAGAAGTACTTATCCACATACAAAGGAACATAGCTGTTACTGGAAGTCTTAGAAGAAATTTTTTTTTTAATTTGGTTAAATTTATTAGATCAAATAAATAATTGAATGAGTTTTTTTTTTTGGATTTATTGCTGGCTGAATTATAATATCGAACAAAGCACACTTGAAGTAATAAAATTAAACTTACCTCTTACAGGAACCTGAAAATTTTAAATGGATAGATGAAAATACAGTTTTTAGTTTTATGTATAACGTTTTTCATGTCACTATTAATAATTTGTTTGCTAACATATATGCTGCAAGTAGGTTGGTCTTGCTGATCTCTGAAGTCAAAATAAATTAAGACGTTACACAATCGTTTAAAATAAAGATTCAAAGATATCAAATTTATTAGAACTATACGTTTATGTTAATCTTGTAAGATTTCTAAGCTATTTACATTAACTTACTGAGTTTCTCCAAAATTTTCAGATAAAAATGGCATTGCAGAAGGAAAAAGTGATTTTTTTTCCTGGAGCAGATTTTATGAAGTCACATTCATGAAAGTGACTTGAACAGACATAGTATGAATTCTTGATTTCATCCAACTCAAGGATTTCCATCCATATATATATTTTTATTTTGAAAAATATTGCTATTTTTATCTTAAAATACCATGAAATAACAATCAATAAGTGTTCTACGATAACGCATTTACGTAAATAACATTACTCATTGTACATTATATGGAATTAAATAGTACTATCATAGAGAGGAACGCACGACGCGACCTCTGATGAGACGGACGGAAGCTTTCCCTAATCTCAAGTGAAGACGAGTGTAGATTTAAGAATGAGGTAGTCAATAAGAGAAAGAGTAATAAAAATGAGTGTTTAGGAAATAACAGAAGATAGAGAACGATGTATAAAATTAGAATGTAAATTTAATGGAGTTGGAAGGAGTTAGGAATCTTGCTGATTTTTCATTCATTGTCTGTTTAACAAAGGGGAAATATGTGGAATTATTCTATGTGGGTAGAGGAAGTACGAAAATTGTATAGCAAAAGGCCAGCATAGGCATGTGTGAACAAATGTGAAGGGTTGCCACTTGGCACATACAAATATATTGCTCAGAAGATTTATTTAATTTTTGTTTTGTAATTTAAGTAAGTATGAAAGGAATATATAAATATTTTATTGAATTTTTTCAAATTTCACGTAGGTTTCCGATTACGTGCCTACCTATAAGAAATAAACTAAAAAAAAGACATCATAAAAATATGTATTTTATTCGCAAAGAACAATAATATACCTAGCACATTTATATAATTTGCAAGAAAAAAGTACCTACCTATCTACATCATATGAAATTATTCGAAAATGGCAAAAAAAACATAAAAAACAGATATGTATAATTGTATAGTCCAATTCTATTACTTGCAAGAAAAAAAAGTATAGGTTGTTACGGTAAATTTTACCTCAACAAAAACCAGCTTTTGGCCGTTTTCCTTTTTCTTGGTTGTGGCTGCAAAATATCGGCGAAGTTGAGGGCAACCATGGTCTCATCAACCACAGGTGTACCTAGCCTTTATTTTGCAAAAGCAACAAATACAGGTGCACGAGTTTGAGAACGAGTCCTTTCGAAGAGGTCGAAAATGCCAGCGGATGAGCCGAAGAAGTGAGAGGCCGGGCGGACCCTTACTTACGCAAACAGCAACAACAACATATCTATTTTTAGTTTGATAAATTAATTATTAACGCAGCTTAGATTTTCCATTCTTACAAAAAATTTAACGTTGATTAATTTAAATAATTTATGTACAAAATGGGTTTTAACAACGCGTAATAATTTCATACAAAATCGCTTTATTAGAACGATCAGTAAGAGAAATGCTTCCCTCCATCTCTTCAAAATAATTGAAATGTTTCCCATTTCGAATCCCGTGCGTTAGGGTAGAGTAATAGGATAATGCCTAGTGAGGATCTTTTCTCGATTTTTTTGTCCATTTTCATTTTTCTCGAAATACAAAATTAGTTGGGAGGGGATCTGAACTCGGCCATTATGTTTCGGCAAGTTTTGGAAACCCATCCAACAACTTGTTGAAACCGTGTTTGTGTATGTGATTGTAAAGTTTCGGAGAGAGTCAACAACGCTAGCTTTCCTGATGAGCGTTAAGCTTCCAGGAAGCCGTGAGACCGTAACCGACAATCACGAAAGCGAATGTCTGTTGTATGAATGTGTGAGTGATTGGAATGGACGAGGGAGGATAATGATAGTTGGGAAATAGCTTGGAAGGCACTCTTTGGAGAGCTTAACAAGCGAGAGGTAAAAAAAAGGATAATTCTCGAGAATTTTGAAAGGAAAGGAAAAGAAAAATCGAGAAGGAGGAAATTTATTTTGGAGGATCGAGACAAGGAAAAAGAAAATAGGAGTGAGGAATTGAAGGAGATAGAGGAGAAGAAAGCGTTAAAAAAAATAAGTAGATTTTATTTTTTATTTCTACTTAAATAAATATACATCTATATAATACTTTGTATATGAAAACTATAGTACTCTCATGGTGGAAGTCGAATGGGGCGACATCTGATGTATGCCGGCAACCCTTACTCTTTTTTTTGCGGAGAGCTTATGGAGGTTTTAAATGATATTTATTGTTATTTTTTGGATGCAATTATCCAAAAAATAGTCTCCTCTTGCTCCTACCACCAATTTTCGACGCTTAAAGACTCACCAAATCGAATTTTACACCTCACATTTTGCAGCGCCACCACCAGGATCCAGGCAACCCTAACAAAAACTCGCCATGAGAGTACTATAGTTTTCATATACAAAGCAAAGAGTGATATAAATTCCCTTGTGTCATTGAAATCACTTGAGAATTTTTATCGCTAGCTATTTTGAGTTTTTTTTTGGAGTGATTTTTTTTTGTGTGATAGTTTTTCTTTCGAGTGTTTTTTTTAGAGCAAATTAATCTTGCTATTTTTAAAGAGGTTGAGCATAGTTAGTTCTAGTAGGAAATTAGTGTGACCATCCGTATTTTTTTTTCTTGAATTGAATTTAATAGGAAATATTTTTATTAATAAATACAAAATAATTTGTCATAAGGGTTTTGAGTTTTAGGGTTACCCAATAGTTTCTTTAAATTTTTTTTTGTGAATATTTTTTTTAAATTTTTATTTCATTTTGTTGGTTTTTCTTATTAGTTTAAATACGAATATTGGTAGATTAGCGCAGGACGAACTGGCCTATGAGATGAAGATCAGGGGTTTAAAAGTTGGAACAGTTGAAGAAATGCGAAGGGCGTTGAGGTTCACTTAGAGAAGTTCAACTTAATTACACTTCAATTTTGTAATCGAAATGAATTCATTACTGTTGTGAAATGGAATAAAGTTTTTCCTTTTCAAATATAAAACAAAAAAAAAATGTTCTTTTTTAATCCCCAAACGAAATGTTACAAAAAATGAAGCCATCTGGTGGTGAAACGGAGTTCGCCGGGTTTGCTAGTAGTTGTTATTTTTCTATTTGGTGCAAGGTTATGAATCATGTTTGATTCCAAAGTATACCAGAGGAACAGGTAAGCCGATAACAGGTCTGTGGTTTCTTCTTTGGCCGAGGAATTGGACCAATTCGACAAGCAGATGTCATAATGCAGTCAGAAGACTACGTTGAAATTCTAAGAAACACTATACATCCTTATGCGGATTGGAAAATGTTGAATAAAAAGTACAGGAAGAGGCAAATCAAGAAAAATAAAAGTAGTTTTCATAATTATGTGAATTAGACAAACCAAATGCATTAACACAGGGTTGGAGTGAAGGTGGACGGCTTCTTGCTGGGGCGCCGCGCCGTAAGGAATTTTTTGCTGAGTTTTTTCTAGGTAGTAATGCAAAAAAAACATAAAAAACAGATATGTATAATTGTATAGTCCAATTCTATTACTTGCAAGAAAAAAAAGTATAGGTTGTTAAGGTAAATTTTACCTCAACAAAAACCAGCTTTTGGCCGTTTTCCTTTTTCTTGGTTGTGGCTGCAAAATATCGGCGAAGTTGAGGGTCATGGTCTCATCAACCACAGGTGTACCTAGCCTTTATTTTGCAAAAGCAACAAATACAGGTGCACGAGTTCGGATGAGCCGAAGAAGTGAAAGGTCGGGCGGACCCTTACTTACGCAAACAGCAACAACTTCATATTTTTTTTTAGTGTGATAAATTAATTATTAACGTACCTTAAATTTTCTATTCTTACAAAAAATTTAACGTTAATTAATTTAAATAATTTATGTACAAAATGGGTTTTAACAACGCGTAATAATTTCATAAAAAATCGCTTTATTAGAACGATTAGTAAGAGAAATGCTTCCCAATTGAGAATTTTTATCGCTAGCTATTTTGAATTAAATTAATCTTGCTATTTTTAAAGAGGTTGAGCATAGTTAGTTCTAGTAGGAAATTAGTGTGACCATCCGTATTTTTTTTCTTGAATTGAAAATAATTTGTCATAAGGGTTTTGAGTTTTAGGGTTACCCAATAGTTTCTTTAATTTTTTTTTGTGAATATTTTTTTTAAATTTTTATTTCATTTTGTTGGTTTTTCTTATTAGTTTAAATACGAATATTGGTAGATTAGCGCAGGACGAACTGGCCTATGAGATGAAGATCAGGGGTTTGAAAGTTGGGACAGTTGAAGAAATGCGAAGGGCGTTGAGGTTATCGAGGTTGCTCTATAAGAGGAACTCGATGGAGGTTACTTCAGTTTACCCCTTCACATATGAAGAAGATGTAGAGGGAGTAGAAGCTACCCGAGTAGCACAGAATTCGATTTGTAACAAGAATTCTGTTGTATTTGTGTTTTGTTGAAGTAATTTGCAATATTATTTGTTGTAACTCAATTTCTCAGTTGTTCATCAAAAAACAATTATAACTTTTGAATTTAAATGCTACAAATCGGTTTTATAACAGTTTGAACTTGTTTTCAAAAAACTGAAGTTGTTATTAAAAGATTATAAGCAAGTCTAGCATTTGATGGTTAGTAAAAAGTTTTTATTACATCTATTGATTTTCTATTTCGTTATCTTCTAACTTAAATATTAAAATAACTTTCTTAAAACAATCTATAAAAACATTTTCGTAACTTTAATATAATTGACAGTCAAAAAGGGGGAAACAAATGACAAAAACATTTTTGTAATGTTTTTCCTATTAAATGTTTATTTTAACATTAGAACAAGTTTTTTACAATATATACATATAACAATAAGTTAATCGGTGTTGTATATTCAATACAGTACAATACAATGCTGTTAGAAAAATATGTATGTATATTATAATAAAATACACATCATTCTTTAAATAACACTTCTTGGTTTAAAAAAAATTATGCATACGAGTAAATCTCCAAAACTGTTTTTTTAATTACATTTCAATCTTCTTATTACTATATTCAATATAAAAACAAAGATGAAACTCTACTTGTGCTTTGTTTCGTTTATATTTCGCATAACACATCGTTGAAACAAAGTTGAAACATACCCGCTTGTATTTTTTATGAGTGGAGATTTTGTTATTTACTTGTAATATATTTGTAAACATTAAATAGATATTGTAACGACATTGGAACGGATAGGTAACCAAATTACTAAAATTGAAAAAAAAAAACATTTGCTTTGCATTTGAAACAAAACTTCAACATTTCTGAAGGGTGGGTGTCCCTTAGAAGCAAACTCAGAACTCATGTAAATACATTTGAATGTATTAGTAGAAGAATGATTCTCTTCTATAAGCTAACTTCTCTCTTGTGCAATACTTTTCTCAGAGCCAGATAATGCCAGCCACAGAGACATATGGGTATGGTATGCATCAGCAGACAAAGGCACACAAGCGCACACAGGCATACATACATATTACATATTTATTGCCAGAGCTTGTTGTGCTGAGACATGAGAGATGAGTCTGACCGACACGCAACGCGACGGCCGCCCGGTGGCTATGACATAGGCACGGCGCGAATGATGTTTTTTAAGTTTTTTTTTTTTTTGCTATAGGTAGGTAGTTGTTTTGTTTTTTGGATGTTACGAGTATGTCATACTATGAGAAATGAGAAAAGTAATATACATAATATGAATAAGCGACAAAAAACGATATACATAATGCTAGAGAGGGGTTTTCGGTTTGGTGGCGGTGGATATTTTTATTTGTTGTAGATACACTTCGCTTCAAATGAATAAGCACAGAAATTTTCTATGGTATGTTGTCCATTTTTTCCTAACTTTGAGCTTTAATGTATCTTTTTTTGATACTTACTGTTTGCTTATGATGTTGGGAAAACAAATTGGTAAGAACAATTAAAAAAGTACCGCTATTTTTTCTCTCGCTCTCTTTCAAAGTGTTCCATATGAAAAAGTGCAGTTTTTTTTGCGTCAACTGAATAGACACAACTATTAAAATTGGTAATAAAAGCTAAGGGAATGAAATGAAACAAGTTTTTCTTTAAATATTTTTTTATTCGATATTTCTAGTGTAAAGAATGTATCTAAATAGAAGTTTAACAAAACCAAACAAATGTTTCAAACAAAATTCTTTATTCGATCAAAACTCTTAAAAATAAAAGAACCCAAAAAAAAGAGACGCATTTCACGGTCGTCCATCGGCAACGCTGGCTCTGAAAAGAAAAACACTTCTATGAGCTGCTTATCCAAGTTAGAAAGAAAAAAAAAGAGAAATAATTATGTGAAGGATAGTAATAGCAAGAGTACAAAGAGATAAGAGACGACAAGGAACAACGTCAGCTCACCACACGCTCCTTTACCTTTTTCTGCGAAGGGGAAACGGTGATGCGACGAACACACAATATCGTACTCTTGCTTAATTATAAGGAAAATAACTATACTAGAAGAGAGGACTACTTTCAACACGGAACCACGTGAGCTCACCACACCAGCCTTTACCATCACGGTTAAGGGGAACCGGCGATGCGACGCACACACAGTGTTGCATTCTTTTAACGAGTGGAACCGACAGTCTCATTCTCCACACACACACACAACCTGAGTGAAGCAGGCAGCAAGATCTCAACCACACACACTGACGGACAATTTCTTGTTATCCCGTTAGATCTGTCGATCCGCTCCCAGCTCTCGCTTACACTCAAGTGGACCCGAAGAATGAGGAACTGCCACACACAACACGTTTTACCATTACACTTTTCTTAATTTATTAATAAAATAGACATTCAATATAAACTACATAAATAACAAATAAAAATATGCTCAGTGAACCAACTCACCGTTCTAGTCCTTGTACTAAGCGAAATAAAAAAACAAATAAATAAATAGAGATAAATGTTCTTAGGTTTGTTAACTTTGATTACTTTATCGGTTAAAGTTCGCGCACAGACTAACCCTTTTGCATTTTCAAATAGGAAGAGTGTAACATGCATTACATAACTCAAAAAAAAAAGAAAGAGAGTGAGAAGCAGAAAATAAAGGAGAAAATATGAAAAGATTAAAATGGTTTACCAATCTCTCTTACATTCGGCTATTCTGACATTAACTCGCCTCGAGTTAGTACTGTCGTTTCTGCATCGCTATCCGACAGACCGTTTTGCGGTACCCATGGCCTGATACTATCTGCTGCCATTACCGCTTCATAATTCCGTTTGCGTTTTCGGTGAGATCCATCCATGTCCGTGATGAGATATCGATCGATGGGGTAAACTTGTTGGACGACAAACGGTCCTTTAAAAGGGGGTAAAAGCTTTTTACTAGAACCAGTAGCAGTGTCTTGTTTTTTTATGAGGACTTGATCACACACTTGATATCTACGTGGACTCTTCCTTCTTTTATCATAATTTCGTTTCTGTTGATTTTGAGCTTTTTCGATGTTTATCGCAGCTTTAAATCGATATCAGCCAGGTTTTCAACCAGCTCCGCTGTGGCTTTTATTTCATCTTTTAAAATTACATCGGAACCATGTCTCGGTTGCATTCCAAACATTAATTGGCTCGGTGTTTTACCTGTGCTTTTATTTTCAATATTATTTAGTGCAAATTGTACGGGTCTAATATTTTCGTCCCATCTATTTTCATCGACGGTACTTGTCATTAGGGCACTCAAGATCGATCTATTTAGTCGCTCAACCTGTCCATTTGCCCGAGGGGTTGCGACTGCGTTAAGAATGTGTTTGATATTATTTTGGTGACAAAATTCCTTAAAATCTTTGGATGTGAAAGAGCTTCCTCGATTGGAGATAAGAATGCTAGGTATACCATTCACTGCAAAAATATCTTTGAGGAACTCCGTGACCAGGTTAGTTTTAGTAGACTTTACGGCTTTGATGTATGAAAACTTTGTAAATGCATCTATTAATGCGATTATATAAAGGTTCCCTCGCTTAGATTTTGGAAAGGGACCAAGATGATCAATATTTACCATGCTCATTGGTATATCAGGTTTTGGAATCGGGTGTAAATACCCTTCTAGTCTTCCTGTATTTCGCTTATTGTAAAGGCATCGAATGCAGCATGTTAAATACTTTTCTACATAGTTCCTCATGTTAGGAAACCAGTAATGTAAGCTCAGTCTTTTTAAAGTCTTTTCGATACCAAAATGGCCCAGTTCATCATGAGCAGCGTGAACTACTTGCTGTCGCATCCCTTTCGGCACTACCCACTGACTTCCAGTTGGAGTCAACCGATAGATTCGTTCTTCGCGTAGAACATAATCTTTATGTATTCGTTTTTTTCGTTCCAGGTTTTACAGTACCATTCTCGACTTCAAATCCTAAGAAGGTAACTTTAGTCATCAGAAACGAGCATTTCTTAAGATTCAATGTTAATCCTTCTTTTCTGAAAATGTCCAGTGTCTTACGAAGTGATAATATCACATCCTCTTGTGTCTCAGCATGCAGCAAAATATCATCCAAATATATGGCAGCTGTGTCCATTTCACTTGCTAACACCCTATTCATGAGACGCTGAAATACTCTGGGAGCATTACAAAGGCCGAACGGCATACGCTGAAATTCATACTGCCCACTAGCGGTAACGAATGCTGTATACCGTTTAGAACTTTCATCTAAAGGAATTTGGTAATACCCAGTGCGCAAGTCTAGACTGATAAACCAAATACTACCCTTAAGTTTGTCTATCTGATCGTCAATTCTCGGGAGCGGATGACTATCCTTGATGGTCTTCGAATTCAACTTTCTAAAGTCTACGCATAGTCTTTTTTCACCATTCTTCTTCGAAACAAGCAGAATAGGAGATGCATATTCCGATTCAGATTCGCGGACTATACCACAATCTAAGAGTTCTTTTACCATCTGTCGTACAATTGATTGTTCATTGAACGCCATGCGATATGGACGAAAGGTAAACGGTTGATCATCTTCTAGATGAATTTTCATTTCAGTACTCTTTGCACATCCCAATTCATGAATATTCACAGCGATGCATTCGCGATAATCATTCAACAAATCTAAAATTATTTTCTTTTCGTCTTCTGTCACTGGACCGAATTGTACATCATCTTCTTTTATAAGCTCAAAACTTCCATCTTGTATACGGAGAACCTGTTGTGGAAGTTGTTCTTCTACACAGAATCTGGCCCTGGCGATAACTTTATTTTGTTTAATGATCACGTCTTGTGCTGAAAAGTTTATTAATGGAACAAATGAAATTCCAACCTCGTTGATATTAAGAATGGTCCTTGGAACGCAAGTTTCCTCACCTTCCTTTGTACGTACTGACGTTTCGATGTATATATCTTTGTTTCTTTGTTCTGACTGTGTTTCTATTAGTTTAAAATGGTGTGGTGGTATAATAGTTCTTTCTCGGGTGATTAAATTTACTTTGTTTGTGGCGGTTATGTCATCTATCTGAAGATGATCCATTGAATTATCTTCCAAAAAAAATTTCAAAGAACTTTGTGTTTTTATAGCGCACAAGTATGGTAACTCAGTATATGTTCGTCCAACTATTATTGCCACCTCTTGGTTATCATCATTCACCATTACAAACTTTATCTCGGCTTCCACCCCATCTATTTCCAACTTCCCTTTTGCGGTCCCTACGCTTAATACGATGCCATTACCATAACCTTGCAAAGGAATGCATTCCGTAGTATCCACATCTAAACCAACTTCCCTAGCCTTGGATATTTTCATTAGAGTACAGGAACTGCCGAAATCTACGTACCCAGTCATTTTTCTTCCATTAATTTTTATACTCTTAAAGAATTTATTATTGCCGGAGTCTGTTTTTCTGGTCTGTAGCACCGCAACTGTTTTAGGCTTGAACGGATTTTTTTGTGGACATATTTTTTCATCGTGATATCGACTTCTGCAACCTGCACAGCGTTTGTCTCCAGGCAGCTCTTTCGCCAAGCAAGCATTAGAGAAGTGCCCTTGTTTGGCGCATTTGAAGCAAATGGGATTCTTCGCCGAGGTTATACGCTCTTTATCTTTTTCATTTCTTGATATACTTGTATGACTTCCTCGTTTAAATTGAGAGTTAATCGTATTTGGCTGTTTGTTTTGGAAATACTTATCGAGTTTTATACCCTCCAGCACGAATACTTGTCCTAACAATTCGATCATCTATACCTCCTATAATACAAGATACCGATTCCTGTCGCTTAAAACCACAAGCATGTATCAAGGCCAATTTTTCATGAAAATATTTACAGTAGGATTCTTCGATGAGCTTTTTGCGATTGATCATTTGAAGTAACGATTCATAAAAATCTTTTGTAGAAGGAAATGCTTCTTGTATTTTAACTTTCCACTCTTCCCACGAAAATCTAATGCTAGGAAGTCCCTTGTACCAAATTTGTGCTAAACCTTTTAGTTTCGAGAGAGCATAATATATTGTTGTTTCCTCCGACCACTTAAAAATTCCTCGTAGCTCATCGACTTTGTGGACCCATTTTAGGGCTGATTGATTTGTGTCTTCCGGATTATATTCAGGCACAGCTTCCCCTCTAACATTCGGACCTTGATTATTAAAGGCAGTTCTTTCTACCAATGCAGCAATGGCATCCGTAAACTTATCTATTGATTCCGATTTTCTACTTGAATGCGAACGATGGGGTCGTTTCCTCTTATGTTTAATTTTTGCCCTACTATCCCTTTCTATCTCAGAATCACTACCACTGGTATCTAGTTGCCGATATCGTCTTTTCCTCGAATGTCTACCCATTTTTATGTTTTGTGTTATTCAAAGTCAAATTTTATTACTTAAATTAGATGAAAGGAGAATAAGATAAAAATAAAATATTTGGAAATCCAACTCAAAAAAAAAAAAAAAATGTTTTATATAACAAGAAAATAAATTCATATGAGAAATTAGTAAAATTATTGCCGATGGACGATTTGAAATGCAGGTCCTTTATCCCACCTCTGATATGTAAAGAATGTATCTAAATAGAAGTTTAACAAAACCAAACAAATGTTTCAAACAAAATTCTTTATTCGATCAAAACTCTTAAAAATAAAAGAACCCAAAAAAAAAAGACGCATTTCACGGTCGTCCATCGGCAACGCTGGCTCTGAAAAGAAAAACACTTCTATGAGCTGCTTATCCAAGTTAGAAAGAAAAAAAAAGAGAAATAATTATGTGAAGGATAGTAATAGCAAGAGTACAAAGAGATAAGAGACGACAAGGAACAACGTCAGCTCACCACACGCTCCTTTACCTTTTTCTGCGAAGGGGAAACGGTGATGCGACGAACACACAATATCGTACTCTTGCTTAATTGTAAGGAAAATAACTATACTAGAAGAGAGGACTACTTTCAACACGGAACCACGTGAGCTCACCACACCAGCCTTTACCATCACGGTTAAGGGGAACCGGCGATGCGACGCACACACAGTGTTGCATTCTTTTAACGAGTGGAACCGACAGTCTCATTCTCCACACACACACACAACCTGAGTGAAGCAGGCAGCAAGATCTCAACCACACACACTGACGGACAATTTCTTGTTATCCCGTTAGATCTGTCGATCCGCTCCCAGCTCTCGCTTACACTCAAGTGGACCCGAAGAATGAGGAACTGCCACACACAACACGTTTTACCATTACACTTTTCTTAATTTATTAATAAAATAGACATTCAATATAAACTACATAAATAACAAATAAAAATATGCTCAGTGAACCAACTCACCGTTCTAGTCCTTGTACTAAGCGAAATAAAAAAACAAATAAATAAATAGAGATAAATGTTCTTAGGTTTGTTAACTTTGATTACTTTATCGGTTAAAGTTCGCGCACAGACTAACCCTTTTGCATTTTCAAATAGGAAGAGTGTAACATGCATTACATAACTCAAAAAAAAAGAGAGTGAGAAGCAGAAAATAAAGGAGAAAATATGAAAAGATTAAAATGGTTTACCAATCTCTCTTACACTAGTAGTGGGTACTGCCATCTTTATTGGTAATTACTTCATAAATTCGGTCCGGCATGGAATCGTACAGGTAATCCAGCGAAATTTCCCTATAGGCTAATTTAATGGCTTCATAAGGACTAACCGGGTGGGCTATAGCTACCAAAATTGAACGAAGTTGTAGTGTTGTCTATTCCTACCTCAGAAATAAATGTTCATACGGGAAAAATATGAAAGGAGGAAAAAAACGGCAACAGCTGCAGTTGATCGGAGAGCAATTTTAAGATGTGCTTCCAATTCGTGTGACTCTGCTGCGAAAATTAAACAGAAAGTCGGTGTAACTGCAAACGTTTCAACAGTCCGCAGAGTGATAAACAGCGCAAATCATTTAAAACGATTGAAACATCAAAATAAACACCGCTATATGAGAAGCGAAAAGGTTTGCACTTAGAATTTTCTATAGGCTCCATATGAGTTGGAAAAAAAAGGGCGCCACGTTGTTTTTTCTAATGAGAAAAAGTTTAATTTTGATGATGATATTGCAGTGGAATTTTGTGGAACTACAACTTCTTTGTGTGCGTGTGCAAGGAATTTTTTTGTTAAAAAATGCAAAATAGACGTCTTTTCTAAGAATAAAATTAAATAAATAGTAAGCGGAAAAATTATTTTTTTTTGAAAAGTGGATAAACAAAATACCAGAAAAAAATAAAAAAAATATGCCAGAATTCTATTGCCAGTCGTTCTCTTACAATGGTATTACAAATATTGTCATATTGAATTGCATTTTGAAATATATCCTATGAGTTTTTTTTTTTTCAAAACCGAGACTTTTTTCAGAATATATGAATCTTTCATAAAAAATTATTCACAAAAATTAAAAAATATAATTCTAAAAGCCCCTGTGCAAACCAGAAAATTTTAAGAAAAAAAAAGTGTTTTTTTTACTTTTTGTTAAAAAAAAAAAATTGAAAAAAAAAGTTAAGTAATTACACACCTATTTATTGGCTTTGTAAAAAAGATAGTTTGACTTCTTTTTTTTTTATACTTATTAAGTTATATCCAGTAAAACATTCATACCACTTAGTAAATTTCCTTCATTTTTCATGGGTTTGTAAGATTTTTTTTTGAATTAAATAAAAAAAATAAAAAAAAATAAAACCGATACTCATCTTGCAGATATATTTTCTTAAGAAAAAAAATAAAAAAAAAATTAAAAAAATTTATTTACTATATGCCCCATCATATTTGCAAGCACTCTACAATTTTTTTTTGATTTTTCCATCTGTTTGCTAATTTTTAGGTCCAATTTTAATTTTTTTTTTTAAAGCTCCTGAAATATTTTACCCATCCTATTTCCTATCGATATCCGTTTGTTTCATTAAAATTTTCGGAAAAGTGTGAACGCTATACGACTTAGCGCAAAACTCTAACCTATTTTTTCATGGGACACTCACCCTTAAGATTCAAGTGATGTTGTAGTTGAGTTTCTAGAACCTTCGATAACAAAGCTGATTGCTTTGACATGAAAAGAGTTGCTTAACATGGCAGAGTTGCCGCAGGATTGAAAAATTGTCACAAGTATATTAAACAGTTGCAGATTTTAAGACGACCATAATACACGTAAATTATACAATGGTTTTAAGAATTCATAATTATTAAAAATAAAAATAACTTTTTTTACATTGCATGATTTGTCTTGTCACAAAAAACGCATTTTTACTTTTCATGAATATTTCGTATCAAATGTCAACAGACGGCCAAAAAACGATATTTTATGAAGCATTAAGAAAAAGGCAAAATTATGTTTTTTTTAAATCTTAATTAGAAATTTATTTTCTAGAACTAAACATTTAATGGGGGTTCAAAAGAAGGCAACATTAATATGTTTAAATTTAACTTGATTTCTGTTATGAATGTCTGTTTTAGAAATATAAACAAAAATTTAACTGCGGCAATACTGGCGGGCATGGACCAAAGTAAAATGCAATTTTTAGCTTCATTTTTTCCTGCCACAAAAAAAAATGATGGTTTTTTAAATATAAGAATTCTTGTTTCAGTAACGAAAATTCGAAAATATGATGAAACACAATATTTCTCTGTTTTATAAACATTGTAAGTTGATTAAAATGAGGAGTTTATTGCTTTGATTTTCTATTTTGTTATATCTTTGGGATAGTAACATTTAAGTTTTACTTTTGAGAGACAATGTTTTATTGATATTTCCTGCAACAAACGCCATATTGTTTACAATGTAATAAAAATTTCTTAGGTTTTGATCATATATGCTAAATTTTTAAATTAGCTTGGGTCAAAGTTTCGTTTCCTAATGTAAATCATAAAAATTTTTGCAACTTAAATTCATAAATACAGAAATGAGTATTTTCACATTTTTCAAATTTTCGCCCAATTTTAATATTTGGGATGGCGCGTGAGTTTTCTAGAAGGAAAACATCAATATTTGTGATAAAAATAGCATTTGCATTAGATTTTCAGTTTATAAATAACTAAAAATCGCATTTGAAATAATAATATTTGACTAATGATTGTATCCAATACTTTACTTTATCTCTTTTATAACATCTGAAAAGTATACAATACATTTTAAAAGAGTTAAATAATAACTTTTCAGTAACTCTTGAAATGTTTTCGGTAACATTATTTCTCATTATATTATAACATAATGGAACTGAAAAAGTTAAATTTTGTTTAAGCAATGTTATATGTAACAAAGTATGCTTGCATTAACGTTTTAGCAATATTAATAAAGCTCATCGTCGAGTTCAATTAAAGTTGCATTATTGTAAGATTGAGTTACATGTAACATTTCTTAGTTCAAATAACACTTATAAAACTGAGAAATGACAAAATTTAACTTCTATAAAACGGAATTAATACAAATTTGTTTCAAATGAGAGGAGAAACGCGGCTATTTGGGTTACATAATTGTAGCAAAACATGTTCCTGAAATAAATGAACAACAACTTGATTGTTTTACTGGAGTTATATCTACCAAAAGGAAACTCTTCTGTGCTACTCGTGTAAGATTGAGGAGATTAGGGTTCATCTTAAAGTACCTCCGAAGAATTCAAAGTCTTCGGAGTACGTTATGATTGTGACAAAGAATGAGTGGTGTAGGCAGGTTAGCTAAGACACCTTGTGAGGCCGAAGAGGAAGAAGATGAAGTCAGTTCACTTCGGAACAAAGTTTTATGTTTGTTAGGGGATCTCACTGGAGATAGTGAGAATAGTGATAGGGAAGAGGAGTGGAGTAAAGAAAAGACTCCGATTAAAATGCAAACCCAACTTCAGTCACAAGTTGGTCTGACCCTAGGTACAGAGACGTTGGCTGAACCAAGGGGTGGTGTTAGTAGTCCTGTAGTAGGGAACATTTCGGCTAGGGTTCCGCCGGAACGTACAGTTGATAGGGTCGATGATTTTTCTGGACAAATGGTGGTTCAGCAAAAACACATCGAACATATAGGGAAGTGGGGGGTGAAGTTTACTGGTGACTCAAGTGGAGCATCAGTGAATTCATTCCTGGAAAGGGTGGAGGAACTTCGTCTGGCTAACGATGTTCCTGAAAACCAACTTTTCAAATCCGCTTCGGAGCTTTTGGCTGGTAGGGCACTTATGTGGCTTAGGACGGTTAGGGAAGATTTGGAGGATTGGCAGGAACTCGTCAAGGAACTCAGAGCGAAGTTCCTTCCTGCGAATTACGATGATCTCTTGTTGGAGGAGATTAATCGGCGTTCGCAGGGAAAGAATGAAACTTTCGGCGCGTACCTAACCACGATGAGGACATTGTTCCGAAGATTATCGGAACCTTTGTCAGAGGGAAGAATGTTGTCCATTTTAAGGTAAAATGTAGATCTTATCAGGTACAGATAGCTAGTTCCAAACCAAAGACGGTAAGGAACTTGCCATCTTAGGTAGGGAGTTAGGTAAACCTTAAGGTTAATGTTGATAGCTTTACCCCGCCTTCTAGAAAAAAAAATTTGTTGGAACCGGAGAGCGGTTACCAACCTAGTTCGTCTTGACACCACCGAGTACCGGCTGTTGCTCCAATTCCAGAAAACCCATTAAGGCAGGTGGTTAGGTGTTACAACTGTAACAGGGACGAGCATTTAACCCAGAACTGTTCAGTTCAAAAACGTTGTTTTGGTTGCGGGGCCTTAGGTGTGAATCGTAGGGACTGTAGGTGGTGTTCAGGAAATGGGGAACGGGCCCTTGTGTCAGCAGGACAAGGAGTCCGTCGACGTTAGGAAGGTCGTCTGCTGACGTTCAGCGTGTAGGAGTTCAACTGAGTTTCACGTTAGCGGCAAATGGTAGGGATTGTCCGTGGGGGTTGGCCGCGGTGCGATGGTATGCGTGGTCGCCTGTCAACCTCACAGGTCACAGGTTTGATCCCTGCCGTAGTTCTATGTCATGTTTTTATTTCATTATCATTGATCATTGTTGGGCCGCTGGTTTACTCGTTGCATGTTGTTGAGGTATAACACTAACAACATGTGATTGAGTAAATACTAGTATACGCAACAAATATGACAATGAACAAAATAATGTGAATTATAAAGGGACATTGATATAAGACACGACATTTTCTCCGCTTTATCCCAGCCGCCAACCCTGGCGATAATATCTGAGACAACCACCACCTTCAGTCTGAGTACCTCGCTCCACATACCTTTCCTTACACCTTTCCCTACTTATCCCTATCTTTCACGCCCGCGCTGTGTTGAAAAACATATAAAGGGTACACCATCCCCTTGAGCGCGCGAATCTTCCACACCAATTGATATTGGGTGCCGATTTTTGGGCACTATCGGGCATAGTCCGTCCCGGATTTGAGATCAGGGGTGTGGAACTCTTCGAGCCAAGAGAGGTTGGCGTCGATAACAGACATGGTAATGGGTGGAATGCAAGTCGTTCATGTTGTTTTTCGTGGCTTGCGTCGTCGTCGTCGGTACGCAGCCGCTTCCTGTTTTTCTTTTTTAACTTCCCATAGGGATTTATTGTAATCGGTCCGATTTGTCAAATTGAAATTTTTGAAATTTCTCGACGTTTCAAGGTCCTTAGAGCCTATATCAATCATTTTTAGAGAGATGTCTGTGTGTGCGTGTGTACGTACGTTCGTACGTTCGTACGTCCGTACGTTCTGGTATCATTTTTCGTCGTCGATATCTCAATAATGAGTAGAGATATCGACTTGAAATAAATTTTGTTTCACAGATAATAACTTCGAAAGAAGCTGAAAGGGCGTTTATTAATATTCAATTTGTTGTTTTTTTACTATAGCAGTTTAAAAAAGAAGTGAAAATTTTGGTTGGGCTCAAATATCTCACGAAAAAATAATGCTATTGACTTGAAATAAATTTTATTCGACTTATAATGACATCATACAAATTTGATATGAATTTGGAAAAAAATCAATATACCATTATTTTTTAAAATCAAAAAAACTAAAAAAAAAAATTCTATAACTCGAATATCCTTAGATGGAAAAACGATATTAACTTTAAAATAATTTTATTTTACGAAAAATGTTGTTTTTGACTACTGGTGAAAATTTCAAAAAAATTCAATGGACAGTTTTTTTACAAAAAATTAAAAACTACAAAAAATTCTACGAAAAATTGGAATAAATTGACTTTCGACTCAAATTTCTCAAAAACGGGTAACGATATTGACTTCTTGTTTGTTTATTTTCTACATAACATAATTGTTAGCAACTGATAAAATGTTGACAAATATTGAATGGGCAGTTTTTTAACAAAAAATCAAAAACTGTTAAAAATTCTAATGAAAAGTAGTTACAATTGTATTTCAGCTCGAATATCCTGAGAACGAACAACGATTGTGCCTTCTAAAATATTTAATTTTATACATAGTACAATTTTTTATGAAAGGTCAAATTTTGACAAATATCTAATTGACAGTTTTTGACAAAAAATATAAAAAAAAAATAAATTAAAAAGTGGTAAAATTGGTTTTTCGACTCGAATATCTTGAGAACGAGCAATGATATTGATTTTGCCATTAGGTATTTAATCTCTATAATATAAGGGCATTTCGTAAATTTTTTTAAATAATTAAAATGCTTTTCAATCTTAAAATAATGATTGTTTGTATTTTACAGCTAAAGTTTGTTTCGCAGAAAATTTGGTTATTTGAAAAAACCTAAATATAAATGGGAAGTTATCAGTGTGGGTCGCACCCAGCCTCTTTTTTATTGTTATTAATTGTGATAAAATATATAATATAAATAATAATTTACCCTCCCTCCGCGATTAGAAAAAGTGTAACAAGGTATGTGTATCTGTAAAACATGAAAATTAGCAACGTTGCTCTCATCAAATCTCACGAAATCAAAACAGATATACGAAATTATTTGAAAATTGAAAATAATGTAGCTATATCTGTACTTCTACATATATCAAACAATCGTCCAATGCAAAAAAACCGTTGAATAAATCCACAGCCCATAGAATTCTTTTCATTTTTCCCTTGTTGCCATGACAACCATCAGCTGACTTACCTGATTTAATTTGAGTTAAGAATCGAAGCGTATTATTAATAAAATATAAATCAACATGAGGTGCTGCGTGAAAACGTGTAAAAACTACTAAAACCTTTTCATTTCACAAGTAAGTCTTGGCTCATATTCAACAAAAAGTAATTTGAAGTGATGCTTTGTATATTATATAACCTAATAATACTACTATGGAACATGATTTTAAGTTACTTTTCTCTCTCTTTTGGTGGCGCTGGTGTTGCCTAAAAAGCAGATTGGAGAGTTCGGAATAAATGAAGGCAGAAGCAATATAAAATAAGTTATAGAGTGAGAGAATTAATTATTTTGATTCTGACAGTTGCTGACAACAATTAGGCAGTGTAAGGGATATTATGTGAGTCAGCTGATGGATGTCATGGCAACAAGGAGAAAATGAAAAGATTTCAATGGGCGGTGGATTTATTCAACGTTTTTTTTTGTATTTTTCATATATGTTGAAGTATAGATATATGTAGCTACATTATTTTCAAATAATTTCGTATATGGATAGAATTTTACTGTACGTATTTGGTTTTTGTGAACTATGTATGTACATACGTTGCGAATTTTCATGTTTTACAGAAACATTTATATTTTTTTTTCTTGCAAGTGATAGAATTGTAGGTACAATACGTATTTGGTTTTTATCATTTGGTTACAGTGATATTTTTATGATATCTTTCTTTTTTGTAGGTAGGTACATGATATCCTTTTAATTTCTCAAATCTGAAGAAATGACCATTTGAAAATTAAAAGGATAACAAAACTGATGTACCTAAAATCACTAAAAATAGTTTTTGCAACAGTTTTTTGATTTTAATTTTACTGCTTAAAAAAAGGTTTCCGTGCGAATTTCCATCAGTAACATTAAAACAAGTTTTTTTTAGAAAAAAAATTTGCTTGAAAGAAAATTTCTTGAACAAAATCAAATATTTTAAAAAATAAACGTTTTTGTATATTCATTTTTCAGTAAATTTAGAATATCACGTCAATTTTCAAAATTTTTAAGTAAATTTGAGATACCACGTGAATTTTACAATTCACCTGAATTTTCAAAAGTTTAAATAATTTTTGTATGTAACTCAAATGAAGTTAAAAATTTCACTTGGATTTTCATAATTTTCAATGAAATTTAAAATTTAAATAAGTTCTTTAGTAAATTAAGTATACCTACATATTTAATTTCACGTGAAATTTCAAAAGCTTTAATCATTAAAAAATTTTCATACCTAGTTTTAATTGTAAACTTTAAAAAATAACTTTATATTGATTTTTTCCAAATTCATTTCAAATTTGTATGACGTCATAATGTGTCGAATAAATTTTATTTCAAGTCAATAGCATTATTTGTTCGTGAAATATTTGAGCCCAACCAAAATGTTCACTTCTTTTTTAAACTGCTATAGTAAAAAAACAACTGATTGATTATTAATAAACGTCCTTTCAGCTTCTTTCGAAGTTATTTTCTGTAAAACAAAATTTATTTCAAGTCGATATCTCTACTCGTTCTTGAGATATCGACGACGAAAAATGGTACCAGAACGTACGAACGTACGTACACACGCACACACAGACATCTCTCTAAAAATGATTGATATAGGCTCTTGGGAACTTGAAACGTCGAGAAATGTCAAAAATCTCAATTTGACAAATCGGACCGATTACAATAACTCCCTATGGGAAGTTAAAAATAAAATTAAAAAAAGAGGCTGGGTGCGACCCACACTGATAACTTCCCATTTGTGATCTTGAAAACTTTATATTTAGGTTTTTTCAAATAACCAAATTTTCTGCGAAACAAAACTTTAGCTGTTAAATTCAAACAATCATTATTTTAGGATTGAAAAGCATTTTAATTATTTAAAGAGATTTTCGAAATGCCCTTATATTATAGAGATTAAATACCTAATGGCAAAATCAATATCATTGCTCGTTCTCAAGATATTCGAGTCGAAAAACCAATTTTACCACTTTTTAGTTTATTTTTTTTTTATATTTTTTGTCAAAAACTGTCAATTAGATATTTGTCAAAATTTAACCTTTCATAAAAAATTGTACTATGTATAAAATTAAATATTTTAGAAGGCACAATCGTTGTTCGTTCTCAGGATATTCGAGCTGAAATACAATTGTAACTACTTTTCTTTAGAATTTTCAACAGTTTTTGATTTTTTGTTAAAAAATTGCCCATTCAATATTTGTCAAAATTTTATCAGTTGCTAACAATTATGTTATGTAGAAAATAAACAATCAAGAAGTCAATATCATTACCCGTTTTTGAGAAATTTGAGTCGAAAGTCAATTTATACCAATTTTTGGTAGAATTTTTTGTAGTTTTTAATTTTTTGTAAAAAAACTGTCCATTGAATTTTTTTGAAATTTTCACCAGTAGTCAAAAACAACATTTTTCGTAAAATAAAATTATTTTAAAGTTAATATCGTTTTTCCATCTAAGGATATTCGAGTTATAGAATTTTTTTTTTAGTTTTTTTGATTTTAAAAAATAATGGTAAATTGATTTTTTTTTCCAAATTCATATCAAATTTGTATGATGTCATTATAAGTCGAATAAAATTTATTTCAAGTCAATAGCATTATTTTTTCGTGAGATATTTGAGCCCAACCAAAATTTTCACTTCTTTTTTAAACTGCTATAGTAAAAAAACAACAAATTGAATATTAATAAACGCCCTTTCAGCTTCTTTCGAAGTTATTATCTGTGAAACAAAATGTATTTCAAGTCGATATCTCTACTCATTATTGAGATATCGACGACGAAAAATGGTACCAGAACGTACGGACGTACGAACGTACGAACGTACGTACACACGCACACACAGACATCTCTCTAAAAATGATTGATATAGGCTCTAGGGACCTTGAAACGTCGAGAAATTTCAAAAATTTCAATTTGACAAATCGGACCGATTACAATAACTCCCTATGGGAAGTTAATAATCTTAAAAAAATTCGTGAAAAAAAACCATTTTGTTTTGAAATTTTTCAAGCAAAAGGCCCATATGCACTTTTTCACTTTGCACATTGGAAAATATTTTTAAGATTATTTGAATTTTATTTTTACTTCAATAAGTATGAAAGGAATTTCTTAATATTTTATTAATTGTTTTTTAATTTCTCGAAGTTGTTCATACATGTACGTGATATTTTAAAATTATTGAAAGTCTACATACAATTTTGAATTTACTTACGAACTTTAAAAATTCACGTCAAAGTCCTAATTTACTTAAGAAACATGAAAATCACCGTGAAAATTTAAAATTATTAATTTCTATTGAAAATTCACGTGGTATTTTAAATTTGTTCAAGACTTGAAAATCCAAAAATTTTTTAAATTCCCGTAAAATATAAAAACAGTGAGCAATAAAATGACGTGTTTTTGGAAAATTGACGTGAAATTTATAAAATGTTCTAATTCTTTGGAAACACGCCTAGTAAAATTAAGTAAGTTTTTTGAAACCTACGTGTTTTTTAAAGTTCCGTGTTTTTTTTTTGAAAATTCACGTGAAATTTCTCGAAAATTCACTTAAAAATTTTGAAAATTGACGTGATAATTTACTGAAAAATGAATACACAAATACGTTTATTTTTAAAAATATTTGATTTTGTTCAAAAAATTTTCTTTCAAGCAAATATTTTTTTTTTAAACTTTTTTTAATTTTACTGATGGAAATTCGCACGGACACCTTTTTTTAAGCAGTAAAATTAAAAGCAAATATCATGTACCTACCTATAAAAAAGAAAGATATCATAAAAATATGACTGTAACCAAATGACAAAAATCAAATTCGTATTGTACAATTCTATCTATCACTTGCAAGAAAAAAAATATAAATGTTTCTGTAAAACATGAAAATTCGCAACGTACATAGTTCACAAAAACCAAATACGTAGATATAGTACAATTCTACCACTAGCAAGAAAAAAAAGTTTAAATGTATCTGTAAAGCATGAAAATTTGCAACGTATGTAGCTCTCATCATATCTCAAATCTCACAAAATCAAATAAAATAGCTAAACGAAATTATTTGAAAATTGAAAATAATATAGCTAAGTAGGTATATCTATACTTCTACAAATAGCAAAAATCGTCCTATGCAAAAAAAACCGAACCCAGAAATGGAGATAGATTTTTTTTCGATTTGACGTTCAATGTATTTCCCATAAGAAAAACCCAGAAAAGGGCTCGAAATATTATAACTTTACTAATAGAATTTATATGAACGGGTATTAATATTATGATTGTAAAAGCATAATAAAAGCTGTTATTTGCAAATCAGGTGGAAAATATATCAAAAAACATAAATAATCATGTGTAATTTGTCCTCCAAAGGTGTGAAAAATCGCAAGGAAACAACACAAATACTTAAAAAAAAATGGAAGCTATTTTGGTTCGATTAAATTGTTAAGCTTTGTGACTGATTCTCAACCATAGTTGATAGCCGAAACACATTTTCGTCATAAACAATAACAATTAGTGCGATAAGCAATATAAATAAATAAACAATCAAAAAAATGTAAAAATAAAAAAAAACATAATTTGTTTAAAGTTTTTGAGAGCAAATTACATAGGATTATTTATATTTTTTATATATTTTTCACCTGATTTGCAAATAAACACATTTTATTATGCTTTTACAATCATAATATTTATACCCGTTCATATGAATTCTATTAGTAAAATTAATATTTTTCGAATACTTTTTTGGTTTTTTCTTATGGGAAATACATTGAACGTCAAATCGAAAAAGAATCTATCTCCAATTCAGGGTTCACGCGTTGACTACCATTTTCCCCTTATTGCCATAACACCCATCATCTGACTCATCTATCTCCCTTACACTGCCTAATTGTTGGCAGCAACTATTAATTTATCCTCTCACTCTATAAATTATTTTAAATTCTTTCTGCCTACCTTCATTTCGATCTCTCCAATCTGCTTTTAAGGCAACACCAGCGCCACCAAAAGAGAAGGAAAGGTAACATAAAATCGTGTTCCATAGCAGTACTATAGTTTATGTATACAATGCGCGTTGATTACCAGGGGTGGAATCGGCTAAGGTGATTTTTGATTGTTGACAGTCAATATACAAAAGATTGGTCTGGGTAAGGTGATTGTCAAATTTGATAGTCAAACTTTTTTGATTTTTTCGTGTGACAGCTATTTTGTTGTCATTTTGATGTAAAAGCGTTTCATGTTTTCTTTATTTGTCCAGAAAAATTAATGTTTTTGTGCCTGTGCAACTGTTTTTACGGAGAGAAAATGAAGAAAATGAAAATTATAATTATAACCGCAACGTCCGACTCTTGAGGATAAATCTAAGAAATAAATTAAATATATTGGAATTACCAAACTCAAAGTAAGTAGACACATAACACATAACTTTTAATTCTCATTCAGTAATAACTTCTGGTTAAAAATCATATACATATGTAGGTTCTTAAGAAACTTTCGAGTAACAAAAGAAACGTTTATTTCCATTCTCGACCTTCTGGAACTGCCAGTTGGAGTTCGTTCCACCCATATTCCTCCTATTCTCCAATTGGCAGTGACATTAAATTTTCTTGGTGGTGGTGCTTATCAGCGGCAAGTTGGTGCAGACTGGTCAGCGCCAATGGGGCAAAGCACTGTGTGTGAAGTGACAACATCAACTTTAAAAAAAATGGAAACAAAATTGTGTCCATCAAAAATAAAATTTTCACCAACAGCAATGGAAGGTACAAAAAGATACTTCTATGAGAAATATCGCATACCAGGAGGTATTTTTTTTTCATTCTTATCTTAAATAAATTATAAATTTGTTTCGTTTCGTAGTAATCGGGTGCATAGATGGTTCACATATAATGTTACTCCGCCCATCTGCAAATGAGCATATCTTTTTTAACAGAAAGGGGAGGCATGTAGGAAACAGGGCACGACCAGACTTGTTTCATAACGACTTAACCTACGCCAACAACATAATAAGAAAATTAAAGTCCAATCAGAATAAACAAACAATAGAACATCTATCAAGAAGATCCTTTTGCTCTGAAAAGACCAAAGGAAAACAAAACCAAACTAATCAGAATGACCTAAACTTAAAATCTGAACACACCCAATAAGATTGTGTTCCAACAACGAAAAGTAGGTATCCAACAAGATAGGTACACTATTGTGAATTAGCCCGCCATTTGTATCAAGGAATTTGTTTCATTTCCAAACAATTCCATGTAGCCGGCGTATTCAAGTAAGTTTCCTTTTAAATTCAACGGCAGACATCTTTCCTTTTTGTGTCTGGCCGCCAAACTTTCAACACCTTTTATCCCCAAGAAAAAAAAGAAAAGTTAGGAAAATGGTAAGAAAACTTATAGAAAAATTCGTAGTATCATATTAGTAATATAATTATTAACTTTAAAATAGAAAGCAAGTTGAATAATCTAGAATAGCGAGCGCTAAAATAAGGGAGAAAGGCAGGAACTTTTCTTTCTTTGAACCACAAAAGCTGCGCGAGCGAGAGTAGGAATACCCACTTTGGGTGGATAAAGAAATGTGGATTAAAATAAACAAATTAACAAGTTATTTATGAAATAGTTGTTGAAAAGTGCAAAAAAAAAAGGAAATTCTAAAAGAAATCTGAAAAGATAAAGACAATTACATTTTTTTTTGGTAAAAGACCATGTGTTCCTCTGTTCTCAAGTCCTTCTTTTTTTGCAACTTCTTTAGGTGCAACGAAGAAATAAGACGGGGCTGATAAGAACAAAGAAAATCAGGATCAAGAAAACTTCCTTCAAATTTATAAAAGTTAATCAATAAAAGCATAAAATTTCGACGGCCAGACAAAGTACCATAGTAATTTCATTACATACCATGGTGATTCCATAAAAATCCTACAGAAAACCTACAGAAATTCAAAAAAATTCTACAGAAATTCAAGGCAAAATCTTGTTAAAAATACTGTAAAAATTATACGAAAGGCGATGCGAAAAAGATTGGAAATTGTACAGATACTCATCTATAGATTCATTTTTTTTATTTAGGAAAAACGTACGTAATTTCTAATCTATTCATTCGCGTAATAGCTATCGACAACAAAAACATCCGTCGTAAAAACCAAGTCCAAAAAGTCTACGAATCATTTAAGAAATTTAACATCCAGCGAACGAGTTCTGTTTTGCGGACAGAGCACTAGAAATATTTTAGCAAATACGTAACGCAGTTCCAAATGGGACAAGTAATTTTTGTTGCAGAAAAAGCATAACCACGTTTGTTCTCGAACACGGAAGGTGTTCTTGAGAACCTAAGACCAAAAACAACGTCAAATTAAAGTTCATCGCGAAAAGTTATTCTTTGTGGCTAAGTACAATCAGTCCGTCTATTTCTCTTGCAAGTAGATAGACAAAATTAAAGACATCAGAAAGTATATCCAGAAAAGTCAAGAACCTGAATATTCACCTGTGAACGTGTAAAAGATCTAAACTCCAGAGGAACAATAAATATATCTATGTAAAAGTGTATATAACAGATTAAGTATCATATATATTTCTTTATCATAGTATATGAAATCATTTTGGAGTTATATAAGAATAGTGCAGTGAGATTAGTTTAGCGATAACAGTGTGATTTTTGATATGAAAAGTTTGTCGAGTAATAATTTTTTTTTTGCAATTGAAAATTAACGTAAAGTATTATATATAATTAACATCAGTAATTAAGAATAACGAGAATTTGCAATAAGATCAGTTTGCTTGAATTCGCGAAATCAATAAAGAAAGTATCTGAAAATATGATACAAAAACATTTGGAAAGTATCTGAAAATATGATACATGAAAATCGATAAATAAATATCAGTATAGGAATTTAGCTAGAGTAGGGTTTAGTTTGCGAAAGTTTATTTTTGTGAATTCTTCCACCCTATTGAAGACCAATTTTAGCTAGTCAAGAAAATCTAATACAAATCCGAGATAAAGTAAACAAGTTTGGAGATCATATATATTTCATTTGTGTAACATCATTTAACATCTCATTTAATTAACAATGAAAGCAGATTCAACATCCAAGTTCGAGTGCACTTCAACGAGGAGAAAAATCTGGTGAGTGAAAAATTTTTCTTTGACAAACTATATTATTTTTGATTATCATTTTTATGAACTTTTTTTATTGAACTTTGAATATCATTGATTTGAAAATTTTTTCTTATGCTTGAACAATTCATGAAACATACGTATATATTTTTTTTTTGTGGTTATTGAACATCAAGACTAAAGCAATTTTTAATGAAAAGGATTAAGAAATATAGAGAGGGAATTTTAAGAGTAGGATTAATAAAAAGAGAATTTCGAAGTTTAATACATATGCATACAATAAATATAATAAAAAAAAGAAAAAGATTTAGTAGGAATCAACATAATAGGTTGGAAGAAATATAATTGGGTAATATAATTGTGAATATAAAATTTGAGAAAACATTATGTTTAGTTTATTTGTGAATAAAGTTTATGTCATGAAAATTTAAAGATATCGTTTTGTGAAACTTTGGAAATATTGATTAATAATTTTTGGAATAATCAGTGACGTAACTGTTTAGTATGTTTGAGTAAGATAAAAGTTGAAGGGTCGAGAGAGGATGAAATCTTAAGCTTCTCTTGTTCGTAAAGGGGATTCTCCTATAAAAATAAATTCATGACTAAGAGAATCATATATAGGAATATGGGAAATTTTGTGTTTCTCATATCATAGGGATGGGTAAAGACAGGCAGAGAGCGCAACAACAGCCGCGTCTCTCAAAAATGGGGTTTCTGAAAATTAAAGAACCAAATGGAAACCATAGGTTCATATCAGGTCGTACATCTGATGTGATAGGGCAGGGGTAAGTTCGGTTCCAGGGACATGAACATCTATGTTTCCCTCAAGATAAGTCACAAAAATACGTGTCTCAATAAAAAAAATAAAGTTTATGGAAGATAGGTACAATCTTTCAGTCATCTATTCGATTACAATCTTTCGGGTCCTAGGATTTTTAAACATTTATTTTCTAATCTACAACACCAAGATTAGTCGGTCTGAAAACAGTGTAACACCGTTGACACTCCAGCTGCAAGATCCCCCCCTCATCCGGCGAGCTATGCGATCGTGCACCCAGCAGGCCAGGTGGCTGTAGAGTAGCAACACCCTCTTCCGAAAACTGCGTGGACTTTCTATCGCTCGTTTATAGAAACATATGTAGCGCGTAAGAAGAGGATAGATTCCTTTAGAGAAGCAGGGAGACAAAGAGTTTGGAATTATAGTTTCTTTTCTGAAGCTAAAGTTGTTTAATCGCAGCTTTCATTTTATATATAGCTTTGTGTCTTTCTCAGCTTTTCTCAGGAATATGTTCGATGACTTCGGCGAGTTATAATAGTCAGTTTGAATTATGATGGTCAGTTTGAGTCGAGCAAATTCATTTGAGTTATTGTGACTCGTGTGTAAATGTAGAAAGGAATACTGCGCTTGTGAACTACAGATAACTCGACTGTTGAGTCGACATTTGGTGTTTTAAGAACGGTTTGTGTATAACATCGAAACATATTCAATAAAGGTGGTTTGAGGAGTTTTATTCTCAGAAGGGTTGAGAATTTTACTTCGCTTATCACTTCTGTAAGGAATCTATGTGAATTGATTATGGGTGGTAGATTGTCATTTATCTATAATTCACGTTCACTTCATATTATATATCCGTTACAGATGGCGCCCAACGTGGGGCCCGAAAAGAATTTGTAACATGATGACAGTTAATTTATTTATTTTTTTTGAGAACATACAGATTTAATAGCAAATTTCAGTTTGTTAATATTTTAGTTGAGTAAACTTTTTTTTTGAGAAAGTTCACTCGGAGGAATTATTCGGAGAGAGTTAATCGATACTCATTATCCGGAAGTTTTTGAGTTAAGTAAGACTTCGTCTGTTGTAGTAAGGTCGATTAATGATTTTCGACTTCGATATTTAGTGTTAGCACTTATGTCCGCATTTGGGTGTAATTAACCCGGTGGTCTGTTGCATTAAGGCTAGACGCTTTAATTTGTCGAAGAGTTTGGAAGAGTGACGCTCTTAACCTTTTGACCGGTGGTTGGTAGAACAAATTCCCGACGCACGTCTGTTGCAGAAGCATGGAGACAACTCTGAAGAATTCACTTTTTTTTTGAAATTGTTTTCTCACGAACAATAACAGCAGTTCTGTGAAAAAGTTTTAGTTGGAAGAATTGAGAGGAGATTTTTGGACTCATTGACCGGTGGTTAGTAGAACAAGTTCCTGACGCACGTCTGTTGCAGTGAGACAAATATCCTAACATTTTCGAAAACGAAAAGCTTTATTCATTATTTTTGTGACCAAGACCAAAGACATTTATAAATTTTAAGTTTGCATATCTTTCGATGAAGTTAGATACGACAAGCAAGTTTTTCTTTACTATCATTATTTTTTTTTTACTTTTGATTTCAATTCTCAAGACCCTTTATAAGTTATGATAAGTTTAGATAGTATTTATAGTTTTGAAATTTTTGCCTGGTGGCGTATTCAGTTTAAAATTTGCCTGGTGGCGTTATAGTTTTAAAAATTTTGCCTGGTGGCACATTCAGTTAAGTTTTTGCCTGGTGGCACCGTTTTTGAGAAATTTAGTATTTGCCTGGTGGCGTTATAGTTTTGGAAATTTTGCCTGGTGGCGCATTCAGTTTTAAGTAAATATAGTTATTCAGTATTTAGAATCCAGTTCAGAAATTTAAGCAATTTAGTTTAAATAATTGTTGAAGTTATTTAGGAATTTTTAGATTTATAATTTTAGTTTGATCTTAAGAAATTTTTTTTTGAGAAATACATATTTAGAAGATTTAGCACGATTTTGAAGTTTAGTGTGAGTTAGTTGAATTTGTAGATCATTCTTTGGATAGTCTATTTGATTCAAAGTGAATGAGAATTCAATTAGTTTAGAAAGCAAATCCTCAAAATTGAATTTAGTAGATAAGTTAGTTAAGTATAATATTAGTATTATTTTTTTTTTTGATTTTCACTGATGAGTGGAAGAAGAAGAGGTAGAACGCGTTTAATAAATCTAACAGCGCGAGAGGCAAGGTACGGTAGAAGAGCAAATATGTTATTGAATCCACGAAACCGTAATCGTAGGGATAGTCCTGCAGGTAATGGTGAAGACCATGTACGAAGGGATAGTCTTGTTAGCGACGAAGAGAGAGACGTTGAACCGAATGAAAATTTGGAAGTCAACGGTAACGATAACGACAATAATTCTAGTCTCCCAATCGAGCCAAATCTCAACGACCCAGCGGCAAGCTCGAGTCGTAACGCGCAAAATGAATCATTTGACGTTAGTCACCAATTTGGTAACTATATACAGGAGGTAGTATCCGCGACAGTAGGCCTAAACCGAACCGCAGACCAAAAATTCATTAGGGAAGAATTAGCTCGCAACCAAGCGACTATTTTAGACCAATTAGGAAATATTGTGAGAGATACTCTCACAAGAGCTTTACCTGCGACGAACCCTACTGTTTCAAATGTTAGGATTTTGAATGAGGCACCAACACCAGCTCTGCGAGAAAATTATTATAACTTACCTAATTCAACCACTATCAGAAACAACCCGATTGAGACTCAAATAAATGAACCAAGTGTTCATCCAATAGACATGGCGAGAGGTTCTAATGTAGACAATTTTCTGGCCCAATTAAGCCAGATGAATCTTAACGATTCTCCAGCTGCATCGAACTAACCCTTAGCACCAACACCAGCTAGTTCGTTTATGAGATTCCCACACTATCACAAGTGGGGAATCAAGTTCGACAACAAAGACATGTCAATAGACGACTTTTTATTCAGAATTGAGAAAGTGAAAGACAGTTACAATAGGAGTTTGGAAACCGACTCTGAGTTGACCAGGAAGATGATGGATCGAAGGCAAGCATTCAACGAGAGTTTCAATGACTTTTATGACGACATCATGAAGTTGAACTCCAGATTGAAAATACCTAAACAAGCTAGGGAAATAGTTGAACTAGTCAAACAGAATGTTAAAAGAAGGATGGGAGAATTATTGATTACGTTCAATACTAACAGCCTCGCTGAATTAGTCTATGTGTGTAGAACCATAGAGAAATTCCTGAACGGAAGCAACAATAACGACAACCAACGTTTCAAACCTCAAGCGACTTACTTGAACCAACCAGTTCGAAAAACGGTTCATGAGCTAGACCGACATCAGCTAGCGATAGAAGAAGCAAAACCTGACACTTCATTGGAAGCTTTCCATAAGAAAGACGACTTTAAGTGCTGGAATTGCCAGGGCGTGGGTCATCTCTTTAAAGAATGTCCAGACGCTAGAAGACGACTCTTCTACTTTAAGTGTGGTCGTGAAGAGACAGTGACACTGAATTGTCCAATCTGTTCGGAAAACAGTACAAAGAGCAATTGCCCAATCGAGGGGGGAATTGTGAAGACCATGTACTCGAAAAAGTAATTAACCCTCAAGCATCCGTTAATAAAATCACAATTCTAAAATCTGAATCTAACGAATCGTCAGAAAAACCGGAAGTGACCAAATCTGAACTAACGAAACTACATCCTTTGAAAAGACCTTTAAAAGAGCGACAAATCGAATATTATAAAGCTCGGAAACGAATTTTGACATTTCCATGTCGTTCTAAGAAAATTTCAAGTTTAAGAAGTAAAATGAAAACAAGAAGAAGAATTTATAAAGCGACAAATTTAAGAGCCCTTCACCTAAAAATGGGAACTAAAAGTAGAACCTATTGATCCGAGTTCTTCACCAATGTTAGGTTTAAACATCAGATATACATTCCAAACCAATCCACAAAAAGAACGCTCACCACCATTCACTAGGTACTCGGTAAAATATCCAATAAGTGAAAGCAAGACAAAAGTTTATTACGATCGCTAATGTTCAAAAGAGTAAAAATATTTCACCAGATTCTTTATGTGTACCTACTCGTATTTTGTTTTCTATATATGTACACATACCTCTCAAAAACTAGTTTGGTTGGTTTTGGTATTTTTCTGTATTTTTCGCTTGCCTGGTGTGACCAAGTAAGCTGCCGTAAAATTTGTTTCATTAATTTTTTTGTGTATGTGTATTTTTTTGTTTTCACTATGTAAGAATGTAAGTCCTTTCATGGACAATTAATTTGCTGTATTATTCTGCAATACGAAAATTATAAATCGCTTTTTGTTCAAGATTTTTAAAATATGAAATAAGCGTTTGAAATACATATGACACTTTTACCCTTTACGTGTCGTATATTCATAGCAATTGAACATACCAATTTGACTGATTGAGATTTGTTTTTGCTTTTACAAATGGCGATTGAGAAGAAAAAAAATTCAGACGAAAAATATGTATTTTAGACTGCCGAACCCGATGCCAATAATATTGAGAAAAAGTAGGATAATAGGGGTGGATGCATGTTAGGATGTAATGTTTGATTTTTACATTTTGAAGAAAACTAGGTACCAATTTGAACCCAACGCTCTCATACAGGTGTTCTCAATCAAAATTGGAAAAACTACAAAACATTTTGACATCCGGTTCTTTTAAATTGCCCCACGCACCTAAACGGGGGAAATAGACCCTCTCCCATAAATTTTTTCTTTTGTCTAAGTTCAACCTGCACGCCCGCCCTAGCCTTTTATGACACCTTATGCAAATCAATAAATAAAAATGCTATGACCCTACATATAACTAGGTATACTCGATAATCGAAACGCAATTCTGCGCTAACAAACCAAATGCTTTCAAACTTTTTACTTTCATTATTCAAATATGAAAATCTTATTATGATTTGATTGAGAACAACCTGACCTATAGTAACGTAAATCATAGTTACAGAATATACACAAAATAAAGAGAAAAAAAAACAACAAGCAGTAAATACAAAAAACAAAAAAGAACAACAACAAAACTTCTACACTACACAAACATCAGGCAATAGTCACCATACCATATAAACAGACTGCATTTGTATTGTTAGGTACCTCTTTATCTACTGCCAAATTGTGTGCATCACACTGTTCGAATTTTTGTTTTATTTTACATGAAAACTCTACCGGTCATTTGGAGAACGAATAGAATCCAATTATTTGTGTCTTAGCTAAAATAATGAGACTTTATTTTACGCAGACGTTTTAAAAATTCGATGTTTCACATAAAAATACAAGAAAATTCAATATTTTTTTTTCTGAAAATTAAATTTAGAATGTTGGTTTGTTATTTTGGATCATAATTTTAGTAAAATTCATTAAACAAATATGTCAAACACTGAATTAAAAAACAGTATTTTAAGTGTTTTTTAAGTCAATATATTTCCAAAACTTTTTATTTTTTCAAAAAATCAATTCGACAATTTGAAGATATGTTTATTACCTTTTAGAAAATATCAAATTTGTTTCACTGAGTCCAGTACTTTTTCTACAAAATTGCGCACCAATTAGCAGTTTTTGCTAATTTCTCAAAATATGGATATACATTTTGTCAAATATAATACGCTGTGAGTCGATTTCGAAAAAAGTAATTCCAACAATTTGAAGATATTGAATCGTTCTTTCATATAGCGTTTAAATTATTGTCATATGCACACAAATGACTTCAGGAAATTGCGCACCTTTTCACCATTTTCTCGTTTTTTCCTCAAATCTAGGGGAAGGCCTCTTAAGTAACAATAGTAACGATCCGCGTCCTTACATTTGAGTCGAAATATTTAAGAAATCGTGGATCGGTCTTTTGGACTCAGGAGCCAGTATTAGTTGTCTCGGCTCAGGAGCAGTAGAATTTTTGGAAGAATCTTTGTATATAAAACCTATAGTACTATCATCACGATGATTTTTAAGTTGCGTTGTGTGGTCGTTTTTGAGGTAGGGGCGCTGAGATAGTTTTACTTGTGTATAAACATCGCAATTTCTTATAGATGTTTATACACAATTTCACTATAATTTTGACAGTGGAGAGTTGAATTTTTAATTTTCAGTGAATCGGCGACCACAGACGAATGAGGACTGATGACGGAAGAACAGGTTAAGTATATTTTCTACTATTAGAGTAGGACTACATTCCTCATTAGGAATTATTTATTTTAATTCAGAGATAAATCTCGACCCTTTCGAGGATTATCTAAAAATGTTATTTGATGAGCTTTCCAAAATTCTCACTTAATAATCTTTATTTTCAACCAAAAAAAATAAGGTGAGGTCTGAGAGTAACCTTTATTTTTTTTTTTATTTCTTTTAATTTTTCTGATTTCTGCTTTAAATACAGCTTTACCCAAGTAGATTCTCTTCATCAGCTTGTTTTGTTTTTATTTTAAATAAATATACCTACATAGGCATTGTATATAGATTATTATTATATTACATATTAGGTTCTCTATACAATGTTACAAGAAAAAAAATGTTATTTCTTTTGTCTGAGGAACAAAGGGGAGTAAGGGAGATAGTTAGTAGTCAGGTGCTTGAAATGTGGCAATGTTGTACGAGGTTTTTGATTGCCAAATTTCTCTGTTGATGGTTGCGATTTTTTTTTTTTCAATCTAATACATGTATGTATAGGTACTTTTGTAAATATTGTAAGTTATTTACTGTTTTTTTACTAAATTTTCTTGCAAGTTCAAGGGTAGGTATTTCTGTAGTTTGCATACATACCTATATGTTCCTACATAGGTACTTACCTAGGTCAACAATAAAATAACTTCTTTGTGTGTAAGTAGGAATCCCTATCAAACTTGAGAATTCAATTTAATTCTCATCAATGGAATAGGTACTAAATTAAATCTTTGTTAGGTGCCTACTTTTAAGTGGCTTTAAGATAGGTATTCACATATTTATTGATTTAGGTATTAACATATTTTTTCGCATTTTTTCAAAAAAAAAAATTCACTTCAATTTCCCCGTCGGCAAAACAACCCACGGGAAAATTATTATTGTTTTTTTATTATTCTAGAATTTCTTGGTTACAAAATTAGTAACATAGGTCCAGGAAGGTTGGAGTAGGTACTGCTTTAAGAAAATAGAATACCCAGGAACATTTTCATGGAATATATTCATACTTCAGTAAATTTAAAACATCACTTTAATTTTTAAATTTTTTAAGTAAATTTAAAATACCACGTGAATTCGAAAAATTTCACCTGATAATTTTCACGTGAATTTTTAACTCAAATAAAGTTAAAAATTTCACGTGGATTTTCATAGTTCTCAATGAAATTTAAAATTTAAAAAAGTTTTTTAGTAAATTAAGAAAAATTTAAAAATTTTTGAAAAAAAAATGAGAAATATAGAATTAAAAACTTAGAAAATTTACAAATAATTTGTGAAAAAAATTGAAAAATGAGTATAAAAAATTGAAAAAATTGAAAAAAAAAGATTTAGAAACAGAAAAAAATTTAGAAATTTAGAAAAAAAGTTTTAAAAATTAGAAAAAAAATTGTTCACTTTGAATTCTAAAAATTTGAAGTTATCAGGTCATTTAGTTTTCGAAAATGAAATACAAATTGTGAAAATATTTTTTTTCTTCAAATATTTTGGAAATCATAAAATTGAAAAAAAATTAATTCTTTTTGAAAAAATATTTTTTTTTCAATTTTTTGTCAAATTCGAAATAGATATATTTTCTGAACCATTCGATAAAAAAAAAGTTAAATAAAAAATATTACAAAAAATTCAATATTTGACTAATTCTTGTACCCATAAATAAAAAGGAAAAATACATCTACAAGGCTATTTTTTTTAATTTTTGTCAAAATTCAAAATAATTTTCAGGATTACATAATAGACATCATTTATGACTGGAATACGTTAAAATTAATAAAATCGAGCAAGAACTCTTGAAATGAAAGCTTATCATAATCACCAATTTGAAAAATTTTATACGATTTTCCTTGAAATTCTTTTAAGTGTTACTTATAAAACGTTATCATTTCAATATTTCTTGATCGATTTTAATGATTGAAACGCCCCTAAGTCACAAATAATGTCTTCTGTCCGGTTCTACAAGAAAATTGAAATAAAAAATAAAATGGCAAAAAATCCAACATTTGACTCATTTCTTCAGGTCAATGGTATGTACCAGTACCTAATAATGGGAAAAAAAATATTTCTGTATGGCTATTTTTTTAATTTTTTGATAAAATTCAAAATGGGTTTTAATAACGGTAACAATACTTAAATTACAACTCAGACCTATTTCAATCATCGAAATCGAGCAAAATTGATGATTCAAAAAAAAAAAAAACGGCACAGACAATTTTGATAAAACTTTTTGAGTTTGTCAAAATTAGCACTGCCTATTATAAAAAAAATTAAAATTAATCCCATATCAATGTTAATGGAAAACACATTCTCAAAAATCTAAGAATTTGTTTTTGGCATATACTTACGGTAATATTAAAAATCTGACAGTAAGAATTAGAAGTTCCTTGTTTCTAATCTCAAGTCAGCCGTTTTTGATAACCTTGAATCTGAAAAAATAAAAGTAGCATTTCGTATTCTTTTCCACATCACCCAATGGGGTAGAATACTAGACGCGTTTTTTTTAACGAGGTTCCCCAGTAGGCCTGCCTCCTAAACTCTACTAGTTACTACTACAATACTACAAGTTACTACTAAATAAATACTTTAAATTACTATAGCTTATAACTACATTTATACTTAAAACTACTAAAGCGAATTACTAAAGATTTTTACTATGCACTACGTTCAACTAAAACTACATATTTTTTTATTTTTTTGTTTTTTTGTTTTTTTTTTTTGTTTTTTTTTGTTTTTTTTTTTATGTAATAAATAAATGAATCTTAAATAAGTTTTGAAGCGCGACACGAGGCAAGAAAAAAAGAAAAATCCGATATCGTAAAAATAAATTATATACCGACAATTAAAATTCTGAAAAAAAATTACACTGACGTACGAAAATTGAAAAAGTTTTCTTACATACAGACCAAAAAAAAAACGGTAGCAGATTGAGATAAACTAACCAAACAAGAATCAATAAAGTTAAATTAAAAATATAATTGACGGACGCTGACGGAAGCTAATTGGGAAAACCAATTAGCTGAAGTTGACGAAGGAGAACGAGTCTGATCAGGAACGACACTGATCAGGAAAATGGCTGAAGTTGACGAAGGAGAACGAGTCTGATCAGGAACGACACTGATCAGGAAAATGGCTGAAGTTGACGAAGGAGAACGAGTCTGATCAGGAACGACACTGATCAGGAAAATGGCTGAAGTTGACGAAGGAGAACGAGTCTGATCAGGAACGACACTGATCAGGAAAATGGCTGAAGTTGACGAAGGAGAACGAGTCTGATCAGGAACGACACTGATCAGGAAAATGGCTGAAGTTGACGAAGGAGAACGAGTCTGATCAGGAACGACACTGATCAGGAAAATGGCTGAAGTTGACGAAGGAGAACGAGTCTGATCAGGAACGACACTGATCAGGAAAATGGCTGAAGTTGACGAAGGAGAACGAGTCTGATCAGGAACGACACTGATCAGGAAAATGGCTGAAGTTGACGAAGGAGAACGAGTCTGATCAGGAACGACACTGATCAGGAAAATGGCTGAAGTTGACGAAGGAGAACGAGTCTGATCAGGAACGACACTGATCAGGAAAATGGCTGAAGTTGACGAAGGAGAACGAGTCTGATCAGGAACGACACTGATCAGGAAAATGGCTGAAGTTGACGAAGGAGAACGAGTCTGATCAGGAACGACACTGATCAGGAAAATGGCTGAAGTTGACGAAGGAGAACGAGTCTGATCAGGAACGACACTGATCAGGAAAATGGCTGAAGTTGACGAAGGAGAACGAGTCTGATCAGGAACGACACTGATCAGGAAAATGGCTGAAGTTGACGAAGGAGAACGAGTCTGATCAGGAACGACACTGATCAGGAAAATGGCTGAAGTTGACGAAGGAGAACGAGTCTGATCAGGAAAATGGCTGAAGTTGACGAAGGAGAACGAGTCTGATCGGGAACGACACTGATCAGGAAAATGGCTGAAGTTGACGAAGGAGAACGAGTCTGATCAGGAACGACACTGATCAGGAAAATGGCTGAAGTTGACGAAGGAGAACGAGTCTGATCAGGAAAATGGCTGAAGTTGACGAAGGAGAACGAGTCTGATCAGGAACGACACTGATCAGGAAAATGGCTGAAGTTGACGAAGGAGAACGAGTCTGATCAGGAACGACACTGATCAGGAAAATGGCTGAAGTTGACGAAGGAGAACGAGTCTGATCAGGAACGACACTGATCAGGAAAATGGCTGAAGTTGACGAAGGAGAACGAGTCTGATCAGGAACGACACTGATCAGGAAAATGGCTGAAGTTGACGAAGGAGAACGAGTCTGATCAGGAACGACACTGATCAGGAAAATGGCTGAAGTTGACGAAGGAGAACGAGTCTGATCAGGAACGACACTGATCAGGAAAATGGCTGAAGTTGACGAAGGAGAACGAGTCTGATCAGGAACGACACTGATCAGGAAAATGGCTGAAGTTGACGAAGGAGAACGAGTCTGATCAGGAACGACACTGATCAGGAAAATGGCTGAAGTTGACGAAGGAGAACGAGTCTGATCAGGAAAATGGCTGAAGTTGACGAAGGAGAACGAGTCTGATCGGGAACGACACTGATCAGGAAAATGGCTGAAGTTGACGAAGGAGAACGAGTCTGATCAGGAACGACACTGATCAGGAAAATGGCTGAAGTTGACGAAGGAGAACGAGTCTGATCAGGAAAATGGCTGAAGTTGACGAAGGAGAACGAGTCTGATCAGGAACGACACTGATCAGGAAAATGGCTGAAGTTGACGAAGGAGAACGAGTCTGATCAGGAACGACACTGATCAGGAAAATGGCTGAAGTTGACGAAGGAGAACGAGTCTGATCAGGAAAATGGCTGAAGTTGACGAAGGAGAACGAGTCTGATCAGGAACGACACTGATCAGGAAAATGGCTGAAGTTGACGAAGGAGAACGAGTCTGATCAGGAACGATACTGATCAGGAAAATGGCTGAAGTTGACGAAGGAGAACGAGTCTGATCAGGAACGACACTGATCAGGAAAATGGCTGAAGTTGACGAAGGAGAACGAGTCTGATCAGGAACGACACTGATCAGGAAAATGGCTGAAGTTGACGAAGGAGAACGAGTCTGATCAGGAACGACACTGATCAGGAAAATGGCTGAAGTTGACGAAGGAGAACGAGTCTGATCAGGAACGACACTGATCAGGAAAATGGCTGAAGTTGACGAAGGAGAACGAGTCTGATCAGGAACGACACTGATCAGGAAAATGGCTGAAGTTGACGAAGGAGAACGAGTCTGATCAGGAACGACACTGATCAGGAAAATGGCTGAAGTTGACGAAGGAGAACGAGTCTGATCAGGAACGACACTGATCAGGAAAATGGCTGAAGTTGACGAAGGAGAACGAGTCTGATCAGGAAAATGGCTGAAGTTGACGAAGGAGAACGAGTCTGATCAGGAACGACACTGATCAGGAAAATGGCTGAAGTTGACGAAGGAGAACGAGTCTGATCAGGAACGACACTGATCAGGAAAATGGCTGAAGTTGACGAAGGAGAACGAGTCTGATCAGGAACGACACTGATCAGGAAAATGGCTGAAGTTGACGAAGGAGAACGAGTCTGATCAGGAACGACACTGATCAGGAAAATGGCTGAAGTTGACGAAGGAGAACGAGTCTGATCAGGAACGACACTGATCAGGAAAATGGCTGAAGTTGACGAAGGAGAACGAGTCTGATCAGGAAAATGGCTGAAGTTGACGAAGGAGAACGAGTCTGATCAGGAACGACACTGATCAGGAAAATGGCTGAAGTTGACGAAGGAGAACGAGTCTGATCAGGAACGACACTGATCAGGAAAATGGCTAAATCAATAAAAAGTAACAAAATACTTTACGAAATTTAATCGTATTTTGTTGGCTTTTTGGGCTTTGGTTTTAGATCCTTGTTTGTTTTTTTTATTGCAAACTTAAATAAACCGATCAAAAGGAATTTTATGATTGCTTCCTTATGTTCGGTGCTGCAACTATTTAATGAATTTAAATCGTCTAGCTTCATCAAATCTTTCAGCCATGATTCTACTAAATTATGTAGTTGCTGTTTGTCTGATGCGTTTGCATCGAAAATTTGTGTCAGTCTTTTAAAAATTTCTTCAAACATTATCGACGGAACGGTAAGTTTTCCGAATTCTGAAGGTGTGGTGATGCTGTCATAAGCTCTTAGTTTTATAAGCATTGTTTGCTCTCGTGTCCCATCTGTTTGATCAATCATATATTGAGAGCAAACATCACACTTAAGCCTTTTCTTCAGTTTCATTGCTGCAAATCCAGAGTAGTATGCAGAAGCTGCATTCTGGAGTTTTGCTGAAACACTTTGCCCTAAATCTTTACTACGATTCGGGTCACCTAGGTCATATTGCAACGCATTAACCAATAGATGATCTTCTATGGGAATTTCCAATAAAAAGTCCCTGTCATCTTCTAGCTCAATTTCTAACTGTGCCTCGTAGTCGGCTCCCTGGAGCAATGGTTCTGCTCCTGCATCATCGTATCCCGAATGTTCAGCCGAACTTAGATGCTGAAAGATAATCTGTTTCAGATTACGAACAAACCTCCACGCTGAAGGGTTTTTGTCATATGAGCCTCTATTCGAACGCACCATAGAAAAAACATTTTCCGCCACATCTGTGTTAAAGTGAGCTAGAAGAAAAAAACTCTGCTCCTCGTTTTTGAGATACTCCCACAGCTGAGTGATCCCTAATAAGGTTTGTTGCAGCCCCTTAAAGCAATATGGGATTTTATGAGTACTGCTTGACGTCCAAGTAGATACCCATTCCCTTGCGTCATTTAGTATATTTAGGGTATCGGTTGAGTCTGATAGTACTTGTTTATTGGGGTTCCTAGAATAAAGCTTACCCGTGTTTAAGCTATCAAAGAGATCATTCATGCGCTTAAAAAATCTAGCAGTTGATTCAGCATTTTTTATTCTATGATCTTCAAAGCACTTTGCATTTAATGCAAACAAGATTCCTGAATAAACGTTTTCACTAAAAACTTGTGTTGCCAACTTAACTGAATATTTATCATAGTTATTTGGTCGAATATGAGCCGAAGAAAGCTTATGGAAAACTCGGAGATTGTTTTTTTCGTCTTCGTCATAAATCTGTTGGATAATACTCCAATCTACAACATCTTGCCCTATAATAATTTTGTGTTAAGTAATATATTGCGCACACTCTTGAAGAGATGGCAATAATCAAACAGCAAAAAAATTCTATGATTTTCTATGTCTACATAGGGTTTTAAAAGCATAGAATTAGGAGAAGTAATTTTGTTGTATGCCGAGCTGTTGTTGGAACCTTGGTCACAGCTTGTTGCTACAACAATAAGTCCGCATTTTAGTACATCAGTTATAACTGAAACCAACATTTTGGACAAAACTTCTCCGTTTGGATTTCCAATGTAATAAACAATGGTCTGTTTCCAATTTTTATTTAGTCCCCTAAGTGTAAATACCATTGCCTTAGAGGCAATAGTATTCATCCTACCAAATTCTCCAAAGTCAGTAAAACCGTAAATAATATCGTCTTTAATATTATATTCCAGTTCCTTTTTTATTACCATTTCGTCAAATAGCAATATACATTTTTTCTCCATTGTTGTCATGCGTGCTGCTTTTTCAGTCAGCATGTCGGAAATTGGTTTGCTGAAACCTGTTGGTAAGCGAATTTCCGAGTGCCATCGGTAGATTGTACTTACCGATGGCAGCTTGAATCCTGCACTCAACATAAAATTATAACAGGCTGGAGATTTATAAAAAAATTTTAAAAACAAATCTCTTTGGTTTGGTGTCCAGTGAGTATTTGGTTTATGAAAAAGCTGCGCAAAGATAAAAACGCGTAATTCATCTGTTGAATTTTCTAACTGCTTTTCTAAACCTTGTTTTAAAATGTACTCGCGATTTTGTTTTTTTTTTAATGGGTGTTTTGGGAAAAATATTTCGACGTGCAAATGGCTTTCGAATTGTTTTTTTCACCCATTTATAAGACCGTAATCTAGGCGAAGGAAACTGGGAGGGAGAAATTTTTGCAGAAGGAGTTAGAATGGACAAAGAATAGTCCTTAACGTACGTTGCACTACATTTCGTAGCCATATTTAATATGGACGCAACTGGACTGCATGGAACAGGTATTTGTGGAGTCTCAGAGACTTCAATGGGACAAGTGACTGTGGATTTGGGTTGTTTCCGACACCTCCATTCATCCATTAAAATTAAACATTCCTTGGCATGAACCAGCTCGTTACAACCACATATCGACTCGGAAGAAATTGGTAGTGCGAATTTGTTTAAAACTTTTCGCAAACCAGTTACTCTTATGTCCTTAACATAAAAATGGGCTTCACACATTACAGGCATTGAAAAAACCTTCTCGGGTGAAACATTGCCATGTTTCAACCAAACTGGCCTTCTGTGGTCTGTTGGGAGTAGAAAAAATGAATAATCACAAGGACCTGATTGATGTTTACAACAATTTGCATAAATGCACGTCTTCCCCATGTTAAAAACGAGTAAATGGGCACTTATTAAACGTAGAACCGAAAAAATAAACCACTAACTTAACAAATAAATATATAGATATTTATATATAAATAAATTTAATAAAACAATATAATAAGAAAAAATTGAAAACTCACCAACAGCCAATTGTTGTTATTAAAAACAGAAAAAAAATCAAGGTGCAACAAAACAAAAGCTATGAAATTATTTTTTTTAATTTATTAAAAACACATTCACTGATAGGTGATAATTATGCACTCTATGAAAGAATGCACTAAAATCGGGTTAATAACCAAGAAAATGGAAAACACAATCACTTATTTTGGAAACCTTATTTATTAAAAAGGGTAAATCTAAAAAAGGGCAGGAAAATAAATTTGTAAGTAAGAAAACTTTTTCAATAAAAAAACGCGAATATTAAATCGATAGGTTTTTTTTTTAATTGTATGATTAGGTATAAAATATAACAGAAAACACACTGCAAATAGATTTTTTTTAAATATAAAATCACCTATGAAGACAAGGGCAAAATAAAAAAACGCGAATATTAAATCGATAGGTTATTTTTTTAATTTTATGATTATGAAATATAACAGAAAACACACTGCAAATAGATTTTTTTTAAATATTCAATCGCCTATGAAGACAAAGGTTAGTAAATAAAAAAAACGCGAATATTAAATCGAGTTTTTTTTTTTTAAATTAATCACTGAAAATATATATAAAATGAAATGCTACAAAACGCACTGTTGTTGTTCACAAAAATTCAATGAAACACTGCAAATAGATTTTTTAAAGTATGAAATCACGTATGAATACAATTAGTTAATATTTGGTTTTGATAAAAACACACAAATTGAAAAATATCGTTGGAAGCACGTAATTCAAATTTTATATTCGGGATATAATTAACCATGCTAATTTTTGAATCACTTCACAAATCGCGACGCTTTACTTTCGATACTGACGAAAAAACGGCAACGAAAAACGAAAGCCATCAGAAAAGAGCATAATAATATTAATATATAGGCAGTATGCAGGTTGTGACGGTAAAAGAACCGTTAATACGTCCCGTCCGTGGTTGATCACCCCTCTTTTTTCATTCTTACATCGACTCAACTCCTTCCTCTTCAACAATACCAAATCCCATATCATAAAAAGAAAACAAAACAAGCACTGTTCGTCTATGTTACCCCTTTTATATAACTCCTTCTCAAGTTTGATAGTCCGTGCTCCCTTATCACCCTGTTCTTTAATGAAACTCTCCAGTCTCCACACATAAATGTATGTGTGTGGCTTACTAACAACATATGTTCCTTATCAATACCATCCACTGGCAGCATGTTGACAAATTTTTGTATCCACGAAACCAGAAAATTAGGGAGTTGTGTGATCGCCAGGGGGCCGACGTGTGGAACGTGCTGATGATAGTACTATCTAAATTCATATACAAAGGAAGAATATAAAATTCCTTTCAAAACTTTTTCATCAAGCGTTTCCACCGCTGATGGAAAGAAGCAGGCAATTGTGGGGTTGGTTAGGGCAGCAATTCAATACAAGGGCATAGTCCGCGAATTGGATTTGTTTGACGTGCCATCACTAGCACAACCACTTTATTTAGGGGTTGATTTTTGGGCTTCGTTTCAAATAGCTCCTCATTTAATATCATCTTTAGACAACATCTCGGAATCCAAAGACATTATGAAAGAACCAAATAAATGTGTTATATCGAGTCAAGAATCGAAGGTATTGGAAGAAGTCATTCAGCTCCTTCCATCTTTCGCAGAAAGAGGCTTAGGACGAACACATCTTTTAGAACATACGATAGATACGGGTGATGCGATGCCAATAAAACAGCGTCATTATCCCATATCTCCAGCGGTGCAAGCTCTCGTGTATGAGGAATTGGACCGCATGCTTTAGTTAGGCGTAATCGAAGAGAGTTCCAGCCCATGGAGTTCCCCTGTCGTATTGGTACGAAAACCAGGAAAGAACCGCATGTGCTTGGACTTTCGGAAGGCAAACTCAGTAACGAAAAAGAACACGAATCCAATTGCTCAGATAGAGGGTTTGTTAGCTCGCCTTTCAGAGACTCATTTCATATCAAGTGTAGATCTGAAAGACGCATACTGGCAGATACCGCTGGAGCAAAGTTCACGAGAGAAGACAGCTTTTACCGTCCCCGGAAGACCTCTCTATCAATTTAAAGTGATGCCGTTCGTACTCTCGAATGCAGCACAGAGTCTGACATACCTTATGAACTTGGTAGTTCCACAAGAACTACGCGATCGAGTATTTGTGTACTTAGACGACTTATTAGTCATTTCTAAGACATTTGAAGAACACATGAGAATATTGCGGATAATAGCGAACAGGTTATTAGAAGCAGGATTGACGATTAACGTCGAAAAATTAAAGTTTTGCTTCCAAGAACTTCAGTATCTAGGATACGTAGTAGGACCAGGGTGTTTGAAAGCAGATCCGGCTAAGATATCAGCTATATTAGAGTTCCCTGTACCAACGTCAACACGGCAAGTTCGTCGATTTCTCGGCATGGCGGGATGGTACAGGCGATTCATTGAAAACTTCTCTGGCGTAGCTAGTGCTATGACAGATACCTTGAAGAAACACCAGAAATTTGAGTTTGGCAAAGAAGCACTTGAAGCTTTTGAAGCAATTAAGAAAGCGTTAACTTCTGCTCCAGTCTTGATAAATCCTGATTTTAGTAAGCCATTTGTCATTTTATGTGACGCGTCAAACACTGGCATAGGATGTGTTTTATGTCAGAAGGATGAGTCAGGAGTAGAAAGGCCAATATATTATTATTCGCAGGAGTTGAATGCCGCGCAACGGAACTATTCAGTCACCGAGCGTGAGTGTTTAGCAGCTGTAAAAGGAATACAGAAATTTAGACCTTATGTGGAGGGATATAGATTTTTAGTGATCACCGACCACGCGAGCCTTAAGTGGCTAATGAGTTTGAGAGATCCAACGGGGAGATTAGCGCGATGGAGTCTCAAACTACAAGGATTTGACTTTGGGATAGAACACCGGAGGGGTACTTTGAATGTAGTGCCAGATGCTTTATCTCGTACCTATGAAATAGAAGGTCTACATTCGAACGTATGCCAACCGGGGACTATGTCAACAAATCCGTCTGAAGTGTTACATGTCGATCTGGAAGATCCAGCTTTTAAGTCGGAAGAATATCTCCAGATATCAGAACATATCAGTAAGAATAATCAAAGATTACCTGATCTTCGAGTTTCGAAAGGTTTCGTATATAAGAAGATCAGGCATTGTACAGGAAATCCGCTTCAGGACCCGCAAGTCTGGAAGTTGTGGATTCCATCGTCGTTGACGGAACCAATGATCTCTCAAGCTCATTGTTCGCCAAGAGCTTCTCATGGTGGAATAGCTAAGACCCTTTATAGACTCCGCCAACAATTTTTCTGGCCAGCTATGGCTTCACAAGTGAAAGCATTTGTAGGTAAGTGTGACACTTGTAAAATAACCAAATCCTCTAATGTGATTTTGCGCACAGAGATGGGAGACGCATGCACTGTGGAAAGACCATTCCAACATATGTATGTAGATTTTCTCGGACCTAATCCGCGATCACGGAAGGGAAATCAACATATTATAGTAATCGCGTTAGACCAGCTAACGAAATTTGTTTTTATCAAGCCTTTGAGGAAAGCAAATTCAAACGAGGTAATAAAATTTTTAAGAGACGAAATATTTTTAATTTACGGAGTACCCGAAAGTTTGTTGTCGGACAACGGTTCTCAGTTTATTAGTAAAGAATTCAGTAAGATGATAGAGATGTTCGGCATAAAACATATAAAGACCGCAGTGTATGCTCCCCAAGCTAACGCGAGTGAGCGAGTTAATCGTTCAATCTTATCCGCCATCCGCTCTTACATTGATCCGCGACAATACAACTGGGATGAGTATTTGTCCTGTATAGGCAGTGCTTTACGTACTTCTGTACATTCTGTTTTGGGCATGTCGCCATACGAGGCATTGTTCGGACAGAGAATGATCGAGCATGGAGCCGATTATAAACTCTTAAAAGATCTTAACGGTCTAAATCAAAGCGAGATAGACTGGTTACCTAAAACAGCGAAGATGAATATTTTGCACACACACCTCAAATCAGCTTTAGATCAAGCTCATGAGACATACAGAAACCATTACAATCTTAGAAGTAGATTTGTCAAATTTGCAGTAGGAGATGTAATTTACAAGCGTAACTTTGTACTCAGCGATGCAACGAAACATCGCAGTACAAAACTTAGTCCTAAATTTTTAAAGGTTACAATTTTAAAAGTTGTAGGTAACAACTTATATAAAGTAAGAGACGAAAAAGGATTAGAGTCAGTAGTTCACACTAAAGACTTAAAGAAATAGTTTCTTATATTTTAGTTCAGAGCCCGGCGTTGTCAGCTGTGCATGAGACTCCTTTTAGTAATCATCAATCAAAATTTGTTTCTTTTCTTGTCCTTCAGACGAGTTGGAAACTAGTCAAAAGGACAAGTTTTGTAGGAAACAGGGCACGACCAGACTTGTTTCATAACGACTTAACCTACGCCAACAACATAATAAGAAAATTAAAGTCCAATCAGAATAAACAAACAATAGAACATCTATCAAGAAGATCCTTTTGCTCTGAAAAGACCAAAGGAAAACAAAACCAAACTAATCAGATCAGTTATAGGACCTTAACTTAAAATCTGAACACACCCAATAAGATTGTGTTCCAACAACGAAAAGTATCCAACAAGATAGGTACACTATTGTGAATTAGCCCGCCATTTGTATCAAGGAATTTGTTTCATTTCCAAACAATTCCATGTAGCCGGCGTATTCAAGTAAGTTTCCTTTTAAATTCAACGGCAGACATCTTTCCTTTTTGTGTCTGGCCGCCGAACTTTCAACACCTTTTATCCCCAAGAAAAAAAGAAAAGCTAGGAAAATGGTAAGAAAACTTATAGAAAAATTCGTAGTATCATATTAGTAATATAATTATTAACTTTAAAATAGAAAGCAAGTTGAATAATCTAGAATAGCGAGCGCTAAAATAAGGGAGAAAGGCAGGAACTTTTCTTTCTTTGAACCACGAAAAGCTGCGCGAGCGAGAGTAGGAATACCCACTTTGGTGGATAAAGAAATGTGGATTAAAATAAACAAATTAACAAATTATTTATGAAATAGTTGTTGAAAAGTGCAAAAAAAAGGAAATCCTAAAAGAATTACATTTTTTTTTTGGTAAAAGACCATGTGTTCCTCTGTTCTAAAGTCCTTCTTTTTTTTGCAACTTCTTTAGGTGCGACGAAGTAATAAGACGGGGCTGATAAGAACAAAGAAAATTAGGATCAAGAAAACTTCCTTCAAATTTATAAAAGTTAATCAATAAAAGCATAAAATTTCGACGGCCAGACAAAGTACCATAGTAATTTCATTACATACCATGGTGATTCCATAAAAATCCTACAGAAAACCTACAGAAATTCAAAAAAATTCTACAGAAATTCAAGACAAAATCTTGTTAAAAATACTGTAAAAATTATACGAAAGGCGATGCGAAAAAGATTGGAAATTATACAGATACTCATCTATAGATTCATTTTTTTTATTTAGGAAAAACGTACGTAATTTCTAATCTATTCATTCGCGTAATAGCTATCGACAACGAAAACATCCGTCGTAAAAACCAAGTCCAAAAAGTCTACGAATCATTTAAGAAATTTAACATCCAGCGAACGAGTTCTGTTTTGCGGATAGAGCACTAGAAATATTTTAGCAAATACGTAACGCAGTTCCAAATGGGACAAGTAATTTTTGTTGCAAAAAAAGCATAACCACGTTTGTTCTCGAACACGGAAGGTGTTCTTGAGAACCTAAGACCAAAAACAACGTCAAATTAAAGTTCATCGCGAAAAGTTATTCTTTGTGGCTAAGTACAATCAGTCCGTCTATTTCTCTTGCAAGTAGATAGACAAAATTAAAGACATCAGAAAGTATATCCAGAAAAGTCAAGAACCTGAATATTCACCTGTGAACGTGTAAAAGATCTAAACTCCAGAGGAACAATAAATATATCTATGTGAAAGTGTATATAACAGATTAAGTATCATATATATTTCTTTATCATAGTATATGAAATCATTTTGGAGTTATATAAGAATAGTGCAGTGAGATTAGTTTAGCGATAACAGTGTGATTTTTGATATGAAAAGTTTGTCGAGTAATAATTTTTTTTTTGCAATTGAAAATTAACGTAAAGTATTATATATAATTAACATCAGTAATTAAGAATAACGAGAATTTGCAATAAGATCAGTTTGCTTGAATTCGCGAAATCAATAAAGAAAGTATCTGAAAATATGATACAAAAACATTTGGAAAGTATCTGAAAATATGATACATGAAAATCGATAAATAAATATCAGTATAGGAATTTAGCTAGAGTAGGGTTTAGTTTGCGAAAGTTTATTTTTGTGAATTCTTCCACCCTATTGAAGACCAATTTTAGCTAGTCAAGAAAATCTAATACAAATCCGAGATAAAGTAAACAAGTTTGGAGATCATATATATTTCATTTGTGTAACATCATTTAACATCTCATTTAATTAACAATGAAAGCAGATTCAACATCCAAGTTCGAGTGCACTTCAACGAGGAGAAAAATCTGGTGAGTGAAAAATTTTTCTTTGACAAACTATATTATTTTTGATTATCATTTTTATGAACTTTTTTTATTGAACTTTGAATATCATTGATTTGAAAATTTTTTCTTATGCTTGAACAATTCATGAAACATACGTATATATTTTTTTTTTGTGGTTATTGAACATCAAGACTAAAGCAATTTTTAATGAAAAGGATTAAGAAATATAGAGAGGGAATTTTAAGAGTAGGATTAATAAAAAGAGAATTTCGAAGTTTAATACATATGCATACAATAAATATAATAAAAAAAAGAAAAAGATTTAGTAGGAATCAACATAATAGGTTGGAAGAAATATAATTGGGTAATATAATTGTGAATATAAAATTTGAGAAAACATTATGTTTAGTTTATTTGTGAATAAAGTTTATGTCATGAAAATTTAAAGATATCGTTTTGTGAAACTTTGGAAATATTGATTAATAATTTTTGGAATAATCAGTGACGTAACTGTTTAGTATGTTTGAGTAAGATAAAAGTTGAAGGGTCGAGAGAGGATGAAATCTTAAGCTTCTCTTGTTCGTAAAGGGGATTCTCCTATAAAAATAAATTCATGACTAAGAGAATCATATATAGGAATATGGGAAATTTTGTGTTTCTCATATCATAGGGATGGGTAAAGACAGGCAGAGAGCGCAACAACAGCCGCGTCTCTCAAAAATGGGGTTTCTGAAAATTAAAGAACCAAATGGAAACCATAGGTTCATATCAGGTCGTACATCTGATGTGATAGGGCAGGGGTAAGTTCGGTTCCAGGGACATGAACATCTATGTTTCCCTCAAGATAAGTCACAAAAATACGTGTCTCAATAAAAAGAATAAAGTTTATGGAAGATAGGTACAATCTTTCAGTCATCTATTCGATTACAATCTTTCGGGTCCTAGGATTTTTAAACATTTATTTTCTAATCTACAACACCAAGATTAGTCGGTCTGAAAACAGTGTAACACCGTTGACACTCCAGCTGCAAGATCCCCCCCTCATCCGGCGAGCTATGCGATCGTGCACCCAGCAGGCCAGGTGGCTGTAGAGTGGCAACACCCTCTTCCGAAAACTGCGTGGACTTTCTATCGCTCGTTTATAGAAACATATGTAGCGCGTAAGAAGAGGATAGATTCCTTTAGAGAAGCAGGGAGACAAAGAGTTTGGAATTATAGTTTCTTTTCTGAAGCTAAAGTTGTTTAATCGCAGCTTTCATTTTATATATAGCTTTGTGTCTTTCTCAGCTTTTCTCAGGAATATGTTCGATGACTTCGGCGAGTTATAATAGTCAGTTTGAATTATGATGGTCAGTTTGAGTCGAGCAAATTCATTTGAGTTATTGTGACTCGTGACACCTTTGTCTGGAGGCAGAGTGCTCAGAGGAAAAAGCTGAATACCGACTATTGCGCAGGTAGTTCCTCGACAATTAAAATTAAAATTAAAATTAAACAAGTGTTCAACAACAACAAAAACAACACAAACAAAAAAAAAATGCACCCACAAAAAAGGCAAAAAAAAATACCCGATAGCCACAAGAGCGCAGTGAGTACATAATTCCATCATTCCCTTCTCTTTGTTTCCCCTTCGTACAGTTGATGGGTTATCATATGCATTGCATTGCATTGAGTTTTTTTTTATATACTTATTCAATGTAAGCATATGATATTTCGTCAATAACGGATTAAAGATTTGCTATTTGAATTCCAGGGTCGGATCGATTCACGCTGCCATTAAGGCATAACACTAATAGTGGCGCTGAATCGTGAAGAATTCCTGTATTCAACTTAGTATTTCTTTTGATATCGTCTGTTTTGGTCTTTTTCATTCTTTTACGTGTAATGATTGACAATTTCAGTGTTGATTATTGCAATATTCGTGGGCTAAGAATTAATTTTCTTGCTGCGTACATCCACACTGTTTCGAACAGGCCAGCTGTATTGGCACTGAGCGAAACCCAAGTAGGTGAGAATTCCGACCCTACTGAATTTTTTATTCATGGGTATTGCTTAGTGCCTTTATTCTTCTCCCACCATGGTCTCGCCGTCTACATTAGGAATGATGTTGCTTATCAACTCTTACCACAATATGGACGCTGCTCCAACCCTTTTTTCAATTTTATGTGGTTTAAGTTTTCCGTAAATAAGCACACCATTCACTACTGCTTTCTTTATCGAAGCCCAAATTTAGACAGAGCTTCAACTTCTCACGAATTTGACGCTCTGTCTGACTCCATTCAAAGAATTGTATCCCTGTATCCTCACACTGAAATCGTTATTACGGGCGATTTCAATGTACACAATTCTTCGTGGCTTCTCCATTCGGGCCAGACAACACCCGAAGGAATGTGTGCTGAGATCTTTGCTGAGTTTAACCACCTTACTCAGCTTGTCACCGAGCCCACTCGAATATCGGATATTGATGGCCAAGCGGAAAATACTCTTGACTTGTTCCTTACGACTGACCCTGATAAATACACTATCAATGTATTAACGCCTCTAGGCAGGTCAGACCATAGTATTATATCTGCAAATTTCTCGTGTCAAACTAATCCAGTTAAAGAAAGAGCTCCGAAGAGAACCGTATGGCAATACGAGAAAGCCAACTGGGACGGTCTCAACAACTTTTACCGGATCTTTAACTGGTCACTATGTTTCCTCGATAGTGACGTAGACTCCAGCACAGATATGATTACTAATATGATTATTGTGGGTATGAAAACTTTTATCCCGAATAGGGTTAAAAGCATTAAACCTAAGGAAAAGTCATGGTTTGATCCAAGCTGTAAAGAGGTTATCAGGGAAAAAGATGTCAAGTTCCGGTGTTTTAGAGCCAACCCAACTGAGGAAAACCGGAACAAGTTTAAACAAGCCAGGAAGGCCTGCAATGCCCATATTCGAAGGACCAAATTTTTGCATGACCAAAAATTAAGGCAAATATTTTCAATGCAATGTCCCAAAGGCAGTAAGAATTTTTGGTCATTTGTGAAAAATATGAAGAATTCTTCTTCTTCCTCGGTCCCAACGCTCGTTGACAATGACACTCCAGTTGTTAGCTCTCTCGCAAAAGCTAACGTTTTTGCTAGGCAGTTCGCCTCCAACTCTTCGCTGCCAGAGAGTGTCATGACTCCTCCAGCTCTTGAGCGCGTCAATGATTCTATGGGACAAATCTTCTTCCGCACTCGTGCTGTGGCGAGAGTCCTAAAGAATCTCAACATACATAAATCCGCTGGTCCGGATGGTATCCCCGCTATTATTCTGAAGAGGTGTTCTTCCACGCTGGCAAAACCCTTGCGTAAGCTTTTCCATCTATCCTATTCTTCTGGGCTCGTTCCGAGCAGTTGGAAAACAGCATTTGTCCAGCCAATCCCAAATAAAGGCGAATCTTCTTCTCCCTCCAATTATCGTCCGATTGCACTTACGTCCCTTCTTTCTAAGGTCATGGAAACGCTGATAAACTATCAGCTCAAGAAATATCTCGAAGACCGAAAGCTTCTTAATGACCGGCAGTACGGCTTTCGCAGCAACAGGTCCACTGGTGATCTGATGGTTTATCTCACCGAACAGTGGAACAAATCTATACATCGTTTTGGAGAAAGTAAGATTGTTGCACTTGATATTTCAAAGGCATTTGATAAAGTCTGGCATCTTGCTCTTTTATCGAAAATGCGTGCTTTCGGTATCGATGAATCCCTTCTTCGTTGGATTAGAAACTTTCTTTCGAACCGTTCCATACAAGTTGTATTGGACGGTTTCAAGTCTGAAACCCATAATATAAATGCTGGTGTGCCCCAGGGCTCCGTGTTGTCTCCAACCCTCTTCCTCATTTTCATTAATGATCTTTTGTCTGTAACATCTAATCCAATAAATTGTTTCGCCGACGATAGCACCCTTAGCTTTTCTTATTCGTTTCCAGACTCACATCCCTCCTCTTCGGATGTGGAACTGCAGCGGCAAAATATGATAAGCTCATTAAACTCTGACTTAAACAGCATTGTACAATGGGGAATTAAAAACCGCGTAGAGTTTAATGCTTCGAAAACCCAATGCTGTCTTGTATCGTCGAAGCGAGATATACCCCCCTTGCCACTGTGTGGCACATGAGTGGCACTTGCATCAACGAGACCGAACATCTCGAGATTCTCGGTATGTGCATCACTGACCACCTCTCGTGGAACGAGCACATATGCGATGTCGCCAAAAATGCCGCAAGATGTTTGGGTTTCTTAAGACGGTGCAAGAAATTTTTTTCCCCGTCTGATCTGGCTATTATATATAAAACCTACATCCGTCCAAAGCTTGAGTACAATTCCCACCTCTGGGCTGGTGCTCCAGTTACTTACTTAAGCCTCTTAGATGGAATACAAAAAAGAGCTGTAAAAATGATTGGTGATAGAGAGATCACCAACTCATTCACCTCTTTAGACCACCGTCGTAACGTTGCGTGTCTCTCCTTGTTCTACCGTTACTTCTACGGTAATTGCTCTAGTGAAATAGCCAGTTGCATTCCTCCCCTCAAACAATTCGCCCGTAATACTCGCGCTTCTAGGAATGCCCATCAGTTTACCCTCGAGCCCAACTTCGGACGTACTCTCAAGTATAGGGAATCATTTTTTAGCCGTACTACGCGAATGTGGAACTCTCTTCCACACTCTGTCTTTCCCGATCATTGCAATGTTCAGGAATTCAAGACCAATGTACATCGACACCTCCTTTCCAACCCCTTCCCTTCTTCCTAATGCACTCACTGTGTCTCTGGCACAAAAAAGGGTATAAAAAATCCCTTGTGTGGGTGCAAATTATAAAAAAAAAAAAAAATGGCTTCTCGGTAGGACTTCATAATATTTTTGTGCGTTACTTATCTGATATATATTTTCTTAGGTGAACCTTTTTTATTAACACCCTACCGAAGTGCAGCAGAAAATTCGCCAAATGCATGGTTCAACCACGTACACTCTCAGGCTAGGAGCACTGTTGAACGATGTATTGGTGTAATGAAGAGTACCTACCTATAATGTCTACTTTTGTAAATACACTTCCTATTTATTTTTTTTCTTCTTACAGCTCGATGGAGGTGCATTTTAGAAGAAAGGAAGTTGAGGTACTCCCCTAAACGATCGGCTAAAATTGTTAACGTTTGTGCAGCTTTACACAATATTTGTTCTGAGCAAAGGGTACCACTACCAGACGAAGTAAGAAGAGTTTCTTCATCCGATAGTTTTAACAATCGCCTACCTGAAAACAGCAGCAATGATGGAATACGAATTCGCAACAGAATAAGAGATGATCTTTGGGCTAACCGTACAAGGCATTAAACCAAAATCTTGTAATAAAAATCTTTATTTTTTCAATACGTAACTTTTAAAATTAATTTAAAAAAAACTTAAATTAAATGCAAAAAAAAATTAAAACTATTTCACTGAAAAAAAACAATAACTTCATAAAAAAAAACTTAAACTTTAAGCACAGCACTTAGTTCCTTGTAAGGCAGTTTGTTGATAACATTTGATCTCATTTTTTGCGGTCTAGCATTCGGAGATCCATGGCCGCCTTTGATAATTCGATCTCCATCCTTTTTAGTTGGAGCTCTTCTTTTTTTAAGGCAGGCCGAATGCCGTTCTTTTTTTTTTCTTGGCACAAAAGTGCAACACAGTCCTCCATATCTTTGATTGCAACTGTGAATTCCTTCAGGGATTTGCCAATCTCTTCCTGCACGGAAACAAATTTTTCTTGCAACTCAACTTGCCTTCTTGCAAGAATAATACCCTCTTCCTCTTTGGGGGTTTGTTTTTGTCGACTTTTTGTGCTCACCGGGAGCGGAATCGGGAATTTGCTCCGATGGTGTTGAGTCCCCAATGATTTCAGTTATTTCTGTCTCCAAAACTAGGAACAAACAAAAAATTTATTTTATAGTACTCATATGCAAAAATGAAAAGTACAAACATACTTTGCTCATCACAGCCGAAGCTTGAAACCCCACTGATTCCGGCTACGGCTGCTTCGATTCCACAAACTTGTATAATAGCTTCCTCATAGCTATCTAAAGGCAGTTCTGTATAGGGACCTCCACCTGTCTTCGCAATAGACTTTTTATTTTCAATTAGTTTTTTCTTTGCGCTATATTTTCTAGTTGTCCAAATCTGAACAAAGGATGAAGGAAAATTCTTTATTAACACACACTGTTTATCACTTAATGATAATAATCATTTTAATAAAATTATTAAATTAAATTAAATATAAATAAATTAAAAATAATTAAAATCTATATTGTGAACTAGCCACACTAAATATCGAATTGAATTCAATTGAATTAAATTGCCTATTTAATATGACACTTAATGTCAAACTACTATGACAATTAATGTAAATAACCTATTATGTAATGATTTAACCTTCTTAATTAAAAAGGTCATTCTTTCTAGAACTTTCGACACTACAAGATAATAAATTATTAAATTGCGATTTTATAACGATAAAAAGGTTTTGAGTTTTATTTCATTTTTGAGATTAATAAGATTGGAAATCAACATTTAAATTTAACTGGCTAAAAAACATTGGTCCTTCGAGCCATTAAACAAATTAAATATTAAAAAAAAAGTGTGTGTGAATTTGCTATTTTCTGATTGAAGTGCAGATTTCATATAGACATATATATATATATATATATTAATATATTATACATAAAGACATTTTAATTTTTGAATTATAAATAATTAATTAATTTAATATAAACTATTTGTGCAATAAAATTGTGTAAAAAAAAAAACATTAAATTGCAATAAAGTGATTAAAATATAATCATTTATATAGAACTTTTTTGTACTGTGCAAATTTTGGGTAAGATTCGTGAGGTTATTCCAAAGACGATTCGAAGTTTTTTTCAACACCTTGATCTCGATACACAAATTCGAAAATTTTGGGAGATTGAAGAAACTCCTTACGTAAGTCAACCTTCAGCAGAAGACATCGCCTGCGAAAAGTATTTTACTGAAACAACCAAACGTTTATCAGATGGACGTTACGAGGTGAATCTCTTATTCAAAAAAGGATTTCATCCCGAACTAGGATCAAGCAGGGAAAATGCAATTCGGCGTTTCTCATCTCTGGAACGACGCCTTGGAAGGGACCCGAAACTGCAAGAAAGTTACAGCCAATGTATCAGGGAATACCTTACTTTGCATCACATGGAAGAAGTAGATGGAAATGACCCAATTTTGAAAACTCCTTTTCACTATTTTCTTCCCCATCATGCTGTGTTTAAAGAATCGAGCTCTACCACAAAATTAAGAGTCGTTTTTGATGCAGCTTCAAAAACTTATGATGGCACGTCTTTGAATAAACACCTGATGACAGGTCCTAAGCTTCAAAAAAATATCGTTGACATAATTTAAAATGGCGAGCTTATAAATTTACAATCACAGCTGATATTGAGAAGATGTATCGCCAAATTTTTGTACAAGAATTGGATCGATACTATCAACTGATTCTTTGGAGAGAAAATCCAAAACAACCCATCAAAGTCTTCAAACTAAAAACGGTCACTTTTGGTACGGCCTGTGCACCTTATTTGGCCATGCGTGTTTTACACAAGGTGGCTGAGGATGAAGCTAAAAAGTATCCACAGGGAGCTCTCGCTGTCAAACACGAGATGTACGTAGATGATTTCATCAGCGGAGGAGATTCTCTAGAAGAAACTCGAATAAAACGCGAACAGACCCGTCAACTACTGGCATCTGCTGGGCTGAAGCTTCGAAAATGGACGTCAAATTCCAAATATCTCTTACAAGATTTACCAAAAAATGATTGTGAGATAAGTTTTGAACTACCTTTTGGAACAGCTGATCATGTCAAAACTCTAGGCATAAGTTGGCAACCCGAAGAAGACACCTTCTCGTTCAAAAACTTTCATGATGACACCGACGAGGTAACCAAAATGACTATGCTATCAGCAATTGCAAAACTTTTTGATCCACTTGGCTGGATTGCACCATGTGTGATCAAAGCCAAGATAATGATGCAAAGACTATGGTGCAGGAGAACTGACTGGGATGAACCACTCCCATCAGATCTCATGGAAGAATGGCAAGTTTTTCGGAAAGAACTGCCTTCGATACAACACATTAAAATCCCGAGGTGGATTAAAACACAACACACAAAAATTGGTGGAACTTCACGGCTTTAGTGATGCGTCGGAGAAGGCTTATGGAGCAGTCGTCTTCGTACGTGTTCTTGACAGTACCGGAAATATCCACATGCATATACTCATTTCGAAAACAAAAGTAGCTCCATTGAAAACAGTCAGTCTACCACGATTAGAACTTTGTGGAGCTGCACTCTTAGCATCACTGTTAAGATATACAAGGGAAGTTCTTGATGTCCCAAATGCAAAACTATACGCCTGGTCAGACTCAATGATCACATTGGCCTGGATCAAAGGACAACCTTCCAAATGGACAACATTTGTCAGTAACAGGGTTTCAGAGATCCAACGATTAACAAACTGCGATATTTGGAAACATATTCCAACTGACCATAACCCAGCAGATTTAGCGTCTAGGGGCGTGTCACCTTCAGCGTTAGGAGCACAAGATCTTTGGTGGATAGGGCCTTCATTTTTGCGGGAAAAGTGGCAATTTGAAATACCCGAACAACCATCCACTCTCAACACTGAAATTGAAAAGCGAGCAGAGAAGAAACAATGCCATATAGTGAACTCTGGTGAAGCAGATGATGACATTAACAAATGTATACTAAGATGTTCCCGACTATCAAAAATCGTCAGGGCAATAGCTTTCTGTTGTCGCTTTAAATGGAATTGCCTTGCAAAAAGGCGAAACACAACAAAGATTTCAGGGGACTTGAATCCTGAAGAACTACAAGGAGCAGCCTTATTGATGCATAAAACAGTACAAAGGCTCATGTTCACTGAAGAATTGAATGAATTTGAGAAAAACACAATTCCCAAATCTCTATTATCACTCAATGCCTTCATTGATGGCAATGGGTTACTTCGCGTGGGTGGTCGACTGCAAAACACACTACTCCCATATAACCAACAGCATCCGATCATTCTGAAACCCAATTACCATTTCTCAGAGCTTGTGATGCGAGATGCTTACAATAAGACCCTACATGGAGGAAACCAGCAGACTACGGCTTATATTCGTATGTCTTACTGGATAACAAGCATTAAACAACATGTTAAAAAATTTATTCACAGATGCCCAATATGTTTCAGACATAAGAAAAAGAATTTACAACAACTCATGGGAAGCCTACCAGCACCAAGAGTCCGAATATCCAGACCATTTACCCATACTGGAGTTGATTACGCCGGTCCTATAGAAATAAAAGCATGGAAAGGAAGAGGAGCCAAAACTTATAAAGGATACTTTGCCATTTTTATTTGCCTGTCTACCAAGGCAATCCACCTGGAAACAGTGTCAGATTTGACAACACAGGCATTCCTAGCAGCTCTTCGTCGATTTACCTCACGCCGAGGCATTTGTGCACAAATTTATAGTGACTGCGGCACGAACTTTGTGGGAGCTAATCGCGAATTAGCTCGGATGCTTGAAGAATCAAAGCACGATTGGAATGAAATCGCAGGTACTCTAGCTAATTCAGGAACAAACTGGAATTTTATTCCTCCAGCTTCTCCTCACTTTGGTGGCCTTTGGGAAGCTGGTGTGAAATCAGTTAAACATCATCTAAAACGAACCATACGAGATGAGAGGTTAACTTTTGAGGAACTCTACACACTTCTCACACAGATAGAAGCCTGTTTGAATTCCCGGCCTCTATGTCCTCTATCGGATAACGTCGATGACCTGGACGTCTTAACACCAGGACATTTCTTAATTGGCGAACCCTTACTAAGCATTCCTCAAAATGACAAAAATCTTGAAAATGTGAGCTATCTAGACAGATGGAGAAGGACTCAAGCTTTGGTCAACGCATTCTGGCGAAAGTGGAATGGAGAATACCTTTCACGATTGCAACAACGACCTAAATGGACGAAAAAGGAAGCCCTGCCTAATGTTGGAAGCCTTGTCTTAATCAAGGATGAAAGACTTCCACCATCCCAATGGGCACTAGCCAGAATTACGGATACACATCCGGGAGCTGACGGATTAGTCCGAGTTGTAACTTTAAAAACGAAATCTGGAATTATGAAACGGCCTATCACCAAAATCTGCTACCTACCGTGCAACACATCGACCAATGAAAACACCCTTATTTAAATAAAAGGCAATAAAAAAAAAAAAATTGGAATAATCATAAACCCAAATAAAATAACACCCAATGAAAGAAACATTTTTTCAATAATATTAAAAATTTAAATAATTTAAACCCTACACAACACGACACAACACATAAAAATCACAACATACAGTCCACTCAAAACACCTAAAAAAAAAATTCACTCAAAACCATAAAAAAAAAATATACCAAAAAATCTCAAATCGAAAAAAAAAAAAAATTAATGAAACTCTTCATAATATTTTTGAAAAAAAAAAAATAATATAATTTATAAAACACCACATTGAATTCAATAAATAAATTTAAAAAAAAATTTGAATCATCTAAATTCAACAAGTTAAATCCCGTCGGCAAATCCATCGATGAGATCCCGTCGGTGAATCCATCGGCGAAACCCCGTCGGTAAACACAGCCTCATCATTAGATCCAATGACCGACGGCTTTATCATTCCTCATCGCTGGAAACTTTAAAAATTTCACGAAGCACTTTTTAAAATTATATTCACACAACACAACACATTTAAAAATTATTTATTAAATTATTAATCTTTAATTAAATTTCATTTAAAATTCATAATACAACACAATTGAAAATTAAAAAAAAAAAACAAAATGTTCAACACTAAAATAAAATTCACCACACAACACTAAATTCTGAACTTAATAATTTAATTTAATCAAATTAAATCAAATAAAAAAAAATCATTTTTTTTTTTAATAGAATTAAAATAAATAAAAAAAAAATTTATTTAAAACGAATTTAAACAAAATTTTCGATGTGACGTCATCAAATTTGGTCAACATCGGCAACCATTTGCAATTATTTTGCACATGAAAAAGAAAGAAATTACACATACGTGCACACATTCAATAAGCGCACCGAAATCGAAATCGTTAATACACGCGAACCGAAATCAAGCACACGCACACATACACACAAAAAAAAGAGCATGAAATTTTAAATATTAAAAAAATTTTTAAATGTATCAATGAAAATTAAAATCAAAAAAAAAAAATGTTTAATTTTAAATGAATAAATAAATAAAACAAAACCACCAAATTAAATCCAAATCTGCGCTTTATGCAGATTCATCAGCAACGACGTCGGCATCAGCAGCACCAGCAGCAGCAGCATCGACGACGACAGCAACCACAAGTTCACAACACTACACTCACTATCACTTAATTTTTTTTTTTCAAATTAATTATTATTAATATTATTATTTTTAATATAATTGCTGGCAACCGCACTACCAGTTAATAATAATGAATTATTAATTAATTAATAATATATATTTTTTTTTTGAAACTCACACGCCCGACACGAAAATAAATTCAAAACAAAAAGAAATTAATCACACAAATTTACTACGATCGACCGCGACCCGACATCAATGAAAATCGATTTCCTATTGAAGATGATCTCCAATATACCACGGCGAATTCAACAAGTTGCATTTGTAAAAAGAAAACAACAACAACAAAACATCACAAATCAATTTTGAATGGGCAATGGTTGTAAAAGCTCTTTTAATGGAACTAATATAGAGCACTATGAGTGCAGGTGTTATGCACTAACATAAACTGTTATTGTTTTTTGTTGTTAACCTTGAACTTGTTTGTCTAATTTTATGTTCTGTTAATAATATGTTTTCTCTTTGCATGTTCTTACCAAAGAAAGCTACCAACAATTTTGGAAGTGCAAACCTACATACATACTTATTGACCGAGAAAAAACATAATGCCAGGGCCGGATCATAAACAACTCATCAGGGCGCCAGTTGCGAACTTTGTTCACCGGGGCGGAGAATGTTTATCACTTAATGATAATAATCATTTTAATAAAATTATTAAATTAAATTAAATATAAATAAATTAAAAATAATTAAAATCTATATTGTGAACTAGCCACACTAAATATCGAATTGAATTCAATTGAATTAAATTGCCTATTTAATATGACACTTAATGTCAAACTACTATGACAATTAATGTAAATAACCTATTATGTAATGATTTAACCTTCTTAATTAAAAAGGTCATTCTTTCTAGAACTTTCGACACTACAAGATAATAAATTATTAAATTGCGATTTTATAACGATAAAAAGGTTTTGAGTTTTATTTCATTTTTGAGATTAATAAGATTGGAAATCAACATTTAAATTTAACTGGCTAAAAAACACACACACTTTCCTACCCTTTTCCACTCTGCTTTGGTTTTTGTGGGTGGCCCATTTACGTTTAATTTTAACGTGAGCCTTTCCCATAGCATTCTTTGGGATTCCCGCGAATTTATGCTAGGATTTGGCCAAATCCGGATTCTCCTCCATGAATTCCGTCATCAATTTCATTTGTGTTTTGTTTGCGTGTGTCCTATTAATGACAATTATTATAATTTTGTAATTATACTAAATTCACAAAAATGTTTACTTACATTTTTTCATTCAGTTGCACTAAACTTATAAACAAAAAACTTTTGCCGGCAAAACGAAAATAAACAAAATTTACAGCGAAACACACGAAAAAAATAATATACAATAAGAAAAAAGTGAGGCACCTCAACTGCAATTTTTTTATATGCAATTTGACATTATAGGTTCTATATTTATCTTTCAAAACGTATTCTTTTTGACATAACAAGTGTTTGGATTTCGAATGTAAATTCTAAACATTTTTGTGTAAAATGGCAATGCTACTTATCATTCAAAGTGATGCCAGCGTTTTAAAAACTTTTTTTGATCATTTTACGCAGACGGAAAATTTTATTTGATCAAATTTGATTTTCACAAATATGACTGTCAACAGTCACTTTAGCCGATTCCACCCCAGGTGTCGTGTTACCAAGTGCCAATAGTATGTTTTTCACTTTTTTAAAATCTTAAAATTTCACAACATTCACTCTCAGAAAAGCAAAATGACAGATGAGCTATGCAATTTTTTTTTTAATTTTATGGCTTTACTCACATACACTGTATATGTGTACTTGTTTTTAGCAAAATAGCGAATTATTCAAGAAATAGAGAACCGCCTTGTACACAAATATAAAGTTTTATTAGAAATCCAATTAACACAATATTTTGGGTGTTACCTTCTTGAAGATCTCGTTCAAAATGAACGATTATAAGAAAAATCATAATGCAGCTTGATTACTCTGCCGTTAGAAATTATTATGTACTAATAAATAGGAGAGTAAAAGAACCGGTGCATGCATAATAATTATTACATAAGATTTGTCATTTAAGATCCTACTAAGTATACAGTGATTCAATAAATTGTGTATGAAGAATTTAAGTTGTATAACAGTTAAGAATTAAATGAATGAAATGAATGAATGAAACTATGTTAACAGCAAAAATGATAAATTCAAAGCAAGTTAATGATAAGAATGTATTTTAGTAGTCCGGAACATGTGTCAAAAGCCTCTTCCTCTATTTCTTATTCAATGGGAAATGCCACTTATCCGCAAAAACACTTTCATAAATGGTTCAAAGTTGCAAATGTTTTGCACAGAAATTTGCCCGTACTTTCAAGTTTTTTTTCGATTTATTTTTTTGTTTAAGGTACCTAATAAAATAATGTTGTTTTTCTTTCGGTCATGTAGTGTAGTTTTCAAATTTGTTAAAAGAAGTTGGCTTTTTTAGACACTTTTTTATGAGGTGGAAAGATCTGCTGGTTCGAGTTGCAAATGGTTTGCACATATATGTATATGTATATAGGTACCTATATACCTAGGTACCTACCTATATTTTTTGTCCTTACAGTTTTTGAATTCTCGACCCTTACACAAAATTTCTCTTTCTTACTTTACTTTACATAGCTAATTTGAATTTCCCATCTAACTTAAAAAAGAAATTAAATCCCATATCTAAGCACATTTTCATGCATGCAAACGCTGTGTACACACCTGTTTTGCTTTATAGTTTTTTTTTTTGGTTACAAAGTTAAGTGATTTACCTCTTTTGTTTCTTACTTGTCGGGGGGTAAGTTTTTTCCATAAAACTTTCTTTTTTTTAACAATAAAAAAAAAGACAAAAAGACACTTGTTCTCGTTAGTCATGGACGGGGGGACAGCCCCCCGCACAAACTGGTTTAAGGGCCTACCTTCTGAGGTGGACTTAAACCAGAGCAATACCAACAACAATAAACGAAAATATAAACGCACAAAAAATGATGACCAGGAATACCCAGGATTGCCCGTAATCCATGATGATAGTAATATTCCGCGCTACATTGTAGTAACAGGAATGGAAAAATCAGGTGATAATCTTCGCCCTCTTTCATCATATAATCCTATTCAGATTAATCGTGGTTTGGAGCATATATCGAAAGACATACTTGAGGTCAAAGCAATGAGATCAGGCGATCTTCTGCTTAAGGTTTTGAATGTTAAAACTGCAGAAAAGTTCCTCATGTCAAAACGAATTGACTCAATCCCAGTTAAAGTATCTAATCACTTAGGTCTCAATTCAATTCAAGGGAGAATTTTCTCCAAACATATAATTGACATAAGCGAAGATGAGTTAACAACAGAACTAAACAGATTCAAAGTTATCGCCGTCAAAAAAATGATGAGAAAAGAAAATGGTGTTGAAGTGCCAACAGGTGCTGCCATACTGACTTTTGACTTGATTCGTAGACCAAATGAAGTTAAAATAGGTTGGGTGAATTGCAAAGTCCAAGAATACATACAAAATCCTATGCGCTGTGTGACATGTCAAAAACTTGGACACACAAAGAACCGATGCACTAATGGCTCTCTTTGTAAAGATTGCTGTCTCCCTCCACCTCATGACGAATGCACACGTGTTTATTGCATTAATTGTAAAGAAGAGAGCCACACTCCATACGACCCTGCCTGCCCTGCCTTAATATAATCCAGCTCTTCACCAGCTCCCAGCTCCGAGAAAGCACAATGAAAGTAAACCAACAATGGCAGAGACAATAAAAGCTCGTCTGGAGACTTCTAGATTACGTGATCAACAAAACCTTTCAGAGAAAAGCCTCTCACCAACACTCTCCATCACCACCGCCACCGCCACCACTGCACCAGCACCAGCACCTACCACACCATCAACCTCCTCCACACCAGCAACCACCACTGCATCTGTGCAAAATAATCTTCCACTACTAACACAAAAAAATATTCAAGAAAATAATAATCTCTCGACTAAAAAAACACTCATAATCCACCAACAACTAAACCATCAAAATATCTCAGCTAATCAAATAACTCAATCATTACTCAACAACCCACCAAACTCCGAATTTAACAAAAACAACATAAATAATAAAAAAATTACCGAAGATCTCTCTGAAGATTCTTTAACAGATGTTGAGATGGATGTTGGTACTGAGAGTTCATCTCAGTCGTCTTCGTAAAATCTCAATAATATCTCAAATCTCTCAAACAAATCAAATAACACACAACTTAATGAAAACACAACTAACACATTACTCCTAAACAAAAAAACCCCTCCACAATAATGGCTCCGTTGGCAATGGATTTTATAATCCTCCAATGGAACATTCAAGGCTTTTGCAACAATAAGCATGCTCTAGAACGTTTAATATCTAAATGTAAACCAGATATAATTACTTTGCAAGAAACACACATTATTGAAAAAAACAAAAAATTCTTTAACATGAAAAACTATAAATCATTTCACTTTAATAAACCTTATGAATATTCAAAAGCAGGTATAGGCATCTTAGTTAAAAATCATATACCAATAAGCTTCCATACTACCTCAGATACAAACTTACTGCACCAAACTATTGAGATACCTGGCAGAAAACCTATTAAAATTACAAATGTATATAGGGAACATGAAGTACATATTAATTCCGACTTGTTAAATAGTATTCCTACTGTAAACGACAGTTGCCATCATATTATAATGGGTGATATGAATGCTCATAGTACACTATGGGGTTCAAATACTACAAACAGCACAGGTGGATTATTTGAAATGTTTGCCAATGATCGCGGACTCTTAGTATTAAATGATGGCTCACCAACATTCTTCAGCACCCGAAACACTTTTTCGGCAATTGATGTAACTTTTTCTACTCCAGATCTGGCACCGTTCCTTCATTGAGAGGTATTGTCAAACGCAGAAAGTAGAGACCATATACCAATTATTGTACGTACTCTAGAAGAAAGATTGAGCCCTAAGTTTATTCCTCGTTTCAAGGAAGAACTCGCAAATTGGGATCTCTTTAGAACCACAACAAAAGATCTTTGTTCAAAATTGTCAAGAACCGAAAACACTAATCAGGAAGCAGCGAAAATCAAAAAAATTATAAGAACTGCTGCAGCAAAAGCAATACCGACAACGAAAAAAGCACCTTCAAGGACAAATCCTGTATGGTTTACAAAGGAAATTGGAATTTTGGTTAGAGAAAAAAACACAGCTTGGAAAAAAGCCCGTAGGTACCCTAACACAGGAAACTGTGTAGCATACAGAAAAATTAGTGCTAAAGTTAAACGAGAATCAATTATTTCCAAAAGAGATTCATGGGATAATTTCATAAACACAATGAATCCGTCACTTGATATGAGAACATTATGGAGTAGGATAAGATCTATTCGCTCCCCAAACTCAGCTAGAGAATTTCCTTACATGCTCTTAGAGGGTGAAATGCAAATAGACCCAGAAAAAATAGCAAACACTTTCGCAGAGAATTGGCAAACATATAGTGCAGATAGTACTTATGAAGCGAGTATTATTGAAAATAAAAGGAACTTCAGTCTACAACACCTTGCATCGCATACAAACCACATACCCTGTGAACTTCTAGCGGAACGTGTTACGCGTACTGAACTGGAGATGACTCTTAAGATGGCCAAAGGAACCAGCCCAGGCGAGGACAAAATCACCTATAAATTGGTAAAAGTATGCGACGACAGCTTCAAAGATAGAATTTGCTCTCTTTATAATGATATTATATCGACTGGAACTTTTCCACACGACTGGAAAAGAGCCAAACTTAAGCCGATTCCGAAAACATCACGAAATCAACATGACTTTAATAATTATCGTCCAATTTCTCTCCTTCCCATTCTCTCAAAAATTTTTGAAAAAATTATTGCTAGACGAATTGGTTGGTTAATGGAAGAGAAGGCTAATCCAGGACAGCATGGTTTCCGACCGAAAAGAGGAGTTTCAACACTCCTTCATCTCTTAGAGCATACACTTGCTGGGAACTTGTCTGAAACCAAACACAGCGTAATCATGTCATCTGATTTAGAAAAGGCTTTTGATAGAGTTATGATGGTGCCAATTATCAAGCAACTTCATCAATGGGGCGTTCCCAAACAAATACTTGCAGTAATCATGTCATTTATCAGTGGTAGAACTTTTCGAGTTAATGTTGATGGCTATAACTCCTTAATAACGAAAATGGACAATGGGACACCCCAAGGTTCCCCTGTTTCAGTTGTTTTATATAATGCATATATTGACTCGCTTATCGTGAATCTTTCCCAACCACTACAGAATCTCGATTTTATTTAGGTATACGCTGACAATATTTACGTTGTTGCTTCCGGAGACCCCATCCAGGTAAAAGATACTTTGGAAAAAGCTGATTCAATAATGTTCAATTGGGCTCAAGAAGTTGGTGCGGGTTTTCCTCCATCAAAAATAGAAGCCTTACATCTTTGCAGAAAAAGAAAATGCACCCCTACCCCACTTGTCTTACGAGAAACAACCATTCCTCTTGAAAAAGAAACAAAAATTCTGGGAGTGACTTTTTCTAAAAATCTTAAATGGGACACACATGCAAAGAACCTAGTTAACCAGCTAAAACGACGGAACAATGCTTTAAAAATGGTCTGTTCAAAGAGAAAAGGTCTACATATTGAAACAGCGCTTAGAATCGCGAAAACCTTAGTCGCCGGTACTATCCAACACGGAGTAACTATTTTCATGTGGACTTCAAAAAAAAATATAAGCAACATTAACTCAGCTATAAACGATTGTCTTCGAACAGCCTCAGGAGCCTTAAGAGCCACAAATATAGAAGCTTTGAGATTGGAAGCAGACTATGAATCCTTCGAAAACTTTGGGAAAAAAAGGGCAATGAACCTTATTAGCAAAACTCTTACAGACCCAGGGCATCCTCTCTTCAAGGCTGCTAAAGCAACAATTAACATGACAAAAACTAATAAAAAAAATTCTATTTCAGCGCTTAAAAAAATGGTATCCATAATTCATAATCATAGCGCATTTTCATCCAATAATACGCAGATATTAGACCGTACTCCACCACCCTGGAAAAGAAACTTACTAACCATAAACACTAACCTTGCAAAATTCAAAAAGGAAAATACTACTGACGAAATTTTTAAAATGCTTCACGAAGAAATGATCTCTGACACTAATGCTGACAGAATCTTTTACACAGACGGTTCACGCAAAGAAGAAAATTGGTGTTCATACGCAGTCATACAGCTACAACCAAATTCCCAGACATCTATTATCCATCAAGCTCTTTTACCAGAATCCGCAGACAGTTACATTGCAGAACTAACAGCAATTTATAAGGGTATATCTGTTGCTAAAAAATACCCCAACCGATCGTTGATTGTAACAGATAATCTTGGTATTCTCTTGGGTCTTAAAAATGAGACAAATAAATGCCCATCTCTCGAGGTTATAAGAAGATGTTTATACTCCAATAATAATATTATGCTTGCATGGATACCTGGACATTCCGGAATCAAAGGTAATGAGGCTGCAGATCTTGCCGCAAGAACGGCTATCAACTATCCACTCATTGTAGAGTTCCCCAAATTTTACCAACTCCTACGCAAATCTTTCATCCAGGATTATAAAAAAGAGCTTATCGAAGGTTGGAGAAACTCTGAAACATTTTTAAGAAAACATCACCCTGCTTACTCTCGTATTCCATACAATCGGTCTCTTAGCAGAGAAGACAGTATTAAACTGCTCCGAATTAGAGTTGGCAAAGCTCTTTTCAACACTCAACACTATTATAACGCAGAAAACCCTGAGCAATGTTCGAATTGTGGGACGATACTCTCTGTTTGGCATATCCTTGTCGAATGTCCTGTTTCTCGCCAAATTGATCTAACATCAGACAACCTAACTGAAAAACTTGCCGAAATTTTGAATCCATCAGAAGTACGATCCATTCAATACATTAAAGATGCCACATCCGCCCACCACAAATTTGACAAAATATGATTTTTTTTTCTTCTCTCTTTATTTTCAACGATTTAAAACTAACTTGCTTTAATAATTCTTTTTTTTCTTATTAAACTAATTTTATTCTTTTTCAATTTATGTAATTATAATAAAAATTAAACTGTAAATATTTAAATGTAAATATAGTTTTATAGACGGCATCATATGGTCTGGCTACCCTGATGCCTTTTAAAAAAATAATTTATGAATTAACTTTGTGAATTATTTCAATAAATAAATAAATAAATAAATAATAAAAAACCGTCAAAACTTACACGTTACGTAATAATAATAGGTACGAGTAGGTAGTAGTCTCCTAGGCAGGCATAAACAAATTCTCATATCGACGGCAACGCCGCGACACGGTCAGTGTCATTTTAAATTTTTTTCAAAATATTTTTTATCACTAAATATATAGGGTTCTACCAGTAGAAAATCGTTTATAAAGGCTACATTAAAGTTTAACGACGAGTTGAAGTGCGCATTTTAAACTGCGATATTTAGGTGATAAATTTAATATTTTTTGATTTGTTTTAGTTTTTTGTTTATCGGACAGAAATTTATTAATAATGAAATAGAAATGAAAATGAATGAAAACAAACACTAGACAAAATAATACGCAACAAAAGTTTTTTTTTCTTTTTTGCTTTGAATCGTCAGAATGACAGCACAAACTATGCGTTTTAACCTTACCACGAAGTTAAAAATGATTTTGTTTGGATTTAAGTTTGGTCGTTAAACTTTAAACTGACTGTTAAATTGAATAATGGCATGGTTAATTATTAAGATATTTCAAGATATATTACTTTTTCCCTTAATTCGAATGGCTTCAGGACATAACAAAATTATTGGATTGCCTTTAGGAGGTATGTTTATTAAAGTTTGTAAGTAGGTGTTTTGGCAAACCTTTACACAACTACTACTGTACATAAAAAGTTTCGAAGTTATGTATAAACCAAAGTTTCTTTACTAATATAAACATACATACATACCAACAAAGGTAGAAGGTTCTTTATTTTGGAAGATTAAAAATGTCACCCTATTTCTTCATAAAGTGAAAAAAAGTGCCACAAAGCTATGAATTTATAATTTTATTTCACAATTCTGAAATACGTTTCATTCCTTGTTTCTCACTCCTCTGCCAAAATGTTCACAACTCATTTGGGAAAGTGTTTTAAATTCCATTTTTCTTGTTGTCGTCATGACCTCCAGGGAAATCACATTTACGAGTAGCGAATCAGCAAAGAAATTTAAACTCCCGACCGGGGCTTCAAGAACTTTTTGGGTAAGTGTTTAATTATTTTATTGGTATCTTGACACTTTGAGCTTTAGCATTCCCCTTAATCAAAATGCAAATTAACCTTCCACAGTGAAAGATTTTAACCATACTGGAATAAAAATAATTTGCGGGTAAATCTCTCTTATATATACAATACATATGTACTTGCCAACCTTTACAAATAAAATCATTTTACCTACAAACAAGTGTTTTTAATGTTTGCATGTGCAAACGGTAATAAGAGTACAAGACAAGCTGAAGCAGAAGTACACGACTGACCAACAAATGACCATGAAACTGAATGAATTAAACCATAGGCATGAAGCGCTATTATAATCAAACTGACTTTGGCCCACAAGGACAACCGAAGGTCCCAACTGCAAACATGTGAGTTAAGTTAATTGAGTATTGCGTTGCTTTTGGGCGGGTATATATTGTACAAAGAGGATTACGAAGGATTTTATTGCGAAAATTTATATTATTAATTTAATTAAGCCTTGGACTTAATAGCTAAACACGGGCGGAATTTAGCATCAGTGGTTCAAAGAGGGAGCATTTGAATATTTTGTTGCAATCACACACGTGTCCAGTGAAAATGGATAAAAAACATTTGGAAACTTCCAATAAATTCGTAGGTATAACCGTAAAATTTAGTACATTGATCAAAACGAATCAATTATAAAATAAAACTTCGAACATTTTCTTTACGCTGCACGCCAAATACCAATAGAAAGGTATTTCTGGTCAAATGTGTGTAGGAAAAAAGATATACATTCTTACAAAATTATTTTATTGTGTTTTAAATATTTTAACAATTTATTTTTTTTTTTTACAAAAGACTCACAAACCACACAATAATTGTATCTATTAAAAAAATGCCCACAGCAAATACAAGAAAACATTTTTTATTAAAGGCATTATATTTATGGTCTTCTGTCGTTAGTTGTGCACAATTAAGGAATATTTAATCTTAAAGTAAAATAAAATATAAAATTAACATAAATTTGTGTGTTAAAAATTATAATTTATTATTTTGGATGTACAAAAATAAAAAAAAAACAATAACTAATCATTGATAAATTAATCCGAAATTGACATTAACGTTTCAAATAATTAAATTTTTAGAATGTTTTTTTCTATTATGGAGTCCCTGTCTTTAATATTCATTATTATACATATTATGTAGCTCGTTTTCATTAGGTCAAATGAGGTAATTTCGTTGATAATTTTCAAATGATCTTCGATATTATATTATTTCCTATACAAATCAACCACATTTTGATCCGAATTTACATACATATGTACATACTTACATATCTCAGAAATTTGAACGCATTCAGCCATACATATCTAATTTTGGGTTCTATTGTGAACTCATTAATTTGAAATTAATCTATGAAACAAGAAGAAAAAACAACAATGAGATAGTAAAACGATAGTATCTCGTTTGTAATTAAAACGCATTTCTTGTAATTTGTAAATCATTTCGCCTTTCGTGAAAACGAAGGAATAGCTTTACGTAAAGTATATATTACTTTATTTTAGCTTATGTATGCATATTGTAATATTCTGCTAAGGGTTCGCAATAAAAACTTATTTACTTTATTTCTTAACTTCTTCTTATTACATTTAAAATAAAACACACTTTACTTCAATTGAAATCACTTTTATTAATCACTGGCACAACACTTTACACGAACTTTATTCTTTCACTTTCAAAAATAAACTGTGTCCAATCGGTAGCGCCATCAACCTTATATAGGGAAATATCTGGTTCTGGTCTAATCTGGAAAGCAATAGAAATCTTTAGAACCTGTATCTCGATCTTTCTATTCTGACAGATAGATGGAATAATTCCCCTTCGGACTTCGACATTTACCAATGTTCGAAAAAGCTCATTCAAAGCTCATTCAAAGCTCATAGCAGGTTGTTTTAAATCGCAATGGTACTAGATGGCGCTGTCATCGCATTCGAGAATCGATATAGTTCGAATGTAAAAGTCGTTATATTAATTTTCAAAAGTAGTTAACTAATCTTCGTTACATTGCCCCCCTCTTAGAATTGATCGTCCCGAACAATTTCATCACCTCTTTCACCGTTATACCGATGCAACCGGTCAGCGTGAACTACTTTTAGTTTGCCTCTTACGCCTCTTTGTATACAGTAAACCACATCATTGATTCTTTTCACCACAGTATATGGGCCCTCCCAGTTTTGTTGGAGTTTTGGTGATAGCCCCTCCTCGCCGGGTTTCCACCTTGCAGCGGTGGGGAGGCTTACGTTTGGGGCCTCAGCTGATCGGCTGTAGATTTGTATTTCTTAAATCTTCAGCCGACCAGCTGTGATCCCGGACTAACTAAGAGAAACTCAACATGATAAAACTATGGACAATTTACAACAAACGAACAAAAAATTATCAACGGGGATATACGTTGAAACGTCGGCAGAAATCACGGCTGCCGGCGTTGGCTTTGCCTCTCCAAAAGAAGGAGGGGAGAAGTCGCCAGTGACCAACATACAACAACCAAGACAAGACAACAACGACAGCAACAACAACAACAAGACAACACGACAAAGACAATGACCACTACACAGGACGAGGAAGACCTTCTTCTTCTCACTCCTTTCTCCAACCTCGGTGTAGAGGATGGAGTTAGCATCGGAACACTGACTGACGACGACGACGCATGTTCCGTTGCCAGCTCCACCTTCTCACGATTGTCAACCTCTTCAGTTCGGAGTAAAATCTCCAACTGCAAGAAAACAATCAAACGACTTGGCAAAAGGAGTTGGGAAGAACTGACCGACACCGAACGCCTACGACTTCAGAGCGCTCGTGCTTTCCTGGAGAATGATCCTAAGAAGGCAGGAGGGGCCCTTGCCCCACCGTCCAAAGAGGTGACCTCTTCAGGAAGTACGAGCGTTTGCACTCTAATGGGACCGCCCAATCCACCGACTGTGGCCAAGACCAAGTCAAAGATTGGACGAATCTCATTGGATACGGACATTACTAGAACGCCTACGTTGACGCCAACCACGCAGACAACAGGATCACTTCCCTCAACCGGGAAAATGGAACTGTTGGAGGCAGGGATGGAGGAGCCGTGTGGGAGTTGCGCTGGGGGCACTAGCCCCGCAGGTAACTCCGGCACGACCCTTCCATCTTCGTCGAGCAGAAGTAGCGTCATTGACCTTACAATAAACACGACGACGAACACCGTTATTGAGACCAAGGCCTCACAGAGAGCTGGAAGTCTCAATGAACGTATACAGAGGAAGAGAAGACGTAACGCTGAGAGGATTGTCCGACGTCTTTCTAGCAAGAAACCCGAAACTTTAACGGCCAGGGAGAAGCTAGCGTTGGACAATGCCACTCAAAGACTTATGACTTTCACGACCACTGACAAAACGACAATAAAAAGAACAAAGACCTTGAGGACGGTAAGGGAGACGGTTGGCACTTTGCCCCACCCCGGACCAAGCTCAACGGCGTTCAAAAGAACTAGGCAAGACGACAAGTCTTCGCCTACGAACCCCTCACCTAAAACGAAAAAACCGAAGACCTTGATCACGGAAGGGACCATCGAGAAGCGGCAATTTGCTATTGCAGATTTTAACGTACCTTCTCGGAAACTTTCGAACGATCAATGGCAACTGATGGAAGTCAGAATCCTGGACGAGGTGAACGATGCTATCGTTAAGAATGGGCAACCGCCCCTCTTCGGTAGCTTAAGAACCGTCCACGGATTCAAGCTGCTGACATGCGAGGACGGCAACACTCTCGTTTGGCTGCAAGACTTCGTCAAAAGAACGGTAGCTCCCTGGCCTAACGCTGATCTTCGCCTTATAAGTGTTAAGGAAATTAAAGACCTCAACAAACCTAAGGCGAAGATGATGCTACGGGGTCCGACCATCCCGAGAGATCGGATTGAAAGATATCTGCAATCCCTAAACACCGACCAACTCAGTGCGAACTGGAAGGTGCTTGAGATAGGGGAGCAGACGAAGAACGGTACAGAAGTGGTTGTGCAGCTTAGTCACAAGTCTATACCACTTCTGAAGAAAATTGGCTTCAAGGTGCGCATCGGGATAAACCGGTGCAAACTGAGATTAATAGCCAAGCAGAACAATCAAGTAAGTAAGAGGCGGGAGGTTTTTAATGTAAATGAAAATGAAATTAATACAAATTAATCTTCACCATAGTAAAGCCGCCAGCGCCAACCTTGTCTACCTCATGGAGAGTAGACAGATAGACATCGCCCTTATCCAAGAACCCTGGATTGGACCAGGTGGCAAAATTAAGGGTTTACACTCAAAGGGACTTACACTGTTCAAAACTGCACAAGCGGTAGCAAACAGTAATTTTAGAACTTGCATTGTAGCTAGGAAACAGTTTAATCTCTTTCTTTTATCTACATATAGCAACATAGATCAGACTGCCGTGAAGCTAGAGCGGATCGGGCTCCCACCACTCATTCTGGCATCCTGCTATATGCCCTACGACGGGACGGAGGGGCCACCTGCAGAACTCACGGGCCAGCTCGTGGAACGAGCTGCAAGCGAAAGATGGGACTTAGTCCTTGGATGTGATGCCAACTCACATCATGCTCAATGGGTAAAGTGACCAGATCCAAAAACTTAAAATGTGGGACAAAGTAAGAAAATTCGCCAGAAAATAATATACGCAAAACATTTTTTTTTTAATGTGGGACATTTCAATTTTATTGAAGATTTTTTTTTTAATTAAGAAAAAAACTTATTTTTCACAAAAAAAGGAACAAAATCTTAATATCTATTGAAAAACAAAGTTATTAAACAAATTCTCACACATAGTCAGAACATAAAAAAAACTTAACAAAAAAAAAATCAGTTCAGTTAAACAGTAACAAAACACAGAATAAAATTTGTTCGGTTTAAATAAAAAGCAACAAAAAACAAAATAAAATCAGTTTAGTTTTAAGAACCAGTAAAAAAATTAAATAAAATCAGTTCAGGATTCAGGTTAACAAGAAACAGTTTGTTTTTACTTATCCACGTTCAAAAAATCCATTTTTTAAAATGCTATTATTCACAAATATTTCTCTGAAGAATGAATTTTTTTCAACAAGTTATTATTTTGTGAAATTTCTTCCAAGAAATGTTGACAACTCGAATAGGTCGATCTCACAGTCAATATAGCTTTTATTGTTTCCACAGAGAGTTGTGACTTCTCCACCGTCCACAATTTATTCACAACAGAAAATATTCTTTCCGTCGCTGCATTAGTGCCCGGTAAACAGAGAGTATACTCAACAATTTTTTTGCAGTTTTGATGAGAAATATTACAGTTTTTAAAATGCGAAAAAATTTCCACCCATCTTAAATCAGCTGATATTTTTTCATCATTCCAGTTTCGTAGTTTGTTATCAGTTGCGTAGTTTTTTAAGCACGAAATTTCGTCAAACAAATCATTTTCATTTATGTTATGATTTGGAAACTGTGTATTTAAATAATTCAAATTTTGTTGAACTTCATCCCAAACAATTGCTGATTTCAGTAACACCCAATTAAACTGACTTACATGATTAAACTGTTCAGTCCAATGATCAATATATTTAAAAGATGTACTGTAGAAATTAAGTACATGCGCCAGAAACCATCTTTTTTGTATCTGACCTGCTTCTTCTAATTTACTTAAGTCATCTTTAAGCACTAGTGGCAAATATTCAGAAGTGATCCGTTCTTGAAGCTTATTTTTTAAGTTTTTCAAAATTTCGGCAACTTCCATTACATTAAGGGTTTCCTGCTCTATTGTTTTTATGGTGCCATGGAATACGGACGCCATGTTATGGAGGAATTTTAACCAGACCTCCGAAGCCTCATTTTCAAAAAATGATCTTATAGCCACAGGGCACTTCTCTAATGAAAGGAAATACGATTTAAGAGGTAAAAACATTTGCAAAACCCGTTCAATAGAAGGCATTAACGCTAGCCATCGCGTTTCGGAGTACCCCAACAAGCGTTTGTACTCAACATCTACTTCATTGCAGAATAATTTAAGTTCTTCTACACGTACCGTATAAATATAAAAATAACTATAAATCTTTTTTATAATCGACTCAATATCGAGGGGCATAAGATCAGCTGCCGTCCTAATTGCATTGTTGATAATATGAGCAGCGCAACCAATGCCTATTACATTTTGAGCAAGCTTTGCGTTTATTTTGGCAAGAACATTTTTTGTGCCTTTGCGTTGAGCGCCTCCAAAATTTGTGTTTGTATTATCGGCGCAGAGAGCAACCAGTTTGCTGTCAATATTATGGCTTCGGAGAGTTGTATAGAGGTAATCCGATATTAGTTCAGAAGTCTCTCCAGGCAAGGTAGAAAACTCAAGCAATTTAACTTGTACCCCCTCTAGTTCATCGAAGAATCTGACAACTATGGGAAACATTTTTTTATCTTTGTGGTTAGAAGCATCTGTGTACACAGCAACAAAATTAGTTCTCATTAGACTGCTTGTTAATTTTTCTAAGACGTGTGGCATTAAAACATTTTTAACTATTGCCTCCGACTTAGTTCTTGCACAAAAAAACTTGTTCTGAAAAAGTGTGCGGATAACCTTGGAAGTGCAGTCCATTGATCGAAAACTTTGATGATGATTTATAGTATGAAACGTAAAAACTGCTTCTGCCAAGGCTATATTCTTCTCAGTAGAACCCATTTCGGCCGGCTTGAAAAAATTTACCAAATTGCTGGTTCCTGCAGCAGACTGCAATATCTTCTTATGTTTATCCGTATCCAAATGGAGTTTTATGTCATACCGGCCACTGGCCATGGCAAAGTTGCTGCTACAGATCGAACAAAACACTGTGGAGCCATTAACTTTAGTTTTTTTTATGAATGGATAATCCGCTTCAATTTCTTTAGTTATTTTGCACACTCGCTTTCGGTTTGCCATGACTGAACTATAAACGTAAAGAGATTAAAAAAACATGATTTGAACATCACAACTTAGTTACTTACAAATAAATTTAATAACAATTAAACTTTCTGTTCGGTTCACGATCTTTTTGAATTACAAAGCAACAAACCAAAAAGTTTTGTTTATTTTGTTTAATTGATAGTGGAAAATGACAATCAGCTGTCAACAAGAAAATTATGAGTGCGTTCAGTCGTTATGTCGTGCATAGGTATAATTTTGTAAAATGATGGTAGCGTTCAGTTAAAATATTATGATACCTAAATTATTAAAAAAATAGAAATATTTGATTTTGTGGGACAGTCTGGGACATCTTTTGAGTTCGTGGGACATTTGTGGGACGATTTTCAGTGTGGGACAGTTCATGTAAATGTGGGACTGTCCCACGTAATGTGGGACGAATGGTCACTTTATCAATGGGGCAGCACCGACACTAACGTTAGAGGTGAGTCTCTTTTTGAATTTATAATAGAACATAATCTACTAGTCGCAAATAGGGGCAACGAGCCCACTTTTGTTACTAAAAATAGGGAAGAAGTGATCGATATAACTGTTACTAATAACACAGACACAATTTCTATCGATCAATGGAATGTCCTCAAGGAGGAATCATTCTCGGACCATAAACTGATAGGCTTCTTGATAAAAGATACAGTAGAAACTCCGAAACCCTATAGGAATCTCAGAAATACAAACTGGGATCTCTTTAATAGGGAATTAGAGATGAGAAGCAGAAATCTCAATAATACTGTGATTCAAGAACCCAAACATATTGATCAAGCATCTGACGAACTCAGGGTGATTCTAAATGACGCCTTTGAGAAAAGTTGTCCACTGAAACACATAGGGAAGGGAAAAAAGAAACCACCATGGTGGACCTTACAACTCAGCAAATTGAGAAAAGAAACGAGAAAACTTTTCAATGTTGCTAAGAGTACTAGAAACGATAATGACTGGGATATATATAAAAACAGTCAGCGAAAATTTAAAGCAGAAACTCAAAGAGCGAAACGAAGCTCATGGAGAACTTTTTGCAGTGAAATCGAGAGTACCAACGAATCGGCCAGATTAAGGAAAATTCTTTCTAAAGACTCAATCCCTCTGGGATCTCTCAAGATACCCACTGGGAGCTGGACCGAATCCTGCAATGAGACTCTTGAACACTTGATAACTACTCACTTTCCAGGTTGCGGGTCAATAGAGAGCAATCTGGAAACAGAATCCTACACGGAACAAGCTGTACCATCGGACATTATAACGGATGAAAAGATCAGATGGGCATTCCATTCCTTTTCTCCATATAAATCCCCTGGACTCGACGGCATATTTCCAATGATGTTACAAAAAAGCGAAACCCTTATAATACCGCTCCTGAGAAATATATTTATTAACAGTATAAAATGGGGATACGTTCCCTTATCATGGCGCGAAGTCAAAGTGGTTTTTATTCCAAAAGCTGGCCAACCCAGCCACACGGAAGCCAAAGACTTCAGACCAATCAGCCTGACATCGTTTATTCTTAAAACGTTTGAAAGACTGATAGACCTACATATTCGAGGCACTCTGAAGCTGGTTGAAATATCCCCAGCTCAGCACGCCTACACTAAAGGGAAGAGTGTCGAAACCGCCCTTCATAGCGTCGTTAGCACGGTGGAAAAAACCCTAAGCGACAAAGAATATACCCTTGCTGCGTTTCTCGATATTGAAGGTGCCTTTAATAACGTGAAGAATGAAGCAGTAAAAGGAGCCCTGGTAGACAATAAGGTCGATAATTGTATAATAAATTGGGTTATGTGCATGTTAAAAAACAGACAAATTAACTCAGAACTAGCAGGTATAAAGATGAGAATAAACACATCTAGAGGTACCCCACAAGGAGGAGTCTTGTCACCGCTTCTTTGGGTGCTAGTTATGAACTCAATCTTACTCGATCTGAAATACTGTGGAGTAAAAGTAGTAGCCTATGCTGACGACCTTGCGTTATTAGCGACAGGTAAATTCTTACCCACTATCAGCAAACAGATTGAATACGCCCTTTCTAAGGTTAACAAATGGACTAAGAAATGTGGACTGATGGTTAACCCGTCAAAAACAGAACTAGTCCTCTTCACAAACAAAACGAAAATACCAACCTTGAGAATTCCTTCAATCGAAGGTACACCACTGAAGATTTCAGATAAAGCAAAATATCTTGGTGTGATTCTAGATAGAAAACTAAACTGGAGTTTTAACACTAAGGAACGAGCCAAAAAAGGAATGATTGCATTCTATTCTTGCAACAGAATCTTTGGGAAATCCTGGGGACCAAGTCCAAAAATTATCAGATGGATGTATTTGGCAATAATTAGACCAATACTAACTTATGGTAATCTGGTCTGGTGGAATGCAATTGAGAAAAGCACAAACCTAAAAACTCTGACAAAGGTACAGAGACTTGCGTGCATTGGGATTACAGGAACTGTGAAGTCCACTCCCACTGCTGGGTTGGAGACGATACTCAACCTGAAGCCCTTAGACCTCTTCGTACAAGAATCCGCAGCATATAGCGCCTTACGGCTAAACCAGACTAATTCCTGGAAAAACAGCACAAAAGGACATGCTCAGATTCTTCACAAATATTCGAGTGATAGTATCATCACGGACTATAAAACACCCGAATTTGACTTTCATAAACCATTCAAAACTGCTTTTCCAAACAGAGAAGAATGGTTAAGCAATGAACCACACACCAGTGAATCTGCAATAGCAATATATACAGATGGCTCCAAAATGGACACGGGTGTTGGTGCAGGTTTCTTCTCAGAATCTCTTGAGCTAAACAACTCAATTAGGCTGCCAAATTATAGCAGTGTCTTCCAAGCGGAGGTCATGGCAGTGACAACAGCTGCTAGACAGGTATCAATGATGGCGATACCACGGGCTGATATCACCTTTTACATTGATAGCCAAGCGGCAATAAAAGCGATTTCTGCCGATATTATTAAATCGAAGCTTGTTACTTGCTGCCGCGAAGAACTAAGGATTCTTGGCACGCAGCGTAATATTAGACTCTGCTGGGTCCCGGGGCACAGCGAGATACCGGGTAATGAAAAAGCCGATGAGTTAGCAAGGCAAGGATCAGCGCTTGACGCCAGTCAAGCCGAGCTAGTCCATATCCCACCATGCGACATTAAAAAGAAAATTTCAGATTCAATTCTAGAAAAATCCAATGAAAGGTGGAGTCTACTTGACACCTGTGATACTACTAGGAAATTATGGCCCTGTTTCAATAAACAGAAGACGGACAAAATTATGCAATTTAGTAAGAAATCCCTTCGCTCTCTTACGAGCATAATCACCGGACATAACTTACTGAAATATCATAAACTTAAAATGAAACTCAGTACAGACGACTTATGCAGGGGATGTGGTGACGAAGAAGTGCACGAAGACACAATGCATTTTCTCTGTCACTGTCCCGCGCTCTGTCACCAAAGAAGAAAACTTCTTGGTAGATACTTCTTTGATAATCTCGAAGATCTATCAAATACACCAGAAGTCCGCATATTGAATTTCATCAATGCCTCTAAATGGCTTGATTAACTATAGAATACATAGGTTTTTATCATGAAATAAGTAATTACACTTAAGGGTAACACAATGGATCTACATTGATCTAAGTGTGACGATGGCTACATCAATTGTCAGCCCAATAACCTAACCTAACCTTTGGTGATAGCCCCTTTTGTCGATGAGGATTGTAAAACCACACAAGGTCTCCTTCTTGAAATCCCGTTGCTGTCGCTCTTGCGTCGTATCTTGTTTTCATCCGATCACTAGACAATTTTATATTTGTCCTTGTTTGTTGATGAATGTCAATAAGCCTTTTCTTGAGGTCATCCACATATTCGTCTGTTCCCTGTGACTCATTTGGATGACAACCAAATTTCACTTCACTTGGCAGCCGTATAGTTGATCCGAACAGGATTTCCGATGGTGTTTTTCCTGTCGAGCTATGGGTTGGACTTCGATATGCCATAAGGAACAATGGGATATGTCGGTCCCAGTCTCGTTGGTAGTCGCCGACAACCTTCGAAAGATGTTCTTTAAGGGTTCTTTTGAATCGTTCAACCATCCCATCAGATTGTGGATGGAGCGGTGTTGTTCTGGTCTTTTTAATGCCAAGGAGCGAGCAAACTTCCTGAAAGACTTTTGATTCGAAGTTCCTTCCTTGGTCAGAATGAAGCTCCATGGGAACACCGAACCTGCTCACCCAATTGAAGACAATTTGATCCACAACTGTTTTGGTTTCTTGATTTGGGATGGCAAATGCTTCAGGCCACTTGCTGAAATAGTCCATGACTACAAGGATGTATCGGTTTCCGTTGTTAGTTTGAGGAAAAGGACCCGCGACATCTATTGCGATTCTCTCAAAAGGTGTGCCCACATTATACTGCTGCATTTTACTTTGCATTTTTCTACCTGGTCCCTTGCTAGCAGCACAAGTATCACATTTTCGGCACCATCTTTCGACGTCATCTCTTGCATGTAGCCAGTAGAATCGTTGTCGTACCTTTTCCAGCGTTTTATTCACTCCCAAATGACCTCCAGAAGTTCCATCATGCATCTCTTGAAGTACGTTGTTAACCTTTGACCGAGGTACGACTAGCTGCATCACATAAGATTTACCGTCTGCGGATTCCCACTTACGCCTTAATACCCCTTCTTGCACATGAAGCGAGTCCCATTGTGCCCAATATGCTTTGAGAGCCGGACTTCGGTAGGAGATATCACACCACTCTGGTTTCTCTTGGTGTTCTTTCCAGGCAAGAATGGGTTCGATATCCGGATCTTCTTGTTGGGCCGTTCTGAGTTCTTTGTTGTTCCAACCGTAAATGGGATCAGCTCTTGTTCGTTGAACGATAATCATTTCCTTTTCTTCTTGGCGTCTGCAATGCTTACAGTCTGGTTTACACGGTCGCCGGGATAGCGCGTCTGCGTTTGAATGCAGCTTTCCTCTTCGATGTTGAATCTCATAATCATACGTCTGCAACCTCTCGATCCATCTTGCTACTTGACCTTCTGGATTTTTGAAGTTTAAAAGCCAATTGAGCGCACCATGATCTGTTCGAAGAAGGAACTTTTGTCCATAGATGTACTTATGGTAGTGCTTTGTTGCCAATACCAGAGCGAGAAGTTCCCTCCTTGTAACGCAATAATTCCTTTCTGGCTTCGAGAGTACCTTGCTGTAATAGCCGACAACTTTTTCCTCTCCGTCATGTACTTGCGATAGTACAGCTCCAATTCCAACGTTACTTGCATCAGCGTCGATGATGAAAGGTTTTCCTGGAGTTGGATAGGCCAGTACAGGTGCATTACATAAACGCAGTTTAAACTCTTGACAGCTTTTCTCGCACTCATCTGACCATTTGAACGGCTTCCCCTTTTCAGTAAGGCGATTCAAGCTTTTGGCGATCCTAGCAAAATCCTTCACGAAACGCCGATAATATGTGGCCAGACTAAGAAAGCTGGTCTGGAATTGATGTTTGTCCTGAGGCGTTGGCCAATTCTTTACAGTGTCAACTTTCTCAGGATCAGTTTTTACTCCTTGGGATGAGATGATATGTCCCAAATATTTAACTTCAGTCTTAAAAAGCGCACATTTCTTAGGATTTAACTTTAGGTGTGCTTCTCAAAGCCTCTGGAATACGGCTTTAAGGTTTTCACAATGTTCGTCAAATGTTTTTCCGTACACGATGACATCGTCCAGGTAGACCAGGCAAGATTTCCAGGTTAGTCCATGTAGAACGCACTCCATCAAACGCTCGAAAGTTGCTGGAGCGTTGCATAGTCCGAATTGCATCACATTAAATTGCCACAGACCGTTTCCTGTGGAGAACGCCGTCTTTTCCCGATCTTCTGGGTGAATTTCGACTTGCCAATAACCGCTCTTCAAATCCAAAGTTGAAAACCATTGGGCTCCTTCCATCGCGTCTAAGGTGTCGCTGATTCTGGGTAGAGGGTAGCTATCTTTCTTTGTCACGTCGTTCAGTCTTCGGTAGTCTACACAAAATCGAGTGCTTCCATCCTTCTTTTTGACAAGAACGACTGGTGATGCCCAAGGGCTTTTGGAATTTTCGATGACCCCATCTTTCTTCATTGCTGATATCATTTCTTCAACTTCAGTTTGTTTTGCTAGAGGGAGCCGTCTTGCTGGTTGAAGAATTGGTCTTGCATCTCCTGTATCAATTCGATGCCGTACAAGTTGTGTTCGACCATATTGTCCGTTGGGTGAAGAGAATATATCAGCATACTCATGAAGAAGATCTCCAGCAACATTAAGCTGATGTTGACTCAGACTTTATGACTTCAGAATTTGGTCTTTTAATCTGTCAAAGCTCAGGGGCTTCTTTGTTTCCGCTTCGGTGATCTTAGTAATCGCGCATACAGGTTCACATTGCCCAACTACTTCTCCCTTCTTGAGCTTAATTTCGTACGGTTTGGTGTTCAGTATCCGTACAGGCACCATGTTGTTCTTTGGTGCCACCAGAGTCTTCCCTACCATGATGTTTTGGGAACGTTGTTCCGCATCTGGTTCCACCATGAGGTATCGATGGCTTCCAAAGTCGCCCTTTAGTTTCGTCCACACGAATACTTCCGAAGAAGCAGGCAAACAAATGTCTTTTTCGATGACGGTCCTGATAATTGTTGAGTTTTCGTTGCCATAGACCATTGGAATCTCCACATTTTGGTACTTAAGAACTTGCTTACCAATATCCAAAATTATTCCATGCTCCTTCATGAAGTCGATCCCAACGATGCACTCGTCACATATATCCGCTACCAGGAATAGGTGTGAAAACTCCTGTTCTGCCAAACGGATCATAAGACGAACCTCACCATACACTTTTGCTGCCTCTCCTGTGGCGGTCTTCAGACGGTAGCTATTGGTGTTGTGTAGCCAAGTCATCTTGACCAAGTCTCTTCGCACAATGGAGGCGGTGGCACCGGTGTCGATTGTAGCCACGTGTTTCTTTTTGTTTATTATTGCCTCCACTGTCAGACTTTTGTTGTCTCGTTTAGTCTGTGAGACTTGGATAGTGTTTCTGGGGCCATCGATACCAGAAACCAGCTTCTGCCCCTCGAAGTTGGTTCTTACTCGTTTCCCAAGTTGAGCAGGAGTGTTGGTACTATTGCTTGGCTGTTCTCGAGCGTTAGTTCTGCTTCCACAATATTGGCATGCAGCTCTTCTCGGTGGTAATCTGCACTGCTGCTGGAGATGTCCAGTTTTATTACAGTTCCAGCATCGAGCAAGTCCTTCACGCTGGCTTCTTTGAAATGCGATTGTCTGACAAGAGCATTCTTCAACTTCGACTTCTCTGACCTGATGAACTCCTTGGGAAGCTTGTTCTGCCGCTTCCATAGTCAGAGCAAACGCTAAAGCTTCAGGAAGCGTACGTTTTCCAGCAGTTCTAATTGCTCGCTGTAAGTTGATGTCAGATACAGCACGGATGAAGGCTTCTGTTGCAAGTTGGTTGACGATTTCATCCCCTGCAGCTGGATATGCGAGATGCGCCAACCGTTCAATATCCGCTTGAAGTTGCTGCAGAGTTTCTCCTCTTTTCTGGACTCTAGTATTCAGTTGGACGCGGAAGACTTCTTGCATATGTCCATCTCCAAAGCGTTTGTCTATGGCCTGAACAAGAGCACTGAAGTTACCATTCTTATCTGCTGGAATGGTTTGCAGCAGTTCAGCAGCAGATCCTCTGAGGGCAACCGTCAGAGCTATAAATTTGTCTTCTTCATCCCAGCCATTTGTCGCTGCGGCTGCCTCAAACTGTTTTTTATAGACCGACCAAGAAGTTTGCCCGTCAAAAGTTGGTGGATGTATTTCCTTCTTCCTTGGGTAATCGCCAACACTTTCCCTAATCTTAATTTTTCGAACTTTGTCTAATTCGTCGGTTATGCTTTGTATTTTGCCTTCGAATTTTTCTTGAACACTCTCGAGCTTTGCGTCTACTTTTGAAAATTGCTTTTCGACGCAATCAAAACGTCCATCAATAGTAGCGAACTTGTTCTCAAAGGCATCAAGCTTACCTTCGGTGAGAGTCTTCTGTTCTTCTAAAAGGTTCTTTTGTTGTTTTTCCATTTGTTCAAGAAGGTTCTCTTGTTCACACTTTTGTTGTTTTTTCAGTTGTTCGAGAAGGTTCTCTTGTTCACACTTGTGTTGTTTTTTCAGTTGTTCGAGAAGGTTCTGTTGTTCACACTTTTGTTCTGTCCGTTGTTCTTCGAGAAGATTCTTTTGTTCTGTACGTTGTTCTTCGAGAAGATTCTTTTGTTGTTTTTCCATTTGTTCCAGTTGGTTCTTTTGTTCTGTACGTTGTTCTTCGAGAAGATTCTTTTGTTCTGTACGTTGTTCTTCGAACTTGCCAATGAGAAGTGCCATCATTGCCGACAAGTCGACACCAGTACTTACTTGTTCTTCAGGCATTTCTATTTCAAATAGGAATGTGTCTGGGTCTTCTCCGCGTTGACTTAAATCCTCTTGCAGACGAATTATGAGGTCAGCTTTTCTTCCAGCAGTAGGAAGCCCTCGTTTATTCAGCTCTGCCTTAAGTTCAACACAATTCAATTCAATCACTGTCTTACCCATTTCGCTTTTATTTTTCTTCTCACAGTCACTTTTTGGCTTTGTTTTATCAAAACACACACACGTATATATTTTTTTTTTTTATCACCACAAATTATCTGAATGCACAGACAACATAAGTTTTTATTCCACTTCTAACACCAATGTAATATTCTGCTAACGGTTCGCAATAAAAACTTATTTACTTTATTTCTTAACTTCTTCTTATTACATTTAAAATAAAACACACTTTACTTCAATTGAAATCACTTTTATTAATCACTGGCACAACACTTTACACGAACTTTATTCTTTCACTTTCAAAAATAAACTGTGTCCAATCGGTAGCGCCATCAACCTTATATAGGGAAATATCTGGTTCTGGTCTAATCTGGAAAGCAATAGAAATCTTTAGAACCTGTATCTCGATCTTTCTATTCTGACAGATAGATGGAATAATTCCCCTTCGGACTTCGACATTTACCAATGTTCGAAAAAGCTCATTCAAAGTTCATTCAAAGCTCATAGCAGGTTGTTTTAAATCGCAATGGTACTAGATGGCGCTGTCATCGCATTCGAGAATCGATATAGTTCGAATGTAAAAGTCGTTATATTAATTTTCAAAAGTAGTTAACTAATCTTCGTTACAATATATTTTTTGTTTCGGAAGCTTACCGCGTTAACCTTTGTATATGAAAACTATAGTACTATCATGGCGAGTTTTTTTTAGGGTTGCAGAGGTCCTGGTGGTGGCGCTGCAAAATGTGAGGTGTAAAATTCGATTTGGTTTGTCTTTAAGCGTCGAAAATTGGTGGTAGGGGCAAGAGTAGACTATTTTTTGGATTATTGCATCCAAAAAATATCAACAAATATCATTTAAAACCTCCATAAGCTCTCCGCAAAAAAAAAAGAGTAAGGGTTGCATAGGTTAATTAGATGTCACCCCATTCGACTTCCACCATGATAGTACTATAGTTTTCATATACAAAGCGTTAACTACAGAAATATTATTAATTTCTGCTTCCCGACGTTTTCGTGTTTTTTTTCGATTCCTCTTTAATGTTTTGGATTATTGCATCCAAAAAATATCAATAAATATCATTTAAAACTTCCATAAGCTCTCCGCAAAAAAAAAAGAGTAAGGGTTGCATAGGTAAATTAGATGTCGCCCCATTCGACTTCCACCATGATCATTGTATATAAATTTGCATAGTACTATCATCAGCACGTTCCACCACGTCGGCCCAAGCGATCACAGCGCATACTAATTTTCTGGTTGCTGTTTCTGTGTATATACAAGTGCGCCCTCAGACGACCACAGCGCACAACTCAAAAATCATCGTGATGATAGTACTACAAGTTTTATATACAATGACCATGATAGTACTATAGTTTTCATATACAAAGGAACCTGTATCTCGATCTTTCTATTCTGACAGATAGATGGAATAATTCCCCTTCGGGTTTCGACATTTACCAATGTCCGAAAAAGCTCATTTAAAGCTCATTCAAAGCTCATAGCAGGTTGTTTTAAATCGCAAATGTACTAGATGGTGCTGTCATCGCATTCGAGAATCGATATACATAGGTCGAATGTAAAAGTCGTTATATTATGATTCAAAAGTAGTTAACTAATCTTCGTTACAATATTTTTTTTCTTGCAAGTGATAGAATTCAAGGTACAATACGTATTTGGTTTTTGTCATTTGGTTACAGTCATATTTTTATGATATCTTTTTTTATAGGTAGGTACCTACATGATATCCTTTTAATTTCTCAAATCTGAAGAAATCACCATTTGAAAATTAAAAGGATAACAAAATTGATGTACCTAAAATCACTAAAAATAGTTTATGCAACAGTTTTTTGATTTTAATTTTACTGCTTAAAAAAAGGTTTCCGTGTGAATTTCCATCAGTAAAATTAAAAAAAGTTTTTTTTAGAAAAAAAATTTGCTTGAAAGAAAATTTCTTGAACAAAATCAAATATTTTAAAAAATAAACGTTTTTGTATATTCATTTTTCAGTAAATTTAGAATATCACGTCAATTTTCAAAATTTTTAAGTAAATTTGAGATACCACGTGAATTTTACAATTCACCTGAATTTTCAAAAGTTTAAATAATTCTCACGTGAATTTTTGTAACTCAAATGAAGTTAAAAATTTCACGTGGATAGTTCTCAATGAAATTTAAAATTTTAAAAAGTTTTTTAGTAAATTAAGTACCTACATATGTACATATTTAATTCCAAAAATTTCACGTGAAATTTCAAAAGTTTTAATTATTTAAAAAAATTCATAGTTCATAGTTTTAACCTTTTTCTTTTAATTTTCTTGTGGATTTTTCGTAGTTCTCAAAGAAATTTAAAATTTCTTGTGAATTTTCGAGAAATTTCACGTGAGTTTTCAAAAAAAGCACCAAACTTTAAATAAAAAACACGTAGTTTTAATATTCGAGGTTAATTCTCAAGCAATTACATAATTTTATAAATTTCAACTGAATTTTCAAAAAAAAAACACGGAACTTTAAAAAGCACGTCGTAATTTTACTATTTTAGGTGTATTTCCAAAGAATTAGAACATTTTATAAATTTCACGTCAATTTTCCAAAAACACGTCATTTTATTGCTCACTGTTTTTATATTTTACGGGAATTTTAAAAAATTGAATTTTCAAAAGAAATTAATAATTTTAAATTTTCAAGGTGATTTTCATGTTTTTTAAGTAAATTAAGACTTTGACGTGAATTTTTAAGGTTCTTAAGTAAATTCAAAATTTCACGCTAATTTTAAACATAATTTAATAATTTTAAAAATTAACGTGATTTTTAAACATCTTCAATAACTCACGTTTCAAGATTTTAAAAACTTTACGTTATTTGAAAATGTTACTTAAAATTTCAAATACCTAACCGAAAAAACTTTAAAATTTACTTCAATTTCCATAGAAATAGCATACTTTTGAAAGTTGACGTGTATTTTGAAAAGTTTTAAGTAAACTTAAAATTTTATGTCGACTTTCAATAATTTTAAAATATCACGTACATAAGTATAAACAACTACGTGAAATTAAAAAACAATTGATAAAATATTAAGAAATTCCTTTCATAATTACTTCAGTTTTCAAGAAAAAATAAAATTAAAATAATATTAAAAATATTTTTCTATGTGCAAAGTGACGAAGTGCATACGGTATTTTGCTTGAAAAATTTCAAAACAAATCGTTTTTTCTTCACGAATTTTCATTGCTCATTCCTTACGTACCTAGCAAAAAAAATTCAAATAATTCCCCTTTGCAAAAAAGAAATGAAGAAAAAAAGTCTTTTTTCCTAACTCCCTCCAACTCCCATAAATTTCCATTCCAATTTTATACATCGTTCTCTATCTTCTGTTATTTCCTCAACACTCATATTTATTATTCTTTTTCTTTGTGACTACCCCACTTTCAAGTCTACACTCGTCTCCACTTCAGGTTGGAAAAAGCTTCCGTCCGTCTCATCAGAGGTCGCGTCGTTCGTTCCTCTTCATAATAGTACTATTCAATTCCAAATACAATGCGTTTCGTTATTTCACAGTGAGAACCAGAAGGAGAAGAAAAAAGTTTGAGTTTGAAAAAAATTAATTCTTTTAATCAATGAAAATTTTATTACAAATTCATTTAAAATTATAGATTTTAATAAAAAAAAAGGCTTATTTTGAAATGTGTCTATCAATCTATCAATTTATCAATCTCCTTCTCATTTTTCTTCAAATCTACTTCCACTTTTTTTGGGGAAGTGGTAACGCTGCATCTGGCTCTGAGAAAAGAATAGCCCAAGTGAATTCAATTTGCTAAGAAGAAAATTGCACTTTTACATTCAAATGCATTCACATGACCTGCATTATAGTTAAAGTAAACAATCAAGACCATTGTGTTATATTTGTTGTCGTAAGTTATATTCCGCCAAGAAGCTCATTAGAACTGTATAAAATTCATGTACATAGGTTAGGTTAGGTTAGGTTACTGGGCTGACAATTGATGTAGCTATCGTCACACTTAGATCAATGTAGATCCATTGTGTTACCCTTGAGAATCACTCTTTTCTGATAAAAACCTATGTGCTCTATAATCAATCAAGCCATTTTGAGGCATTGATGAAGTTTAATATGTGGATTTCTGGAATATTGGATAGATCTTCCAGGTTATCAAAGAAGTATCTACCAAGGAATTTCATTCTATGGTGGCAGAGGGCAGGGCAGTGAAAGAGAAAATGCGACTTGTCTTCGTGCACCTCCTCATCACCACACCCACTGCATAAGTCATCTGTACTGAGTTTCATTTTAAATTTATGATATTTCAGTAAATTATGTCCGGTAATTATGCCCGTAAGAGAGCGAAGTGACTTCTTACTAAATTGCATAATTTTGTCTGTCCTCTGCTTATTAAAGCAGGGCCATAATTTCCTAGTAGTATCACAGGTGTCAAGTAGACTCCACCTTTCATTGGATTTCTCTAGAATTAAGTCTGAAATTTTCTTTTTAATGTTGCAGGGTGGGATGTTAACCGGCTCTACTTGACTGGCGTCAAGCGCTGATCCTTGTCTTGCTAACTCATCGGCTTTTTCATTACCCGGTATCTCGCTGTGCCCCGGGACCCAGCAGAGTCTAATATTATTGGCTGCGTGCCAAGAACCCTGAGCTCTTCGCGGCAGCAAGAAACAAGCTTCGATTTAATAATATTGGCAGAAATCGCTTTTATTGCTCAAGAGATTCTGAGAAAAAGCCTGCGCCAACACCCGTGTCCATTTTGGAGCCATCAGTATATATTGCTATTGCAGATTCACTGGTGTAGGGTTCGTTGTTCAACCATTCTTCTCTGCCTGGAATAGCAGTTTGGAATGGTTTATGAAAGTCAAATTCGTGTGTTTTATAGTCTGTGATGATACTATCACTCGAATATTTGTGTAGAATCTGAGCATGTCCTATTGTGCTATTTTTCCAGTAATTAGTCTGGCTTAGCCGTAAGGCGCTATATGCTGCGGATTCTTGTATGAAGAGGTCTAGGGGTTTCAGGTTGAGTATCGCCTCCAACCCTGCAATTGGAGTGGATTTCATGGTCCCTGTAATCCCAATGCACGCAAGTCCTTGTACTTTTATCAGAGTTTTGAGGTTTGTGCTTTTTTCAATTGCTTTCCACCAGACCAGATTAACATAAGTAAGTATTGGTCTAATTATTGCCAAATACATCCACCTGATAATTTTTGGACTCGGTCCCAGGTTTTCCCAAAGATTCTATTACAAGAATAGAATGCAAGCATTCCTTTTTTGGCTGGTTCCTTAGTGTTAAAACTCCAGTTTAGTTTCCTATCTAGAATCACACCAAGATACTTCGCCTTATCCAAAATCTTCATAGGTGTGCCTTCAATTAAAAGAATTCTGAAGCTGGGTATTTTCGTTTTATTTGTGCAGAGAACTAGTTCTATTTTTGACGGGTTAACCATCAGTCCACATTTCTTAGTCTATCTATTAACCTTAGAAAAGGCAAATTCCATCTGTTCGCTGATAGTGGATAAGAATTTTCCTGTCGCTAATAACGCAAGGTCATCAGCGTAGGCTATTACCCTTACTCCACAATGTTTCAGATCGAGTAGGATTGTGTTCATAATTAGCACCCAAAGGAGTGGTGACAGGACTCTCTCTTGTGGGGTACCTTTAGATGTGGTTACTCTCATCTGTGTACCTGCTAGTTCCGAGTTAATTTGCCTGTTTTTTAACATGCACATAACCCAATCTATTATTGAATTATCGACCTTATTGTCTACCAGGGCGGTTTTAACTGCTTCATTTTTCACGTTGTTGAAGGCACCTTCAATATTGAGAAACGCAGCGAGGGTATATTCTTTGTCGCTTAGTGTTTTTTCAATCGTGCTAACGACGCAGTGAATTTTCTACACTCTTCCCCTTTGTGTAGGCGTGTTGAGCTAGGGATATTTCAACCAGCTTCAGAGTGCCTCGAATATATACATAGGTCTATCAGTCTTTCAAACGTTTTAAGAATAAACGATGCCAGGCTGATTGGCCTGAAGTCTTTTGCTTCCGTGTGGCTGGGCTTGCCACCTTGACTTCGCGCCATTATAAGGGAACATTACAATATATTGATAAATATATTTTTCAGAAGCGGTATTGTAAAGGTTTCGCTTTTCTCTATCATCATTGGAAAGATGCCGTCGAGGCTAGGGGACTTGTACTGAGAAAAGGAATGGAGTGCCCATCTGATCTTTTCATCCGTTAAAATGTCCAATGGTACAAAGTGTTCCATGTAGGACTCTGTTTACGGATTGCTGTCATTTGATCCGCAACCCGGGAAGTGAGTTTTTATCAAGTGTTCAAGAGTCTCATTACATGATTCAGTCCAGCTCTCAGTGGGCATCTTAAGAGATTCCAGAGGGATTGAATCTTTGGAAAGAATTTTCTTTAGCCTGGCCGATTCGTTGGTGCCTTCGATTTCAATGCAAAAAGTTCTCCTTGAGCTTCGTTTCGCTCGTTGAGTTTCTGCTTTAAACATTCGCTGTCTGATTTTATACATATCCCAGTAATTTTCACTTCTAGTACTCCTGGCGGCATTGAAAAGTTTTCTCGTTTCTTTTCTAAAATTGCTAAGCTGTACAGTCCACCAGGGTGGTTTCTTTTTTCCCTTCCCTATACGTTTCAGTGGACAACTTTTCTCAAAGGCGTTACTTAGAAGCACCCTGAGTTCTTCAGATGCTTGCTCAATTTGCTTTGGTTCTTGAATCACAGTGTTACTGAGATTCTTGCTTCTCTTCTCTAATTCTCAATTAAAGAGATCCCAGTTAGTGTTCCTGAAATTCCTATAAGGTTTCGAATTTTCCACTGTGTCATTTATCAAGAAACCTATAAGCTTATGGTCTGAGAATGATTCTTCTTTGAGGACATTCCATTGATCGATGGAATCTGTACTATTAGTAACAGTTATATCGATCACTTCTTCCCTATTTTTAGTAACAAATGTGTACTCATTGCCCCTATTTGCGACTAGTAAATTATATTCTATTATGAATTCAAAAAGAGACTCACCTCTACTGTTAGTGTCGGTACTTCCTCATTGAGCATGATGTGACTCAGCATCACATCCTAGGACCAAATCCCATCTCTCGATTGCTGCTCGCTCCACAATCTGTCCTGTGAGGTCTGCAGGTGGTCCCTCCGTCCCGTCATAAAGCATATAGCACGATACCAGGATGAGTGGTGGGAGCCCGATCCGCTCTAGCTTCACGGCAGTCTGATCTATGTGTATTGCTGTACGTAGATAGAAGAAAGAGATTAAACTGTTTCCTAGCTATAATGCATGTTCTAAAATTACTGTTTGCTACCGCTTGTGCAGTTTTGAACAGTGTAAGTCCCTTTGAGTGTAGACCCTTAACTTTGCCTGGTCCAATCCAGGGTTCCTGAATAAGGGCTATATCTATTTGTCTACTCTCCATGAGGTAGACAAGGTTGGCGCTGGCAGCTTTACTATGATGAAGATTAATTTGTATTAATTTCATGTTCATATGCATTAGAAACCTTCCGCCCCTTACTTACTTGTTTGTTCTGATTGGCCATAAGTCTCAGTTTGCACCGGTTTATCCTGATGCGCACCTTGAAGCCAATTTTCTTCAGAAGTGGTATAGACTTGTGACTGAGCTGCACAACCACTTCTGTACCATCCTTCTTCTGCTCCCCAATTATTTCAAGCACTTTCCAGTTTTCACCGAGTTGCTCGGTATTTAGGGATTGCAGAAACCTTTCAATCCGATCTCTGGGGATGGTGGGACCCCGCAGCATCATCTTCGCCTTAGGCTTATTTAGGTCTTTTATTTCCTTAATACCTATTGGGCGAAGGTCAGCGTTAGGCCAGGGAGCTACCGTTCTTTTTACGAAGGCCTGCAGCCACACGAGAGTGTTGCCGTCCTCGCATGTCACCAGCTTGAATCCGTGGACGGTTCTTAAGCTACCGAAGAGGGGCGGTTGCCCATTCTTAACGATAGCATCGTTCACCTCGTCCAGGATTCTGACTTCCATCAGATCATTGGAAAGTTTCCGAGAAAGTGTGCTGAAGTCTGCAATGGCTAATTGTCGCTTCTCAATGGTCCCTTCCGTGATCAAGGTCTTCGGTTTCTTTGTCTTTGGTGAGGGGTTCGTAGGCGAAGACTTGTTGTCTTGCCTAGTTCTTTCGAACGCCGCGCCGTTGAGCTTGGTCCGGGGTGGGGCAAAGTGCCAACCGTCTCCCTTACCGTCCTCAAGGTCTTTGTTCTTTTGTTCGTCAAGTGATTCGTTTTGTCCGTGGTCGTCAAAGCCTTCAGTCTCGAGTAGCAATATCCAACGCTAGCTTCTCCCTAGCCGTTAAGGTTTCGGGTTTCTAGCTAGAAAGACGTCGGACAATCCCCTCAGCGTTCAGTCGTCTCTTCCTTTGTATACGTTTATTGAGACTTCCAGCTGTGAGGCCTTGGTCTCAATAACGGTGTTCATCGTCATGCTTACTGTCAGGTCTATGATGCTGCTTCTGCTCGACGAAGATGGAAGAGTCGCACCGGAGTTGCCTGCGATGCAAGCGCCCCCAGCGCAACTCCCACATGGCCCTCGCATCCCTGCCTCCAACAGTTCCATTTTCCCGTCGTTGGCGTCAACGTAGGCGTTCTAATCGTGTGCGTATCTAATCTGATCCGACCTACCTTTGACTGGGTTTTGGCACCGGTCGGTGGACTGGGCGGTCGCATTAGAGTGTTCACGCTTGTACTCTCTGAAGAGATCACCTCTTTGGACGGTGGGGCAAGTGCCCCTCCTGTCTTCTTAGGATCATTCTCCAGAAAAGCACGTGCGTTTTGAAGTCGTAGGCGTTCGGTGTCGGTCAGTTCTTCCCAACTCCTTTTGCCAAGTCGTCTGATTGTTTTCTTACAGTTGGAGATTTTACTGCGAACTGAAGAATTCGGCAATCGTGAGAAGGTGGAGCTGGCAACGGAACATGCGTCGTCGTCAGTCAGAGTTCCGATGCTAACTCCATCCTCTACACCGAGGTTTGAAAAGGGGGTGAGAAGAAGGTCTACCTCTTCCTGTGTATTAGACATTGTCGTGTTGTCTTGTTGTTGTTGTTGTAGTTGTTGCTATTGTTGTTTGTTGTTGTTGTTGTTAGTCACTGGCGACTTTTCCCCTCCTACAATTGGCGAGGCAAAGCCCGCGCCGGCAGTCGTGACTTCTGTCGGCGTCTCAACGTATATCCCCGTTGATGTTTTTTTCGTTTTGTTGTACTGTTCATGGTTTTTGTTGTGTTTGGGTTTCTCTTGGTTAGTCTAGGATCACAGCTGAACGGCTGAAGATTTAAGAAATACAAATCTACAGCCGTTCAGCTGAGACCCCAAACATAAGCCCCATCCCCACCGCTTCAAGGTGGAAACACGGCAGAAAGGAAAAACAATATTCAATTTTATTTATCGAAGCTAAAAGATAGCACTTTTTAATATTTGGAGATTTTAATCTTCCGAACATAGATTGGATTTTTGATCCCGAAGAGCTTCAACTGTTATCTTTTAATGTAAATTATGATTACGAAACTGTAGTTGATACTTTTGCTAGTTATGATTTAATTCAAATTAATCAAACTAAGAATGATTTTAACCGTATACTAGATCTTGTTACTGTTGACAGGGAATTATCTATTTCTGTTGATAAATCTACGTATGCAATTTTTCCAAACTCATTCATTCATAATGCTTCATCATAATGCTTTGTCTTTTCATTTTTCATTTCATGAGTATTTTAAATCTAGCAACTGTAATAAATATGAATTGAATTATGCAAGAGCTGATTTTGACAGCATAATGAGTTATATGTCGCGTATTCCGTGGAGTTTAAATTTTACTCCTTTAATTTTCTTGCAATGCTACAATTATTTAATTGATAATCTGAAAGAGGCAATTAATTTATGTGTACCGAAAGTTAAAATTAATATTAATTCGAAACCACTGTGGTTTAATAAAAGGCTTTATTATAGTTTAAGCAATAAAAAAATAAGGCTTACAAGCTATCTCGTAAATATGTAGATAATACTTCATTGAAGTGAACGTGATAAGTTTGTTTAAAGAAAGCTCTGTTAAAAAATAAGAAATTAATCAATTTAATATAAATTAAATACAAAAACAAAGTGTTAAGTGTACTCAGTTAGAGACGAAAAAGGTTAGTCACCAAAAATTGTTTTATTTCTCGTGAAAGTTTGCCGAAGTGGCGATATAAATATGGCTAAAAGACAGCACAAAGAACTAACGCCATCCCCTGTGTCATCAATAAATACGAAAATTAGCGCCAAGCCGACGACGTGACGTTAATGGTGGATAGTTTGCCGGTAAACGATCTCAAAAATATAATCCAGGATTCGATTTCTAACATATTGGATGAAAAACTAACAAACGTTGCAACAAAATCTGACATCGAGTCTATGAGTACAGAAATTCTAAACTTGAAAGAGAGTAACAAATCATTGCAAGTGGAATTGGAAAGTATGCAGTCGCGCTGTCTTTCTATAGAACACCTAGTAGAGATGCTTGACAGAAAATCAAAAGAGCACAATATAATCGTTCATATGCCCAAACAAGACGGTGTGGATGCAGCAAACAAAGCGAAATCTATCTTTTTGCATATGCTGCGATCAGATAATGCAGGAATTATTAAAAGTGTAACTGAATTACGCTCCGGTGGAAATGTTGCAAATGTCGTCGTCGAGTTGCACGATAAAAACGATGCAATAAAAGTGCTGAGATCCAAAACAAACATTGCAGGCACAGGAATCTCCATGCATAAAGATTATCCAGTGGCAGCACGAGAGCGAAGAAGGAAAATAGTTTTCATAAGGAACCAAATTTTAGCTAAAAACAGAGAACTAAAACCTCAATTAAAAGGAGAAAAATTGCTTGTAAATGAAAAAAACATTTTATTACGACAAAAACAACATTCTAATAAGTGACAGCGAGGATGGATTGACGTTTCTGGTTTCTCAAACAACTGATCGGGGATGTTATTGGGGGTACATATGAGTCCAAATCTAATGGTGGAAACACAATGGAAGCGAATTGCAGCCGCGCCGGCGCGGCGTAACAAAAGCAAGAAATCAATATTGTAATTTTTAATAAAAAAACCGTCTGCCATAATAATGTAAATAGAAATGTAAACACCAATGTAATTAATATTAATATAGTTCCTATTAAAATTTCAATACTTGCGTATAATGTTTCAGGTTTAGTCAATACAAAGGAGAATGGGCAAAAATATATGGGACCTGGTCTACCTGGCGTCCAGAAACGAGACCTATGAAAATGATTGGGTACTATAGAGTGTACCAACGTACGAGTATTTTTTTGGTCCTAAACAATGGGAGATGGCTTAAATAAGCGACCAAAAAATAAGAAAAACAGTTTGCAAATTCGAATAAACAAAGATACTTTATAAGATTATATTAATGTTTCATCAAGAATTACATTGTTCATGTTGTCAGCTAGGGGTATGAAAATGTTTTGATGTCGGGCCCAACATAAATACCACAAAATGGATATGACATGTGCACAGGTACCGATCGTACGACGTCCTGTTAAACAAGTGCAGTAGTAGTGCTTGAAAACATTTCATCCTTCCCCTGCCGTGATATTTCAATAACAAATTCACAGCGAGTAAAAACCAGCGAAAGCTTATGCTATGGTAGCTATGGTTATCATATTGTTACTCATCTTGTTGTACGATATTTCGTTATAACTCAAAAGTGAATCATCTTTGAAAAGAGTACTATACCTATAGAGTGCATGATCGATGGACAATTTTTTTTTTTATTTAATGCACATCGAGATGGTTGAAATAAACTACCAAAAGAAAAGAAAAACAACATTTCGCTTCATTGAATAAACAAAGTAGAATTGTATACTGTTAAAAGGAAAAAGTAAGATTTTTCTTTTTTATATACTGCGTGAACCCCATGGTTTACAGATTTGGCGTTTGTGGACTCTTGACGCACAACTATTTCCATTCATTTAATTTGTTAAATCAAATAAAAAAAAGTAGAGTTTTCGTATTGTTAAGCGCATTATTCGCCAACCATGACAATATTCGCTGTTATTGGCCATTGGTATAAAAGTTCATGTATTTTGGGATATATTGAGTTCATCGAAAGTGACCAACACTAGTCATTTCAATGGAACACTATTGCAATTACTTTTTTTCTAATTGCAATCTTTGTTGCAATATTCTGGGTAAACTCCATGGTTTACAGCTTTGTGCCCATACAAAAAAATGATGTACTCGGGCTAAGCTTTCCAACGATATATATCTCATTTGTGGACGCGAGGTAGACCAAAATGCCCATTCTCCTTTATATTATGGTTTTTATAATTATGTTAACAGTTTTGATACAATTTTTCTGTTCGAAACCTTCGTAACTGAAAACAATTTTGATAAATATGAATGTAAATTTAAGGACTTCGAATTTTTATGGATCTCAGCGATAAGAACGAGTACGCGTAGAAGAGCTAGTGGAGGTTGTTATTTTGGATAAATAACAAAAATAACAGAAAAAAATGAATGACAATACAAATGTGCTCGTAGTATAGGTGATTGCAACGCAAGGACTGCGGCTGAAGCGGGGTTTGAAAATGAGGCAGTGGAAATAACACGTCAATCAAAGGATGAAATTTGCAATGCACGAGGAAAACAATTGCTTGATCTGTGTAATACATTTGGACTCAGAATTTTGAATGGAACCTCAACATCAGATAAGGATGGTGAATTCACATTTCTTGGAAGCAAGGTAGCTCAGTAATAGATTACAGTTTAGGTGGAGGTGCAATTGTGGAGTTTATACGCTATTTCAAAGTGAGTCACTAAGTCAGGGAATCAATTCTGGTCTGAGTGCTATTGCAAGTTGCATAAAAGCGGCTTATCCGGCAAGCAACAATAACAACAAAAAGTTCACTCCTGTCAATTATATTAAGAGCAAGTATCTGGAAGCGAATAGAGAGTACAAAAACATATGCAGGATTAAAAGCAATACCTTTTATAATCAAGAGGCTACCCGGCTAGCACAATGCAAGAAGTCATCGGATTTTTGGAAAGTGGTGAAAACATTAAATGTAGGAGTATAAGATACACAGAGACTTAACACCTGACGTTCTTTTGTCGCATTTTAAAGAGCTTTTGAATCCCTTAACCTTCAATCCAACAGTATCCTATGCAGAGCCTTACATTCAAAATAGCATACTAGATGCGTGCATAACTATTGAAGAAGTTATAAATACTTTAAAAATTTATAGGATGGCAAAGCGGCTGGGTCCGATGGAATTCCAGTTGAATTCTACAAATACGGCCCCAATGAGCTGATATGATTACTTCGGAGTTTAATTACATTTTGGATAGTGGATCTATACCCGAATGGTTTAAGCAGTCCTTAATCTTCCCTATCTACAAAAAAGGAAGTACTTAAAACCCAGACAACTATCGTGGAATAGGTTTTTTGAACGCCTCATACAAAATTTTACGTCAATTCTGCAACGACGACTTAATTTGTGGATTACCCAGAATGCATTATTGAAGGAGTTTCAAGCCGGTTTCAGATCAGGTTACTTCACGGTCGACCAAATATTTGTTCTTCAGAGCATCGCCGATAACTTCCTACGAAACCAAAAGAAACTTTACTGTTTCTTCGTGGATTTTAAAGCAGCCTTCGATGCGGTGGACAGAAATGCACTCTTTTACAAGCTGTATGGATTAGGGATGTCCAGGAAATTCTATAAAGTAATCAAAAATATATATAATGATACTAAATCCGCGGTTTGGAATGGAGAGGAAATTTCTGAATGGTTTCAGACTGAAACAGGCGTTCGGCAGGGGTGTGCGCTCTTTGTGAATGACGTTACCGACAACATTGGTGCAGGAGTGGAATTCGCCGGGACATTTGTAGTGTATCCACAAATGCGCCGCCACTGCCCATTCAACAAATGAGTGACAAAACATGTAAAGTGAAATCGAGTATGTTAGTCATAGCATTCCACTCGATTGCATTGATTGTCGCTCAATAGTAATCCTTATTTAAATATTGTAGCCAATAAGAAAATAGAATAATTTTTTAATGTGAAATTGAACGTGTATAGAAGTAAGATAGAAAAGTTTTATAACAGTTAGACAAATAGTATATAAGGAATGTTAAGATTCAATAAAGACACAATTGTGTTCTAAACACTAAAACCAACGTTTATCATTTCTCAAATTGCGGCGAGTAATCGCTTTATCCAATATAGCGTAGTACGCTTAAATTACTGATAGCGTGGTACACTTAAAGTACTAAACTAAATAGGGACTTACACCACTACAGACTTACTACACTACATGGCGATCCTGCAAAATACCAAATGTCGCAGCTTGAAATAGACATTAGTACCTGGAAGAATTGAAGAAGAAGAAGGTCGAAGAATACATTCCCGAAGGGCCAACACCGCCAATAAAATACACACCGACACTAACGACTGCTGGACCAAAACCCATTACTATCCTTCAATATCAAGAGAGGCAACAAAACCAAAAACAAGCTATGAGGCAAATAAGGGAACAACAACAAACAGAACAATTAAAACCAAAACGAAACCGAATCCGTGGAGGAAAACAAGTAAGGGCAAGAAGGGAAATTGCCGATCTCTATCGTACTATCACCCTCACCACTGACAAGAAACAAAAAAACACACTAATAAACAAGTTAAAAACACTAAAGAAGCAGCATTATGGGAAAAAGCCAGAGCAAACCTGAAACAGTGGTTAACAACAACAATGTCCAGGAACAAATAACCATGCCAATAATTCCAGAATCAGTGGCAACAGCCGCAGTCATCATCACCATCCTTTACGCCGCATAAGAAATAAACAAATATTTTAAGAATTATGTGCATAAACACAAAAATCAAATAACAAATGTAAAAAAAAAAAAAAATTGTATTATTATATAACAAAAATAAAAAAAATTCTTATAATTCTCACTTACCTAAATGGAAGAAGTAAAAAACAACTTAGAAACTGTTCTCTTAAATATTAAAAAGAGTTCAAGTAGACCTTATGAATTTGAAACAGTTAAAGCAAAAATCAAAGAAATAGAAAATCTTAAAGAAAAATTTAATAATTTAGCAGCTAGTCAAGAAATAGAAGATAGCAAAGCACTTAAACTAGAATTCGAAGGTGCATACATATATATAATAACACTAAAAAATTACTAGAGGATCAACACAAATTAGCTTTTGAAAGAGAAATAAACCATAAAATGATAGATTTTGATTTAGGAATGGCTATGAAAGCAATCCCAATGTTTCAGGAAACTTCAAAGAATTGGACAGTTTTCTTAAAGTAGTTGAGATAATCCACAAGGGATTAAAAACCACTTGTGCACTACAATTGAAAGAATTCGTTTTTCACGTAAAACTAGGAATCAATGTAAAAACAGCACTAGGAAATACAGACCCTAAGAAAACTTCATTTAAATCATGACACTCTTATTACAAATAAAGAAATAGTGTCAGGTGTATTCATAAGCAACACAATAGTACCAAAAAATGGCATGGCGCATATCAAATTGCGCAACACGAACGACAATGAAGTAATTTTAAACGACATAACCTTAGACACAGAACCACTTGATAACTATGACATAATGACATTGTAGGGACCCTATATAAAAAATTTAGAATTTAACATCCGAAAACAGACATACGGATTTCCACACAAAAAAAAAATCGTAGGTAAAAGAATCACCCTGTACCTACATGTTAAATGTCGAAAAAGGAAATGGGCGACGATTTTTATCTGACCCCTTTATCATCGAAGAGATCGGTCGATTGGTCTTTTCTATTTCAATCCCGGTCAAGTGAACAAGATTAAAGGTACATAGGTACAGTCATTACTTACCATAGTTCGACTTAACTATTAAATTAAAATTTGATAGAAAAAGGTACCTACATTTCGAAGTGAATCCTACACATTTTAAGATAGTGGCCATATTACTAGAAATTAGCATACTTTAGAAACATTCCTGCGTTCTAAGGCTAGAGCTTTCCTCAAAATAAGTTTGGTCAAACCACCACAATCTGGTGTAGTTTATTCAATTTTTAAAACAAAAAAGGTAATGTAGAACCTAATTATTGTTTCTCACAATAGAACCAAAAAAAATTTATTATTTTTATTGTACTATTTTGTACATAGAATGTCAGTTTATTAGACTTAACCATTCTTCCGTCAATTGCATTGATTTTTTTGTGAACAACAACAACAACTTTAAGGCACTACCACCAATTGTTTTTACGAATTAATTTTATATTAATTCGTTTATATTTTTATTTTTGGCCGGAGTTATAGCTATTTCATGTTTGCCAGACAATCATCAGACTCCTTTTAGTGGCGCTGAGCTTTAATCCAATTTTATTTGAAGAACACTTGTAGGATTCGAACCCACGCATATCAGATTTGCTCAGTCTTTGTAGTCATGTGCTCTTACGCACTACACCACTTCAGACCACTGATGCTACGTGTCCAGAAGTCGTACTTGTTCATCAAATGCATTTGGAGTCACAGCATTTTTACAAACGCCTTAAAGTATGTTATCTTGTTCCGCCTCCATTTTTTCTCCATACCTTACTTCGATAGACTACAGATCGTAGTCTGTATCAAAGGGGGTAGAGTTACGGAAGAGTTTGGCGCTGGCCACAATTTATTCTTATTACTTTATTATTTTTATTGTACTATTTTGTACATAGAATGTCAGTTTATTAGACTTAACCATTCTTCCGTCAATTGCATTGATTTTTTTGTGAACAACAACAACAACTTTAAGGCACTACCACCAATTGTTTTTACGAATTAATTTTATATTAATTCGTTTATATTTTTATTTTTGGCCGGAGTTATAGCTATTTCATGTTTGCCAGACAATCATCAGACTCCTTTTAGTGGCGCTGAGCTTTAATCCAATTTTATTTGAAGAACACTTTTAGGATTCGAACCCACGCATATCAGATTTGCTCAGTCTTTGCAGTCTTGTAGTAGGTGGTAGTGCCTTAAAGTTGTTGTTGTTGTTCACAAAAAAATCAAAAAAATTTAATTAAATAATGTTCACTTAGTGATCGCCGAAAGAAAAGAGATTGGTTTCCAAACGCTAGCACGTGGTGTGCCAAAAACCTGCTTGTCGCTGACGTGGCACTCGGTTTTCGACTCAACAGAAACCAATCTTCAAGTCACACTGCGCCGAGAGACTTCTAAGGACCTACTACTACTCGAGCGTCGCCACTTGCTAGGTGTTTGTAAGATTTGTGACACCGTCCAATCTATACCAATCGGCAACGTCACCCGAGGCGTATGAGCAAAAGGCTACGACATAAGTGTTGCGCTTTAAGCAAACAAATTTTATCGTCACTGGTCTAGCTGCTCAAGTACCTGCGGATAAACACTCTATTCGTTAGCTACGCCTCATCAATTGTATCACCAGCCACACCAGCTTGCCGGCGCGTTCAAAACCCAGAAGCGTGTGCGTGCTTCATACGTTCTTATCGTGCTTATCAGTACCTATGGACGTTTGGGAGCGTGTCGACTAAATTAAAATATCAAACAGCTTTATAATTTTAAACAATCGATTTTAATTTATTATTTCACGAAAGTTAAATTTAATTACAAAATTCGGCAAAAAGCAAAAATTAATTATTATTTAGAAAAGTAAAGTTGTAGAGCGCGTGATGGTGACAGTTTACTGTTGGGCGACGAATGACGAATATTGAAACATGTTGGGTAAGCAAATATAAAGGTCAGCTCGTCTCAGGTTGGCTTCTGTTGCACTCTAGCGGTCGATACATGAAGTGTCGTATTATTTATATAAATTTTAAAATTCAAATGTTTGGCGGGAGATTAATTGTGGGTATGTAATTTGTAGATCCCTACAGCACTCCCCTTCCAGTAACTAAGTTACGATGTTAATATCCAAATCTCTCTGGAATTCGTACGCATCGTCCTGATCTCGTCTTCTTGGTGACGATGTCGTCATCATCAATGGTAGTCGGAATGATGGGTGAGGATGATGGTTGGTTTGAAGTTGGATGTTGAACTTTATTATCCTCTGAAAGTAGAAAAGCGGGTTTTAAACGATGAATACAAACTGTGGTGTCTTTTCCTCGAAATTTGAGAACAAAAAATTTGTCAGCTCTCTTTACGACTGAAAATGGGCCTTCGTATGGCTGCTGTAGTCCAATTCTGACTGCATCTCGTCTCACGAAAACATGAGATGACGTTGACAGTTCTTTGAAAATGAAGACTGCTCGTGAGCCATGACGTGATGCTGAAACTGGTTTAAGATCTTCAAAGTGTCGCCGAAGTTGATTCACGTAGGACGTCGGATCAGCATTGATGTTTTTCGTTGGTGATAGAAACTCTCCGGGTAGGACACTCGATGGCGGACTTCAGCTGTCGATGAAACCTTTCGACCATACCTTTAGCTGCTGGATGGTATGCAGTAGTTGTTAAATGGTTGATGCCGGACAATTTCGCCAGAGCCTGGAAAAGGTCGGATAGAAATTGTCTACCACGGTCCAAAACGAGCTATCCAATTTGAAAAGAGAGTTCTCTCAAGTGTTTCTGCTGTAGAGTCCTCTAACGGGTAAGCTTCAGGCCAGCGAGAGAAACGATCGACGATGGTCAGACAAAATCTGGATCCTCGTGAATATGGGAGTGGTCCAACGAAGTCAACATGAATGTGCTCAAATCTTGAAGTTGGTAGTTCATAGTCTCCGATCGGGGAAGAAGTATGACGGGTTATTTTTGATCGTTGGCACGGAATACATGACTTCGCCCATATTCTGCAATCTTTTCGTATTGACGGCCAGACAAACTTCGAAGAAACTAGTTTCACTGAAGCGTTTGCACCAGGGTGGCTCATGCTGTGAAGAGAATCAAATACTTGACGACGATACGGTTGCGTTACGAAGGGTCTAGCAGTACCCTGAGAAAATCACAGTATATCTGCAGTTGGGTGTTTGGAAGTGGAACCTTGACAACCTGTAATGCAGAATCAGATGTTAGAAAGTTTTTAAGTTCTACGTCACCTGTTTGCGATGATGCAAGTTCTTCGAAATTCACTGCTTTGCTGATACCCTCTACTCGTGACAACGTGTCTGCCACAACATTATCAGTTCCAGCTATGTGTTTGATGTTCGTTGAAAACTGGCCGATGAGGTCAAGACATCTAAACTGTCGAGGTGATGCCTTCTCAGATTTCTGCTTGAATGCGAACACCAACGGTTTATGATCCGTGTAGATGGTAAAATTTCGAGCTTCCAGCATAAACTTGAAATATTTTATAGCAGAATAGATGGCTAACAGCTCCCTGTCGTACGTGCTAGATTTCTGTTGGGCCTTATTGAAATTTTTAGCAAAATACGAGAGTGGCTGCCAACCCATTGGTAATTTTTGTTGAAGGACTGCACCCATGGCACAGTCAGATGCGTCTGTAAAAAGTCCCCATTGTAATGTTGGATCTGGATGTGCGAGCAAGGCTGGAAGAGCCGAGAGCATCTTTACAGGCACTAAATGCTTGCTGCAGATTTGGTGTCCAGTTGATGGTTTGGTTACCTTTCTTCTTTGGTCCTTTAAGACACTCGTTCAGTGGAGCTTGTAGCTTGGCTGCGTTTTTGATGAAACGTCTATAAAAATTTATAGAAGCAAGAAATCTTCGAAGCTGCTTTACTGTAGCTGGAGGCTTGCAATCAATGATAGCCTTGGTCCGTTCCTCAGGTGGTTCGATGCCATCACTTGAGATTAAGTAACCTAAAAATGTGATTTTAGACTTACCAAACTCGCATTTAGCTACGTTAACGACGACGCCATACTCGTTCAGCCTCTCAAAAAGAGTTCGCAGATGTTCAAAATGTTGTTGTTCGTTGTTGGATGCCACCAAAATGTCGTCGACGTACGGAAAACAGAAGTCGAGACCATTCGTGACTTCGTCGATGAACCTCTGAAAAGTTTGGGCGGCGTTTCTGAGTCCAAACGTCATGAACATGAACTCGAAGAGTCCAAAGGGTGTAATTATGGCTGTCTTCTTGATGTCATTCGGTGCGATTGGTATCTGGTTGAACGCTTTTACCAGATCGATCTTGGAGAACATTTTTTTACCTGCGAGATTAGCTGTACAATCCTGTATGTTACGTGGAGGGTAGTTGTCTGGGATGGTATCATACAGCCTGGTAACAACATTATTAAAAATTGAAACTTTAGAGTTAACATCTGATGAAAAATAAATTTCATTCAATTCTGAATTCAGAAAACTCGTTTGTATACTCTCATGGTCAAAGCCATTATACGACCTATAACTAATTGTACGATTCAAGTTTGTTCTATTTACTTCAAACTGATAAGAGCAGAATATAAAATCGTGAATGAAATCAGATGTAGGCCTTATTTGATCATTTCCTAAAATTCTCCTCTTAGAACTTGTCAAAAAAATGTCCAGTAAGGAAAGATTTGAATCAGACTTAAAACAAGTGGGCCAGATGGAATTCAAAACTGACAGTCCAATAACATCACAAAAATAGTTTAGTAGTCTCGTTGTACTATTGTTAAGTAAAATATTTACATTAAAATCACCTCCGCTCCGATCAGAATGCCACTGTACCTAGGGCCCAGTTTTAATAACGTATCTTTTAGTTCAAATAAATTTTCTTCTCTAAACATGTTTGGTGGGCTATATAAAGAAACTAGTTAGCATTTTTCAACTGCATTTTTAATTTCAACACAAATAAATTCAATATTAGCAGCAGTTGACCTGTAGACTACAGAAGCAGAAATATGCTCACGCACATATAAACACACACCACCACCAACCCTGTCTTTACGGTCATTCCTGAACAAATTATAACCAGGTAAGGCAACAAGAGCATTCGAATTATGAGCACTCAGCCATGATTCCGATACCATAATGGCATCCACCATAGAGGTGCTAAACATTTGATAAAATACTGAATATTTAGCTCGTATACTTTCAGCATTCAAACAGCAAACATTAAGGCCATCAAACGCACGACACATCACATTTAGAACACTCCTTACATTATCAGGATCTGTACCAAAAACCATTTTTAACAAAGAAATTCTTAAAAAGAACCATCACCAGCTTTAAAGAGGACCCAACCTGCACTAAAGTAAAATAATAAGAAAGACATTCATTGATAATATAAGAAATAGAGAATTCCATTAATTTATAAATACAGCTAGAAAAAATAAATAATTTAAAAATTTTTAAGTGTGATTCAAATAAGAAACCCTTATAATAAAATATTCTGTAAATCATATTGCAAAAAACAATTAACCCTGCTCAAGCAATTCAATTTTAAAAGAGAGCAATAACAAGAAAAAACAATATTACTAAAATAGAGTAAACAAGTTTTAATAATTCATACGTCGGTCGGTGTCGTAGCAACAACAGCAGCATCATCAAACAGAATCATCACCAAGATCAACAGCAGCATCATTACACCCAACAACACCTTTTTATCCAGATGGGCCAACAGCAACAGTAACCAGCTCATTCACATTTTCAGCAGCATCAGAAGCAACAAAAACCACACTTGCAGCTTTAGCGTGTGAAAATAATTCCTCTGATTCCTTATCAATTATCTGATCAACAGAATCAGCATCAACGGTACTATTTGTAGAAGTACTATATGAGCAAAGCACTTCAAGAGAGGCCACACTTGTTATACATATAGGTTTTCTTTGTTCATCATTAGTTTGTCTAACGTATACTTTGCCTTGTCTTGTAAACACAATGTTCAAGAAACCTTTCTTTCTGAATTCAATAGCTTTTCGATAAATTGAATGGTTGTATTTAGTTAAGCTCTCATACACTCGAACAAACTTATTTCCCTCAAACCCAAGATCAGTCAAGGTTACAGCTTTAGAGTTCAGCTTGTAGTAAGCAGTTGCCTTTTTCAAAACGTCGACTTTATCTTGTGCGTGCGGAAGTTTAACAATAATTGCACTAGTTGTTGAAGAGTTTTTCGGTTTAGTGCGTAGAATGTGAATCGGTGGCGACGACGGTACATAATTTATCACACTACAGAAACGCTCAAAAATATTTTTAAGATTTTCGTTATTCCGTATTGGTATTCCATGTAGCACCAGATCTCCAGAAATGTTATTGCGTGCAAGTGCATCAATTTGCATTTTCAACAAAGTGTTATCTTTTTCTAACACTTGTGTCTTAACCAAAGAAAGCTCCTCTTCATGCGTGTCCATTCTACTTCCCTGTTGCTCCAATGTGTCAAGTCGGTTACCCAATGTAAACAATGAGTGATTAAATGAGCCAAATCTCTGATTGAATGTGTTTTCCAGTTTTTTAATTTTATCATCAAAATCGAGCTCAGTGTTATTAATTCGCAAAGTTAAAGTGTCGTGTTGTTCATTGAATGATTTTGTAATCGTTTTAACTTTTTCATTAATATCAAGTTCTAAATTGTTAATGCGTGAAAATAAAGTTTGTTCCATTGTGTTAATTTCAGATTTTAATTGTGACACAATAGTTTTAGAGAGCGAATCAAGTCGAGTCTCAATTTTGTTAAGTCGAAGTTCGATTTTGTTCCACAATTTTGTTGAAGCAGAGTTTGTCGCAGGGGAACTGATACAAGAGCTTGGACTGGAAGAACTCTTCTCCGTCGACCGGAGCTTTCGTTGTTGCTCACTTGACATTTCAAGTTGTTTTGTATTTTTATTTCACAGAAATGAAAATATAAAATATTAAAAACCTTTTTTTTTTGTCTTGGAATTAAATGTTCAATGTTAACTCATGAAAAGTAAGTAGATTTTTATATTATTAAACTTTAGTAACACTTAAATTGTTTATTATGATTGTATAACAAGAAATTAAATCACTTTTTGCGGAGCTATATTTTATGCTACTTTCTTGTGCACATGTTTCGTGTCTACATTGCCTCTACCTGTCTCGTCAGTGTTTCTATTTGCTTCGTCAACGCTGATTCCTGGTGCGAGGATGCACTGGCGACTTTTACCTGAGGGATGACGTCATTTATTCGATCTGCGATTACACCAAGGTTGTCAAGATTTGTTGGGTTTTCGGAGGTACCAGGAAGTTGTGCGGCAAGTATTGACTGTGAGTGTACTGGCAGTCTGTCTAACCAAATTGACTTCAATGCATCGTCGGTCATGGTACCTCCAGCTAAATCCCTCAAACGCCGAAGAAACTGAGAAGGTTTTCTATCGCCTAACTGTTCTCGATCTAACATTTGCCTAATCTGTTGATCTCTAGATGGGGCCATACGAGAGATTAGTTCTTCTTTTAATCGAATAAATGCGTTACCTTGTGGTGGACTTATGATGACGTCTTGTACTTCTGTGGCGGTTGTCTGGTCCAGGTGGGCAATTACGATGTTAAACTTTCGGGCATCTTCGCAAATTAACGAGCGCGAATTGAGCTTCGAGTTGCGCGAACCACAGTTTAACATTTTCTCGCCAAAATGGGGGTGGTCGTACTTGAGCATGATTCGATTCCACTTCCATACCTCTCGTCGCCTGCGACTGCTGCGAAAGTTGTTGGCTGAGTTCTCGGAGTTGATCCAACTGCAACTGGAGTGTTTCTTGCTGTTGTTGATGATGCTCATCGTCGTTGTTCGCACCTTTTTCATTATTTTTGCCATCGGGCATTGTAGTTGTCGGGGTCACTAATTTGGGAGCGTGTCGACTGAATTAAAATATCAAACAGCTTTATAATTTTAAACAATCGATTTTAATTTATTATTTCACGAAAGTTAAATTTAATTACAAAATTCGGCAAAAAGCAAAAATTAATTATTATTTAGAAAAGAAAAGTTGTAGAGCGCGTGATGGTGACAGTTTACTGTTGGGCGACGAATGACGAATATTGAAACATGTTGGGTACATGAAGTGTCGTATTATTTATATAAATTTTAAAATTCAAATGTTTGGCGGGAGATTAATTGTGGGTATGTAATTTGTAGATCCCTACAGACGCACTGTTCAAACCCACATAAGTATCGATTAACATATAGGTAATTGATGAATATTGTAAACTCTTGTGTGATCAGCGATATACGAAAAAAGAACAAAACCAAAAAGAATAATACAAGGGAAAAGTTAAGTATTGCAAGTAAAATAATAAGAACGTTCAATTGTTTTAAGATTTTGTGTCTCTAATTAATTTAGCGTTTAGCTCACAAGTCAGAGCGATCTTCAACCCATGGTGTGCACATCATCGTCGGAGCTATATATCGTCGGAGAATTGTAAGCTTACTAAAGAAGAAGGTGAGTCCAATTGTGTTTTATTTCGCTTACAATATCTTAAATATATTGAACAAAACAAAAAAAAAAATAAAAGAGAAAAATTAATAACAAACAAAATAAGGAGAAAGGAAAGAGAAACTAGTGTCAAACAGTGTTAAAGACGAAATTCAAGAATAAAAACAAAAGCAAAACCATATTTAAAACTTACGAATGAATTAAAAAAAAAATTTTTTCTTCTACCTGAGCGTCAAACTTGCCGAGTTGTAGAAGCTGAGTAAGGTCAATGATTCTCGAGTGTATATCTCTAGATGAGTCCTGAGACCAAAGGGCGCTCCTCTTTCCCAATACCCCTCCTCTGGTCCTTTCCCCTCCCTCGATGGTTAATACTGTCGAAAACCTAGTCCCTATCCTCCTACCTGATCGGGTCGTGAGGTTCGGCGAAAAAGCTGTCCTCTCCCCGATCTCGTCGGCATGGCTAATTGCTGTCCGACGAATTCCCTCCGCTTTCCTTCCACCGACAGTATGGTGTTAACGCTGTCTGTCACTCCCTGCCCCACCTCTCCTTCCCCTCCCAAACCACTATATTGGGCTGGATCTAAGGTGTTATACGACCCGTGCCGATGATCGGCCAGGCTGGGGGCCCAATTTAAAAATAGCTCAGTCGCTAACAGAGTATTCGGATACCTGGCAACCTCCGAATTAACTGGCCTTATCTGTGTATGCGAATCTCTGCACAGATGGACCACCCTTTCTTCGCAACTCGTGGGAACAAAAATGGATAAAAAAAAACAAAAAATACAAAGGATGTTGGTGAGACCGGTTCTTCTTCTAAACCGGGCGGCGGTATGGTGTCAACACTGTCCGCCGTTAGTCCTGTGTTGTGTATCAGTAGGGAGGCTGGGGTTAATCCTGGCTCCTCTGCTGGTGCAAACCAGGACGGAAGTAGGAAGGTAGAAATACCTAAGTTCAGGAGAGGAAGAGCTGTGGATAATGGCTCCTCCTCTTCTAAAGAGAGTAAACCTCTCGATAATGCAACTCGACAGGGAGCCCCTCCCGGCGGTGCAGGGACTGTGAATAATGGCCCCGGCGCGGTCACTCGGAAGTCCAAACCCTCCAGGAAGGCCTATAATCGGAGGCGTTATGCTGCGAGGATCCTGAAGGCCTCTGGTTCAACACTGGGGGTCCAGGGTGAATCGGAGCAGGACGCCAAAGTGAAGTGGGCAAAAAGCATCATCGCGAATGCTAAGACGAATGACGGCTCAACGTCAATAAGGAGTCCCTTGCCCCTCTGACTGAGACCAAAGGTGTGATTCGGTATGGGTATGAGACGATCACCCTGAAGGTTTACAAAAAAGATGAGGTCGACGCTGAATGCGTGCCTCCACCACCACATATAGAAAAAGATGAGGTCGACGCGCAATGCGTGCATCCTAACAACAACGAAGCTGAAGTGGCCGGGGACCCTGGTGTATCCTTTCCATCAATGGAAGACGATGCATCCAGATCTTCCTCGATCACCGCTCAGTCTTCTACACTGGTCGACGGTTTTTCCGACATGGAGACCGAAGACCTAGACAGCATTGCTCTTCTGAGTGACGAGGAGGAGCAGAACACTGTGGTGGAGGTTGATCTGCCTGATTGTAGCAAAAATGCTGCAGTTAGTCCAGATTAACCTTCAGCACTCCATCAAGGCTTCGGCCTCCCTTCTTCTCCGCCTAGCCAAGAAAGGGGAAGATGTAGTCCTTATACAGGAACCCTGGATCGTGAGATCCATGGTCCGAGGCTTAAGGACTCCTGGATGCTACGCACTCTATGCAACAGATAAAGGTGAACCTAGGGATTGCATTTTAGTGAAAAGTAGCATTAATGTAAATTTACTCCCTAATTTCAGTGATAGAGATGTAACGACAGCTAGGCTGGAGACAGCCAATGGAAAATATTGGCTAGTGTCGGCATATCTCGGCCACGACCACCTTGGCCCTCTTCCCGGTAACACACTGGAGAGAATAATCACTGAAGCAGAACGGCAGAAAATCAGCCTCATCATAGGCAGTGATGCAAACGCACATCATACAGTGTGGGGTAGCACTGACATTAACGACAGAGGTGAATCTCTTTTTGATTTTATCTTAAATACTAACCTTATTGTAAGTAACGTGGGTAATGAACCTACATTTGTTACCAAAAACCGACAAGAGGTCCTTGATATCACCCTTGTCTCTGATAATATTTATAACTTAATTCTGAACTGGAAAGTATCAAATGAACATTCTTTTTCTGATCATAGATATATCCAATTCAGTATCAATGGTGAACCCCCTAAGCCATTGAAATTTCGTAATTATCGGAAAACAGATTGGGCTAAATATAGGAAATCTTTTGAGAAGTTTGTAAAACCCGAACTCCTCCAACCAGCACTGATGAACTGGACAATATAGTTTCAGATCTCACTTTAGCCTTAAATAAATCAATGGAAATCTCCTGTCCACTCAAACAAGTGAGGGGCAGGAGGAAACCTCATTGGTGGATCTCAGGTCTGGAGACGCTCAGAAAATATTGTAGGAAGATCTTCAATCGTGCTAAAAGTACGAGGGAATATTCAGATTGGAATTCATATAAAGAATCCCTAAAAAAATATAAGAAAGAACTGAGGAAAAGTAAAAGATCCTCCTGGAGATCCTTCTGCAGTAACATAGAAGAAACCTCAGAAGTATGTCGACTAAGGAAAATCCTCTCAACAAATCCTAGTATGCCAAGTTGCCTGAAGAACCCTGATGGCTCCTGGACTAATTCGTGCGAAGAATCACTCGACCTGCTATTGGATACTCATTTCCCTGATAGCTCTCAAACGATTAATACTATGAACCAGTTAAGGTCAAGTAGTAATTTAACTTCTTCTCAAGGTCTGATTACTAGGGAAAAATTACACTGGGCTCTCAAAAGCTTCAAACCATACAAATCCGCGGGACCAGATGGAGTCATACCAGCTGAACTCCAGACAGTAGAAGACATCATCTTGCCAATCCTTGTGGTAATTTACAATAGTTGTCTCAATCTGGTCCATATACCGTTGATGTGGAGAGAGGTTAAAGTTGTATTTATACCCAAAGCGGGGAAGTGTTCCCATGTAAATCCTAAGGATCTCAGACCCATAAGCCTATCGTCATTCCTTCTTAAAACCTTTGAACTTTTGATTGATATACATCTGCGCGCACACATTGATACGAGACCTTTGTCTCCGTCTCAGCATGCGTACTGCAAAGGGAAATCGGTGGAGACAGCTCTACATACTTTAGTTCGTGCTATCGAATATTCCCTTCAATACAAAGAGTATACTATGGTTGCTTTTCTTTATATAGAAGGAGCATTTAATAATGTCGACGCATCTGCAATCGCAACGGCACTGTCATCTCTGGAGGTGGAGAGTTCGCTCCAGGAATTAATTAATCAGATGCTCACTAGCAGGATTATATATTCAAAACTGGGTGAATTCTCTACAAGAAGATCTGTCAGCAGAGGCACGCCGCAAGGAGGGGTCCTTTCCCCCTTTTATGGAACTTGGTTGTGAACGGACTGTTAGTTTCTCTAGAGGCAGAACGCTACAGGGTGATTGCTTATACGGATGATGTTGCTATTGCAGTCTCAGGAAAGCACCCAAACACCTTAAGAGATCTCTTACAAAATGCTCTGAATATGCTAACAAGATGGGCAGATCAGTGTGGACTGGGGGTCAACCCTCAAAAAACAGATCTCGTCCTCTTCACCAGGAAATATAAAATTCCGTACATTGACCCTCCGTCTATTAAAGGTATACCACTTATTTTTACTGACCAAGCCAAATATTTAGGCCTAATTTTGGACAAGAAACTAAGCTGGAAACCTAGTGTTCAAGAAAGGGTTAAAAAAGCCACAGTGGCACTTTTCTCATGCAAAAAAGTCATAGGTAAAAAATGGGGTTTTCAACCTCGCATCATGCATTGGCTATACATTTCGGTTATTAGACCGATTCTCACATATGGTGTGTCTGTTTGGTGGACTGCTCTCGACAAAGCCATAAAGGCATAAATCGTGACATTTTAGGTAAGGTCCAGCGAACAGCAGGTTTGTGCATTAGTGGATTACTCCGCACAACTCCCTCCGCTGCCCTTGAAGTGTTACTCCATCTGACACCCTTAGATATATTCTGTAAACACACAGCTGCGAGTACTGCAATCCATCTCAAAGCTTCCTCACAGTGGATCAATAACGAAATTCGCCACTCGGTTATTCCGAACTTATTATATATATAATAATTCTTAGGTACATCGATTACTCCATTCCGCGACTTCAGTTTGACAAAAATGTTCAGGTTTCAATACCCTCTAGATCAGTATGGGAGGATTTGTCATTCCTTGAGGATAATTGTGTCCACTTTTATACAGATGGATCAAAAACTGAGGACGGAGTGGGATGCGAGGTGTACTCTGACAAGCTTAAAATAAGCCTATCCTTCCGTCTTCCTAATCACTGTAGTGTGTTCCAGGTGGAAATTCTAGCGATCAAAGAAGTTCTGTCTTGGCTTAAAGAAAACGTGATATCAACTGCTGATATCCGCATTTTCTCTGACAGCCAAGCCGCCATTAAATCTCTTGATTCTGTCCCCAGTAACTCACTGACTGCCCTCAACTGTCGATCATCTCTTGCGGAGATGGCGCAGCAGTTTAACATTCACCTTTGTTGGGTGCCGGGCCACAGGGATATTAAGGGCAATTGCAAGGCTGATGAACTCGCTAGAAATGGAACCACCCTACCAATTGCACCATGTATGGAAAATATTGGTATACCTCACGCTACATGTAAACTAATACTGGTGCAAGAAGCCATTAGGTTAACAAACCTTAGGTGGAACACCATCACCACTTGTGTGGCGACAAAGCAGATCTGGCCATTGGTAAATCCTAGTCGTTCTAAATGCTTGTTGTCTCTGAGTAGATTACACATTGGATCCGTAATTGGTGTCATAACAGGACACTGTTTAATTGGAAGACACGCAGCAAGGCTGGGTGTTCTCTCCAATGACTTCTGCAGAAGCTGCATGGATGAGGAGGAAGAGGAAACAATCACTCATCTTCTCTGCACATGCCCTGCTCTATCCCAAAGACGAAGGGTTCATTTGGGAGAATACTTTTTCAATGACCCTAGCGATCTTGTTAACATAAACATTAACAATCTCTCACGCTTCATAAGAAGCTCTAATTGGTTCAACGAGTAGAGGAGAAAAATCTCTAGATTCATGTGGTATCACAACGGGCCAATCCTGGCCTAAGTGTGTCGGATCATACTGACAGCCACTTCAACCTAACCTAACCTAAAACAAATAAAACTTAAAAATGAATTAAAATAAATAAAACTTAAAATTAATATCACAGATCGAGTAAACATAAAATATTGTCAGTAAAGTAGTTGACTAGAATCTTATTTAAAATAAATTTGAGATATAAAGTGTTGAAAACCTATGTAGAGTGGCATCACAGCTGATCACAAAGAGTGTGAGAGTGAATATGTGGTAGATTTAAGAGAGGTCGATACTAATTGAATTTATATATTTGAGAATGAAATAAACCGTGACCAAAAATGAAACTAAATTCTCGAATTCTGATAATTATTATTTATTGCTTGACATGATTTATTGAGAGATTGTTTTGTGCTAGAAGGGGGAGTGCAATGAGAGGGTACATTCGACGGGTATTGAGCAAATTCTAATAATTTATTCGACTTTGCTTTAGGGGCTAATGTAATAGTATTTGCGAGACATTAGCCAAGGATGGTCCGGTTTTAGGGAACTCGACTGAGGGTGGGTTCGCATTGGAAACTTTCTTCATCTCGTAGTTTCCAAACATACATACAGTTTAGGTAAAACAACTTCGTATCTGTTTTTTTTTTATTTGTGAGTTCGATTTGAAAAATGAATGGTTAATTATTTCTAAGCAAAATAGGCATGTAAAATTCAACGGGTCCGGTAGCAGTGCAAGATCCCACGACTATCCGTCGAGCTTGAGTCGCGCGTTTGCAAGCATGCCTGCCGCACTTACCGACCAGGACAACCTATCCTACGTCTTATCGAACCTTAAGAGGGTCCTGTACTTTTTATGTTTTAGTGGGAATTGTATCCGATGGTATCTTAGGATAGGAACAACTACAACCGTTACACAGGTGGCGCCCATCGTGGGGCGACGAAACAACATCTTAACAAAACTAGTGGTTTAACAACCAATATTTTGCATGATTTAAATATTTTGGCAAATGATTTGTTTAAAATTAATGTTATAATTTTCTTGTTAAAACAAACAACGTTGACCTAACTGAAAGGTTTAAATTTAATTAGATGCAAGAATTTTTTGTTTTGAAATGAAAACACAACTTCGTTTTAAATCGTGACGACCGGGATTATAGGTTCCAGAGACCACTATTCGTCAGTTGCGTTACATTTAACAACGATCGTTAAAAAAAAAGAAAAAAAAACAATTTTGTTATATCCTGAAGGTATTCCTGAGACGACTCGAATGGTCGGTACAAGATAACTTTGTTCGCAACGCGCCTCTGTTCTGTTTCAGTGATATTGACTTCAAATATTTAATAAATTATATCATACATCGTGGCCTTACAAATTTAATACACATTTTTCTCGAACTTTACAAACTTTAAAACCGTAAACAAGGTATACTAGTTTCTACAAAAAAAAATTATAATTCGTCTTCATTTGAGAAGTAATTATTAATCTCATTGACACTGCGTTTAAAATTTTGAGTGTGCTTTGAAATACACACACGTAACCATCTATTTGTATTTTATCCTAATCTGAATTAACCGTCGAATTTTGTTCTCATTGTACAAACCCTAGCACCGTTTATGAATTGAATACAAACAAATTATCTTACCTTTTTATTATTTAATGAATTATTCTTGGAGATATAATTGTGTTCGTTTACCGTTACAAACCAATCCAAATAAATTTTTTTTTGAACAACATAGAAGTTAACCAAAATCGAACGTCCACAACTATCGTACTCATAAAACTATATTAAAATTTTTTATTTTTCTATTTTTGTCATTGGTTTCGCGGATTCAAATAAAATATTACCTTGGCGATAACAAATTGCCATCAGAAAATACTTATTCAGTGAGGCCGTAGAAAAGAATCCAATTTGAATATTTTGTTTGGAGTTTTAAACATTTCGATTTGAATCCATCAGTTGCTTTCATTTCTAATGTAAACATGCCGCCGAAAAGGGGTAATGTGCAAAGCAATAAATCTGGGAGTACCCCAGGTGTAATTCCAAAAACTATCGGAGACGAAGTTATAAACCCAAGTCAGAACGATGATTTCCAATCTGGGTCAAATACAGTTGGTATCAACGATAACAATCGTGAATTACACAATGAAAGCCTCACAGAACATATTCAAACCGTAGTTAATGCAGCGATTGGCCTCAGTAGGGCTGATGACCTTCGCAGAAGACAAGAAGAGTTCGCAAAAGAAAAAGAAGAAATGCAACAAATGTTGGAAGCGACTGTTCAAAAATATTTAAACATACCGAATCCTGCACGGAACACAGTTGAGGATTATGACGTAGTTAGACAGTGAAATCCCCGAGAAATAAGACCTACAATTCAAGCTGCTGCTTCTACTCAGACTTCACGAGCTGAACAAGAATATAGTCAGAATGTGCAAGATTTCCTTAATAGAATAGAAAATATAAACCTAGGCTCAGAAACACCCAGTCATATCACCCACTGCTAACGGAAGTGCCACATCCACATCTACCTCTAAAGAAATAGATTACCAGAAATGGGGTCTAAAATTCGATTCAAGGAAAATGACTATGGATGATTTCATTTTTAGATTCAGTAGGCTCAGAGAATGTTATAACACGACTTGGCAAGAAGTGTTTTTGAATTTTCATCAATTTGTTACGGGGGACGCAGAAACTTGGTACTAGTTGTTTCTGCATGCGCATCCTAACACTGACTGGTCTACTTTTCGAATAGCCTTATTTGAACAATTTCAGAGTTTAGAGAATGATTCCGAATTGTCTCGGACTATGTTCGACCGACGTCAAGGAGCTAACGAAAGCTTTCATGATTTTTTCAACGAAATTCAACGACTTAATACTCGTCTCTATAAACCAAAGACCCCCAGAGAGCTTATTGACCTCTTGAAACAGAATGTTAAGAGCAGAGCTGTCGTTTCATTTTTTGAGAAAGCAGTACCCCGAGAAAAAAAAAGCAGTACAAAGCAGTACGGTACCAACATTTTTTTGTTTAATATAAAAACAATTACATATTGTTAAAAACACAAATTGCATAATTGTGCGATTTTAATTGAAAATAAGGGGTGAGTACGATAAATTTTGCGCTGAAAATTGCTAACGGATTTTATAGAGGGTTCGAATATAAACATTTATAAGTATGGGAGGGGGGTTTATCTTGTCCCGTTTGGGCGGGAGGGTCAATTTAATTAAAAAAATATTAAAAGTGAAAAAAAAAATAATAAAAAATAACGGTAATACCTGCAATTAAGTTTAATACTTTTTTTTACAGCCAGTTCTTTGTACTTGATTGATTAAATAATTAATAGTTAAATTTTCAAATCAATATTCCTTATGGACTAACACCTTTGTATATGAAAACTATAGTACTATCATGGCGAGTTTTTTTTAGGGTTGCAGAGGTCCTGGTGGTGGCGCTGCAAAATGTGAGGTGTAAAATTCGATTTGGGGAGTCTTTAAGCGTCGAAAATTGGTGGTAGGAGCAAGAGAAGACTATTTTTTGGATAATTGCATCCAAAAAATATCAATAAATATCATTTAAAACCTCCATAAGCTCTCCACAAAAAAAAAAGAGTAAGGGTTGCATAGGTAAATTAGATGTCGCCCCATTCGACTTCCACCATGATAGTACTATAGTTTTCATATACAAAGCTAACACTGAATCTTATGCTATGTTCCCACCAAATTGAATTTTTAGATTACTTGTTTGTTGAACATAATTGCGTCGATATATTAATTAGATATTGAGAATTAAAATAAATTACAATTGCCTAAATCTTGTTAGACCAACTGTTTTAGAAATCTCGAAATTTTTCAACTGCAATCTCAGATTTCGATTTCATGGGAACATACAGTCAATCAAATTCATATTCGTACAGTAGGTTCGAAATAATCTAAACACTCTCTAACCAAAACTGCATTTTTTTCAATTAATTTGAATAAAATTAATCAATTCATTCAAGATTAGATAAGTAATGTCTTACCAACATTATGGTTCAACTGAAAATAATTTGATACAAAAGCCTATCAAATTCATATTCGTACAGTGTATTTTTATTCGCAAAATCAATAAAAAGGAACCGTTAAAAAAATATACCAAATACTTTTTTGTCATTTATACGTATCCGTATTTCAGACGTATTTCAATTTTAAAAAAATAACAAAAATTTACAAAATGGGAAGAAAGCGGGGTGAAACGTCGGTTGAGCTACGAAGAATAATAGTAAAGTACTACAGTGACTGTAAGTCCTTAAAACAAATATCGGACGTGGTTGACAGACCACGCTCAACGGTCCAATCAGTCGGTAAAAGGTTTAAAAATAAGAATAGATTTGAAAATAAGCCAAGAAACACCACACGCGGAATTTTCAACATTCATGATAAACGCGTTATCATGCGTGAAATAAAGAAAAATCCGCGAATTAGAAATTAGAAACTGGCTGAAAAGTTGCGTCAGGAACTCAACAAAGAGTTGTGTACAGAAACTCTGAGGAACTAAATTCGAGAGCATGGCTTTAACGGTAGAGTTGCCCGGAAAAAATCGTTCATACATAAGTGCTGTAAACAGAGTTAAACGGCTTAACTTTGCAAAAGAGCATCAATCCAAGGATTTTCAATTTTGGAATTTCAGTCTGTCGTCTATGGTAATGGACTGATTTTGCGATTTCGTACATTTTGAAACAAAAATGAGTATTCTCTTTCTCATATGTTATATTTATCGCTTGTGGGTTTGTGGCTTGAGGCTTGGTTTGTTTGTTTCTTTTATTTTTAAGGGTGTGTTCAAAGAAAATAATGTTTGGATGCGTTTACTCTGCAGTACAGTAATAATGAAATATTTGATTTAAGTTCACACCGACGAAAAGCAGTACTTTGGTCGTGGGAGCAGTACGGCAGTACGGAGTTTCTGAGCGCAGTACAAATGCTGCAATTGCAGTACTTCGACAGCTCTGGTTAAGAGGCGTATAGGAGAGCTCCTTATAACCTTTTACACAAATAGCTTGCCTGAAATGGTCCATGTCTGCAGGAGCATTGAAAGGTATATAAATAAACAAGATGCTGCCCGGTTGAAGACAAATCCATCCATACAATTTCGTAAGCAAGTCTCAGAGTTAGACTTGGATTCGAATTCTTTAGATCCACAAGTTGAAGCAATGTCTTTTAATCATAAAAATTTAGATACATCTTCTTATTTATGTTGGAACTGCAGACAAAAAGGACATTCATATAGAGAGTGTCCGAGCACGCAAGCAACCTTGTTCTGCTACAAATGTGGCTTCCAAAACACTACATCTCCTAATTGTCCGAGATGTACGGGAAACCGAAAGATGGGCGATCCAACTTCCGGGGGAGTTGCCCTCAAACGAAGAACCCGGAAATCTAATTGAAAGAGCTATTACTCAATTAATAAAATTTTGCAAGATAGAGATAACTTACCGGATAAAACCTATATTCCTGATGAATACGACTTACCTGATTTACCTAAATTACCGTACCCTGATTTACAGAGAGATATTGAATTATTTACAAACAAAACTCAACATGTAACAATGTTGAAACGACCACAAGAAATTTCTGATGGATCCTTTCCAAAAGAAAAACCTAAGTCTTTACATGAAAGAATTCAAAATTATTACGAAGTCCGGGATCGTATTTTTAATACAAAACCATCTAAGCGAGTCTTGAAACTTCGGGAAAGATTTAGAGAAAAAAAGGAGGTCTTTAAAGCAATCTCGACAACCGAAAATATCCCTCTTCGGTAGAAACATCCTCGGTTTACTGGACAGTGGGGCCAGTATAAGTTGTCTTGGAGCGGGTTGTTTAGAGTTGCTAAAGGATGTGGGAGTTTCTTTTAAAGTGTTCACTTCGAACGTTCGAACGGCAAGTGGTCAGCAGCAATCCATTGTTGGTGAAATATCCACTGATGTTACCTACAAAGGTAAAACTAAGAATATAGCATTGTATCTGGTGCCCAGTTGTATTTGGGAGTCAATTTTTGGACGTTGTTTGAGATCGCTCCCAAATTGCTTTCGGAGATTGCGTCAAGTGTCCCAAATGCACATGAATTGTCGAAAGATCAAGCCAATGTCTTAGAAAATGTGATCCAAATTTTTCCGTCCTTTGCTAAATGTGGCCTTGGGCGAACACATCTCGAGGAGCACTATATAGATACACGTAATGCCCATAAAGCAAGACACTATCCCGTGTCTCCAGCGGTGCAAAAGCTTATATATGATGTGTTTAAACCTGAACGCACTGCGAACTTAATGTGTGCAAACATGCCCATTATGTTCCCAATCCCATCGCATTCCGTCAATCGATCTACCAACCATCACTATCTTCGCTCCGCTCAATTAACTAAATTTCGCTCCGCTCAATTAACTAATTTTTTTTGGTCGATTCCATTTTTCAAGGGCAGACCCAGACATTAGCTTTTTGGTCGAACCCATTTGGTTCGGCATTCTTCTTTTTATATCGCTGCAAGTTAGTCGTCTTAATCAAAAACTTAATTTCTCGCCTTTTTGTTTAATATAATAAAACTTAATTATCTAAACTTATAATTATAATACGCGTGTTTTCTTTATTAAAAATAAAAACAAGCAAACAAGCAAAGTAAAAAAAAGATAAATTAATTCTAAAAAACGTATAATACATATTTACAAAAATAAACACAAAAAAGAACACTAAAACACTTCACCTATCACGTTCACAGATCCACCAGTGTTTTCAGCTTTAAATTTAATGGGTTATTGGTACGTACAAATACAAAACACAAATCCCGCAAAACACACGCTTCGTAATTAATAATATATTTTTCAAAAACTTAATCAGAGAACTGCAGTTTAATTTATCTATTTACTCCAAAACAACCACGAGAAATCAAAACAAGTGACAAAGTGAGTTACATAATTCAAAACAATAACAAAAAACAAGTGCAGAGAGAATAACCGTTATTATTTCCAATTCACTCCTTTTCTCTTTCTTTCTCTTTTCTCATTCTTTCCATTTTACCCACAAAAAAAAACGGTTCCTATTTGAAATATTCTACTCATATTTCCTCATTCGAAATGTAAACGGACTACCAAGAGAGACAAAAAGAGAAAATCGTGTTTGACAGTAAAAAAAAAAACCACCCACATTCATTTGGTTTGAAAGAGTTGAGCGCATAAGATTGAGAGATTTTGCTTGTGTGCGGGATTTTAATCTGCACAGTCTACGTCAGTCGCACTTCTTATTGTAGAATACATTCATTTCAAACAAAAATCAATGTTTTTTTCTATAAAAAATTTTGAGTGAATTCCCATATGTGCAAATCTGAAATTTGCACATTTCTACTCAAACGATTGTATGGGAAATAAAAATGAGTATATTTATTTGTATGGGGATTTTCGAGTGAAACGGGCAATTAAAAATATTGCACGTATGGAGGAAGTTCGAATCTTTTTTGTTTGAATTAATTTATTTTTGGCGTTGATTTAGTACTTATTCGAAGGATTTTCTTTTGCAAAATGATAAAATGTTTTAATTCGCATGTTAAGAAATTATTTGATAGTGACATAGTAAAAAAAATTATTTAAAAAAAAAATAAATAAAGCAGGTTAATATAAAAAGAATAAAAACATATGAATGAAGTTTTCTTGTGAGTTTGCGCCCCTGCAGCTCTGCGCCCTGTGCATTTGCACATCTTGCACATATGGTAGGGCCGGCCCTGAATGGAGCATTACGAGAACAAGCGGATTTTGGTAAATAACCAAATACAAATTCTTTTGAATCAAAACCCGATTCTTTCCGAGTCGGCTAAGGAAATTAAAGTTTTGCAAAGCAGTATTAACGATGCTTTGATCGCGCTTAAATCGTATAAAATTCAGACCGATGCGTGGAACGCTATCATAACCTTTCTTTGTGCGTCGCGACTTCCAGATCAGACTTTGAGTTTATGGGAAGCCTCGTTGACTAAACCCACTGAAATCCCATCATGGGAAAGCATGAATACATTTTTAACGAATCGCTACCGAGTACTGGAGAGTGTTTCTGAAATGAAACTTAATTCTTCTTCAAACAAATCACAAAGTACTAAATCTGGAACGGCTTTATCTACCAAATCAAAACCGGTTAGAAACTTTCATGTTAAAGTTATTCCTGCATGCCAAGTATGTAGTGAACAACATCCTCTTCGGACTTGTCCCACCTTTTTGAAAATGTCAGTTGATGAGAGACAGCAAATAGTTTGTAAACATAAATTTTGTTTCAACTGTCTGGCTATAACTCACAACTTAAGCCAATGCAAAAGCACAAGCACTTGTTTACGATGCAAAGGCAGACATCATACCTTACTTCACTTCGATAGAAAAGACGTTCCAGCGCAAAATATACGTGTACAACAAACTTCAACAAATATCACTCCAACCACTTCAGTATCTTCCTCTTTACCTCATGGTTCATCTTCATCTTCGGGTTCATCTTCATCTTCAGGCACGCAGCCAACAAAAGACAATCATCAAACTATACAGTCCACTCAAATCACAAATCATAATGTCATGTTTTCCCAAGCTTATCGCTAAGTCTTGTTAGCAACAGCTTTAGTTAAAGTAAAATATCAAGGTGCAGAGTTTGATCTTCGAGCCTTAATTGACCAAGGCTCTGAAGTTTCATTTTTATCTGAAAATTTTCAAAAGCGTATTGGTCTTCCAACCCAAAACACTCAAGCCCGTATATGTGGTATGGGCTCTACTGTAACTGCGTCTTCATCAAAGGTTTGTTCTTTTACTCTTGGTTCAAACCTAACAACAGGATTTGAAATACAAGCTCAAGCTCTTATTTTGAAAAAACTCACATGCAATTTACCCGCGGTGTCAATGAAACTCGACGAAACTCAATTCAAGTTTAATTTTCCGTTGGCAGATCCTTTCTTCTAACAGAGTTCAAGCATTGATATGCTTATTGGAGCAGATTTGTATCCACTTATAATCTTGGAAGGAATAAAAACAAATGTTTGGAACTCGTTAATGGCTCAAAACACAGTTTTTGGCTGGGTATTGGTCGGACCTTATGAAAATATCCCTGTAGTTTCAAATTTATCAACATTTGTTTCGTAAGTGACGAACTTTCAACTGACCAAACTATTGAACGATTTTGGAAAATTGAGGAGTTGCCTCAAACTCATGCACTTACTTCATCCGACCAATTTTGTGAAGATTTATATCGAAACTCAACTTTTCGCGATGCAACAGGTCGATATATTGTTAAGTTGCCATTTAAAAACCCAGCGGACGAGTCACAACTAGGCATTTCGCGTTCAAATGCAATGAGACAGTTTCTATGTAATGAAAAGACTTTATTGTCTAAACCAGCTGTTAAAGCAGAATACGATAGAGTCCTCTCAGAGTATATTCAATTAGGTCATATGACACCCACTCCACCTTACGAGCTATGTAATGATGGCAATGTGAAATCGTACTATATGCCTCATCATGCCGTTTTGAAGCCTCAAAGCGCCACGACCAAATTAAGAGTAGTGTTTAACGCTTCTATAGCGCGTCGTCCACTGGTAAAAGCTTAAACGATCTGTTATATGCGGGTCCAATTCTTCAAAGTGATATAACTTTGCTCCTACTCAATTGGCGTTTCTATAGATATGTCTTCAACGGTGACATTGAAAAAATGTATCGCCAAATTGTCATTCACCCTGAGCATTCTCAATATCAACGCATCTTGTTTCGCCCCAGTCCTGATCACAAAGTCGTAGATTATGATCTAATAGTGCTCCTTATCTCGCTATCCGCACTCTTCATCAACTCGCTTCAGATGTTGAAACTAGTCTTCCTCTAGCGTCAAAAATCCTGAAAAGGGAATTTTACGTAGACGACGTCCTTTCGGGTGCTCATGATATTTCATCTGCGCGCAAAGCACAAATCGAACTTATAAATGCTCTCCGATCCGCTGGTTTCAATCTAAGAAAATGGACAGCTAACAATTCCGAGTTACTTAATCACATCGCAAGTGAAGATCTTTTAAAGAAAGACTTCTTGACAATTGAACATGATAGTTCTACGAAAACCCTTGGTGTTCAGTGGAACGCGTCCACTGACACTTTTTCTTTTTCTACAAACCCTCAGAGTTTATCGATGACATCTGTCACAAAGCGTGATGTTTTATAAACGATCGCAAAATTATACGATCCAGTAGGTTGGCTCGCTCCCGTTATCGTGACTGCAAAGATACTTATGCAACAAATCTGGAAAGATGGAACCGATTGGGATGAGAATCTTACACCTCTTTCGCAATAAAATTGGAAATCTTTTTTGGCAGAGTTCGCCGATATCGAAACAACTTCTATTCCTCGTTGGGTTGATTATGCCCCGTGGAAAAAGCTACAATGCCAAGGATTTTCGGATGCCTCCGAAAAGGCATACGCAGCCACAGTTTTCGTTCGTGTACGACACAGTTCCTCATTATTTACATCCCATCTTTTATGGGCTAAATCCAAGGTTGCACCATATCCCTTCCGCGCCTTGAACTCCAAGGTGCAGTTCTTTTGTCGCATATGATTCGAGTCCTTCTTAACCAGTTTGAATTTCTTAGTGATATCCCCATTAGATTGTGGACAGATTCCACGATTGTTCTAGCGTGGCTTAATAAACCCCCTAGCACTTGAAAAACGTATGTGGCAAACCGAACTTCCGAAATTTTAACTAACGTTCCAAATATTCGATGGAGTCATGTTTCTTCATCTGATAATCCTGCTGATCTAGCAAGCCGTGGTGTCTCTCCAGGTGAATTAAAATCTAGTCAATTATGGTGGCATGGGCCATATTGGCTTCAAGGTTCAGAACTCGACTGCCCCTCAACTCAACTAATCGATCCGCCCGATGAAACAATTCTCGAATATAAATCAATACGAAAACATATTATAAATGTTGCATTGCAATCAGACGACTTCGAAAGTGAAATTTTATCCAGATCGTCTTGGCATAAGGCGCTCCGAGTGTTGAGTTACGTGTATCGTTTTTTTAACTCAGCTCGAAAGCAATCTATAAAAGATAGCTATTTATCGAACCTTCTTTCTCACGTAGAAATTAAATCCACCAAAAATAAAATCATCCAAATAACTCAAAAACAATATTTTAGTGAAGAGTATAAAGCTCTTGTTCAAGGAACAAAATTGAAACCGAAAAGTAATCTTTTATCTCTCAGTCCATTTCTTGACTCTAGTCAAATAATGCGCTCACAAGGTCGACTTGCATCGTCTTCCTTATCTTATAACGAAAAGTTTCCCATACTTCTTCCCTACAAATCTTATTTATCTCAACTCCTAGTGTCATATATTCATTAATTGTCATTGCACGGTGAAATCCAATTGATGACCCGTATTGTGCGTTCCGAATATTGGATACCCAAGCTAAAAAACTTAATCAAAAGTCATATCCGAAGTTGTAAGCCTTGTATTTTGTATAAAAAGACGGTTCAGTCGCAATTCATGGGTTCATTGCCCGCTGAAAGATCAGTTTTAAGTTTACCGTTCACTAACACGGGCATTGACTTTGCTGGCCTTTCATAATCCAAAACTTTTACGGAAGAAAATGTCGTTTGGAAAAAGGCTACGCATGTCTTTTTATCTGCTTTTCCACGAAGGCTATTCATTTGGAGGCTGTAAGCGATCTATCTTCGGCTGCCTTTTTGGCCGCCTTCTCTCGTTTTGTGTCTCGCAGAGGACTTCCAAATAAAATATTTACCGATAACGGTACTAATTTTGTCGGTGCCTCCAAGTCACTTATCTCAGATTTCCAAAAAGCCTTGCAAGGTTATCCTGCTGATTCATCACCAAACTTTTCAAAAATAGACTGGAAATTTATTCCTCCCGGCTCTCCCCACATGGGTGGTTTGTGGGAGGCTGGGGTGAAAAGTTTCAAAATTCACTTCAAGAAAATCGCGGGTGGTGCAAAATATACATTTGAAGAATTTGCGAATTTGTTAGCCCCAATCGAGGCGTGCCTCAACTCACGACCTTTAACTAGAATGTCTGATAATCCGGAAGATCTTCTTCCTCTCACTCCTGGACATTTCTTACGAGGTGGTCCGCTACTCAGTCCCCAGAGCCCTGTGAGTCTCAGAAAAACATAAGTTTCATACGCAGATGGAATACCCTCAAGATAATTCATCATAAATTTAGTGTGCGTTGGAAGGAGGAGTATTTGAAAGAGCTCATCAAGCGTTACAAATGGAAATATCCGCAAAGAGATCTAGAAGTTGATGATCTTGTTGTTTTAAGAAATGAACAACTTCAACTGAATGAGTGGCGGCTGGGTAGAGTCTTAAAGGTCTACCGTGGTTCTGACGATAGAGTACGCGTTGTAGATGTGAAAACCCAAAAAGGGGTTGTTACTCGTTCTGTCGTCAAACTGTGTGTTTTACCATCGGCTTGATTGAAATAAAAAGCAATACAACCAATCAAAATCTGAATTTAAAATTGTACATTTTTGATCTTAATGTGCGTAAAACCTGATTCCTGAATTCAATCTCTTTCAAAAATGGAAAATTTTCCGAACGAAATGCACTAAAATATATCTTGTATAATGTATTTTTTTAAATTTTCTTATTAAAATAAAACTGTATATTAAGGTAAAAATGTATATTAATGTAAAATAATGAAATCAATCTTTTTTAAAATTTTCTTCCAGTGAAGTTACAAATTATTACTATAAATGTTTTCTAAAACAAAATATCTATATCTAATGTTAAGAAATTTTTTAAACTTCTAAATTAAATTTTGCCTTTTTAAAAATTGAAGTTGGTTTGATTAATAGTGATGGTTGAGTTTCTTTATCATCATCGCGTTATTTCTATTCATTGGGGCATATTCATAGTCGTCTGACAAGTTGTTTCTTTGTCTTTTCTAAGCTAACCTGGAGTTTATGTTATTCATAGACAATTTCGACCCGGGTCCAAAAGATAAACTGGAGCTCAACTTTAAAAACGGCTGACTCTTTGACTAAGTTGTTTTTTTCTATCTGTCAAAAAATGTATTGAATTTCAATGGATTGACGGGCAATACTACTAAAATTGTAGTAGATTTCTGTTTTTTACTAAACAGAGCTGCAAAATTCTCTATGAATAGCAGCTGTTTCTAACCTGTGTGTTAACTTTAGACTCGAGGCCAGTTGGACTCGGTTCTAAATTTTGACTATGAATATGCCCCATTATCTTATACATTTTTGCGAACAATGTTGCAAGGCGGGCGGTAATGTTTAAACCTGAACGCACTGCGAACTTAATGTGTGCAAACATGCCCATTATGTTCCCAATCCCATCGCATTCCGTCAATCGATCTACCAACCATCACTATCTTCGCTCCGCTCAATTAACTAAATTTTTTGGTCGATTCCATTTTTCAAGGGCAGACCCAGACATTAGCTTTTTGGTCGAACCCATTTGGTTCGGCATTCTTCTTTTTATATCGCTGCAAGTTAGTCGTCTTAATCAAAAACTTAATTTCTCGCCTTTTTGTTTAATATAATAAAACTTAATTATCTAAACTTATAATTATAATACGCGTGTTTTCTTTATTAAAAATAAAAACAAGCAAACCAATAAAAAAAAAACCAAAACCTAAAAAGAAAAGAAAAGGAAGAAAAGAAGAAAAAAGTCATCTACGAGGTTTTTACAAAGCGTCACCCTCCCCATACAACCCAATTGAAGAAATCCCTGGCAAGTATCGAAGATATACATGATGAGTTGGATAATATGCCTTGACTCTCGGAAGGTCAATAAATGTTCAAAAACCGACGCCTATCCACTTCATCATATAGAGGCACTGCTGAGTCGAGCTTCAGATACACAAGTTATTTCCAGTGTGGATCTGAAGGACGCCTTCTGGCAGATACCGCTGGAGAAGTCATCGCGGGAAAAGACTGCGTTTTCGGTGCCTGGTAGGCCCCTGTAACAATTCGTGGTTATGCTATTTGGTCTACATGGTGCAGCCCAAAGGTTGTGTCGGCTCATGGACAAAGTGGTTCCACACGAGTTGAGACAAAAAGTGTTTGTGTACCTGGATGATCTTTTGGTGATTTCTAGTTCATTTGAAGAACATATAAGCCTTCTCAAAGAATTAGCTGAATGTCTACGAAAAGCTGGTCTAACTATAAACTTAGAAAAGTCCAAGTTTTGTTTTAAGTACCTGAAATATCTGGGTTATATAGTGGGAAATGGGTGTCTTAAAACCGATCCCGATAAAGTTGCAGCAATCCGAGAATTCCCTGTGTCAAACTACTGCACGACAAGTCGATTTTTAGGATTAGCCGGCTGGTATAGGAGATTTATTAAAAATTTCTCCGCCATCGCTACTCCGATTTCAGATACCTACTCTAAAAAAGGGAAAAACCTTCGTCTTCGGTTCAGAAGCAACTGAAGCTTTTGAAGAGCTTAAACGCGCTCTTACTTCTGACCCAGTTTTGATAAATCCAAATTTTTCAAAGCCGTTTATCATTTTATGCGACGCGTCAACGTTCGGTATAGGTTGCGTTTTATGCCAAGTAGAGATGGGGCGGAAAGGCCGATCTACTACTACTCTCATAAACTCAACTCTGCAAAACGCAATTATAGTGTTACCGAGTTAGAGTGCCTGGCGGCCGTCTTGGGTGTTGAAAAATTTAGGTCTTATGTTGAGATGCAGGAGTTCAAAATAGTGACTGACCATGCGAGTCTAAAGTGGCTCATGAGTCAAAAGGATTTAAGTGGGCGTCTTGCTAGATGGAGTCTGAAACTCCAACGTTTCTCCTTTAAGATAGAACATCGAAAGGGTTCGCAGCATGTGGTACCGGATGCACTCTCTCGAGTCCATTGTGCTGATGAGATTGTTTTTGGTAACACAAATGAAGCCAACTCGTTCGATGTCTTGCATGTTGATCTTTCAGATCCATCTTTTAACTCTGATGAGTATGTTAGGTTGAGAGAAACGGTGGAGAAAAATAAAAGTCAACTGCCAGATCTTCAAGTGACAGAAGGTTTTGTCTACAAGAAGGTCAAATTCAGTACAGGTAATCCAATTGAGGATGACCAAACATGGAAATTATGGATACCTTCGGCATTGACGTCTCGCTTGGTTCATTTGACACATGATCCACCAAAGGCTTCGCATGGTGGTGTTGCCAAAACGTTGTATCGCCTACGTGAGCGTTTTTACTGGCCTAATATGGCGGTACAAGTAAAATTGTTCATTGCGGACTGCAGCGTTTGTAAGTCATCGAAAGCTCCTAATTCGACCATAAGACCGCCAATGGGAAAAGCGTTCGTAGTAGAGAGACCGTTTCAACACGTCTTCGTCGATTTCTTAGGCCCATATCCTAGATCTAAACAGGGTAACGTTTACATAATTATTTGTCTCGATCAGCTTACCAAATTTGTCGTGATCCAACCACTACGCAAAGCTACCAGTGAGTCGGCCATGAAATTTCTTGAAGAGCACGTATTTTCAATTTTCGGTGTACCCGAATCGCTCCTCTCCGACAACGGTAAGCAATTGACTAGCAAAGATTTTTCAAAACTTTTAACAACTTATGGCATACGGCATGTAAGAACAGCTTCATATTCGCCACAGGCGAACGCCAGCGAAAGAGTTAATCGCTCAATTCTAACCGCAACACGTTCATACATTGCCAAAGAACTTAACCAAACCAACTGGGATAAACATATTTCATCCATAGCTAGTGCGTTACGAACAACCACCCACGCCGCTATAAGAATGTCCCTCATGAAGCCCTTTTTGGGCAGTCGAAAGTGGAACACGGTCATGACTATGCACTTCTTAAGAAACTAAAAGGACTTAACTATTCTAAAATCGATATTCTACCTAAAAGTTGCAAAATGAACTTAATTCATAAGCATTTAAAAGACTCTTTACAAAGAGTTCATAATACCTATGAAAAATCTTATAATCTACGAAGTGAAGATAAAAAGTTTACTGTTGGACAAAAAGTTTTCAAAAGAAATTTCATACTGAGTGACAAAGCAAAGAAACGAAATGCAAAATTATGTCCCAAATTTACTCCAGCTATCGGTAAAAGTATACCGAGTGATAATCTGTATGAGTTAAGTGATTCAAAAGGTAATCTACTTGGAGTCTTGGAGTGTTCCACGGAAAAGATATTAGGATATAAACCTTAATTACATATATAACAAAAACGAAACAAAAGTTAGTAATGGTCCATTTTCATTTCAATTTTGCTAAATAGAATATTCAAAATTGAAAAGTTCTGTAGGGACCCCATATAAAAAATTTAGAATTTAACATCCGAAAACAGACATACGGATTTCCACACAAAAAAAAATCGTAGGTAAAAGAATCACCCTGTACCTACACGTAAAATATTTCTCGAAATTTATACCTTTTGTTTTCTTTCGTTAAATGTCGAAAAAGGAATTGGGCGACGATTTTTATCTGACCCCTTTATCATCGAAGAGATCGGTCGATTGGTCTTTTCTATTTCAATCCCGGCCAAGTGAACAAGATTAAAGTCACCAAATAGGTACAGTCATTACTTACCATAGTTCGACTTAACTATTAAATTAAAATTTGATAGAAAAAGGTACCTACATTTCGAAGTGAATCCTACACATTTTAAGATAGTGGCCATATTACTAGAAATTAGCATACTTTAGAAACATTCCTGCGTTTTGAGGCTAGAGCTTTCCTCAAAATAAGTTTGGTCAAACGACCACAATCTGGTGTAGTTTATTCAATTTTTAAAACAAAAAAAGGTAATGTAGAACCTAATTATTATTTCTCACAATAGAACCAAAAAAATTTTATTAAATAATGTTCACTTAGTGATCGCCGAAAGAAAAGAGATTGGTTTCCAAACGCTAGCACGTGGTGTGCCAAAACCCTGCTTGCCGCTGACGTGGCACTCGGTTTTCGACTCAACAGAAACCAATCTTCAAGTCACACTGGGCCGAGAGACTTCTAAAGACCTACTACTACTCGAGCGTCGCCACTTGCTAGGTGTTTGTAAGATTTGTGACACCGTCCAATCTATACCAATCGGCAACTTCACCCACGGCGTAGGAGAAATGCAACTCTCAAGAGAAGCCGGTACAACTTCAAATCTGGGAATGCATATTTATCAATGACGTCAAAAATATAAATAAATTAAAATTTAATATTGATAAAAATGCTGGGAATTTAAAAATAAATATTGATGAAAATTTTGTGCACGTGCGATGTAACGATAAATCGGCGAATCCAGATTCGAACCTGATTAAGCATGCATCAGGTATAAAAAATGATGATAAGTATACGTATACAGGATCTAACGATAATTCAGCGACACTAGAGTCGACACTGAAGAAATTAGCATCCAGAATGAATAAAGAAAAAATAAACGAGTTAGCCCTTATGAACAATGATGAAATATTTAAGTATTTTGAAAAAGATAAATTCAAAGAAACAGAATCCTAAGCTAAAAATAATAATATATAACGCCCCGAAACAAATACTTGATGATTTAACTAAATACAAACTAATCGACGAATTTCATAACTCTGCACACGGAGGACATTTAGGTATACGGAAAACCCTAATAAAATTAAAACAAAGATACATATGGCGAAAGATGAATCAAATGGTAAAACATTTCATAACAAATTGTGATTCATGTGCAAGAAATAAACAAACAAAAAACACAATAGAACCACAAACGATTACAGACACTCCAAACAACAGTTTTGAAGTGATGTCAATTGACACAGTCGGACCATTACGAATATCAAATGAAAAAAAATATATTTTAACCATGCAGTGTGAACTGACTAAATTTGTGGTCGCATACCCTATGACATCAAAAGACGCAACAACAACCGCAAAGACTTTAGCAGAAGAATTAATTCTTAGATATGGACATTTTAAGATAAAAGAATCAGATAAAGGTACAGAATTCAATAACGAACTTATGAGCAACATTTGTTCGCTGTTAAAGATAAAGCAAACATTTTCCTTTCCATATCACCACCAAACTATAGGTGCCCTTGAAAGAAATCATCGGACACTCAATGAATTTTTATTATCAAAAGTCAATGACAATGAATGGGACAAATGAGTTCCATATTTTACATACCATATGAACTCGTTTATGGGAAACTACCATGCTTACAAGCATATACGTTAAATAATAACACAAAAATTTACAACTATGACAACTATGCTCATGAGCTAAAAGTCAGGTTACAATATGCACTTAGCAAAGCCAGAGAAATAGATATAAAAATAAAAGAAAAAAGAACAGCAACAGAAAATAGGAAATACAATAATAGGTTAGATCTAGGAATAAGTGACTTAGTATTACTAAAAGTAGCAAATAGAAAGAAAAATCAATCACCTTATATTGGTCCATTTAAAATAATAGAAAGAAAAGGAGTCAATTCAGTAATTGATAAAAATGGAATAAATAAAGAAATACATAATAACCTTCTGAAACCTTATAGACCAAATTGTGATTTATAAAAAAAAAAAGTAATTACATTATATGTCATAAAGCAAAGATTTTAATTAAATAATGTAAAAAAAAATTAGCTTGTAAAAATAAATTTTCCAAATTATGTCTAGGAATAATTTTCGAAATATAATTTTTCATCAAAAATTTTTCTTAAGGGCGAGGGTGTAGTGTATCCACATATGCGCCGCCACTGCCCATTCAACAAATGAGTGACAAAACATGTAAAATGAAATCGAGTATGTTAGTCATAGCATAACATCAGCATTCTACTCGATTGCATTGATTGTCACTCAATAGTAATAAGATCCTTATTTAAATATTGAAGCCAATAAGAAAATAGAATAATTTTTTAATGTGAAATTGAATGTGTAGAAGTAAGATAGAAAAGTTTTATAACAGTTAGACAAATAGTATATAAGGAATGTTAACATTCAATAAAGACACACTTGTGTTCTGTATACTAAAACCAACGTTTATCATTTCTCAAATTGGCGGCGAGTAATCGCTTTATCCAATATAGCGTAGTACGCTTAAATTACTGATAGCGTGGTACGCTTAAAGTACTAAACTAAATAGGGACTTACACCACTACAGACTTACTACACTACATGGCGATCCTGCAAAATACCAAATGTCGCAGCTTGAAATAGACATTATAGTAAACAAGTGGGAAAAGTACCTGGACAAATTGAAGAAGAAGAAGGTCGAAGAATACATTCCCGAAGGGCCAACACCGCCAGTAAAAACCCATTACTACCCTTCAATATCAAGAGAGGCAAGAAAACCAAAAACAAGCTATAAGGCAAATAAGGGAACAACAGCAAACAGAACAATTAAAACCAAAACGAAACCGAATCCGTGGAGGAAAACAAGTAAGGGCACGAAGTAAATTGCCAATCTCCATCGTATTATCACCCTCACCACTGACAAGAAACAAAAAAACACACTAATAAACAAGTTAAAAACAATAAAGAAGCAGCATTATGGAAAAAAGCCAGAGCAAACCTGAAACAGTGGTTAACAACAACAATGTCCAGTAACAAATAACCATGCCAATAATTCCAGAATCAGTGGCAACAGCCGCAGTCATCATCACCATCCTTTACGCCGCATACAAAATAAACAAATATTTAAAGAATTATGTGCATAAACACAAAAATCAAATAACAAATGTTTAAAAAAAAAAAATTGTATTATTATATAACAAAAAAAGAGGCTGGGTGCGACCCACACTGATAACTTCCCATTTGTGATCTTGAAAACTTTATATTTAGTGTTTTTTTTTTAAATAACCAAATTTTCTGCGAAACAAACTTTAGTTGTTAAATTCAAACAATCATTATTTTAAGATTGAAAAGCATTTTAATTATTTAAAGAGATTTACGAAATGCACATACATTATAGAGATTAAATACCTAATGGCAAAGTCAATATCATTGCTCGTTCTCAAGATATTCGAGTCGAAAAACCAATTTTACCACTTTTTAGTTTATTTTTTTAATATTTTTTGTCAAAAACTGTCAATTAGATATTTGTCAAAATTTAACCTTTCATACAAAATTGTACTATGTATAAAATAAAATATTTTAGAAGGCACAATCGTTGTTCGTTCTCAGGATATTCGAGCTGAAATACAATTGTAACTACTTTTCTTTAGAATTTTTAACAGTTTTTGATTTTTTGTTAAAAAACTGCCCCTTCAATATTTGGCAAAATTTTATCAATTTTATGTTATGTAGAAAATAAAACAAACAAGAAGTCAATATCGTTACTCGTTTTTGAGAAATTTGAGTCGAAAGACAATTTATACCAATTTTTGGTAGAATTTTTTGTAGTTTTTAATTTTTTGTAAAAAAAACTGTCCATTTATTTTTTTTTGAAATTTTCACCAGCAGTCAAAAACAACATTTTTCGTAAAATAAAATTATTTTAAAGTTAATATCGTTTTTCCATCTGAGGATATTCGAGTTATAAAAATTTTTTTTTTAGTTTTTTTGATTTTAAAAAATAACGGTATATTGATTTTTTTCTAAATTCATATTAAATTTGTATCACGTCATAATGTGTCGAATAAAATTTATTTCAAGTCAATAGCATTATTTGTTCGTGAGATATTTGAGCCCAACCAAAATTTTCACTTCTTTTTTAAACTGCTATAGTAAAAAAAACAACTGATTGAATATTAATAAACGCCCTTTCAGCTTCTTTCGAAGTTATTATCTTTAACACAAAATTTATTTCAAGTCGATACGTACACACGCACACACAGACATCTCTCTAAAAATGATTGATATAGGCTCTAGGGACCTTGAAACGTCGAGAAATTTCAAAAATTTTAACTTGACAAATTGTAATCGGTCCGATTACAATAAATCCCTATGGGAAGGTAATAAAAAAAAATTCTTATAATTCTCACTTACCTAAATGGAAGAAGTAAAAAACAACTTAGAAACTATTCTCTTAAATATTAAAAAGAGTTCAAGTAGACCTTATAAATTTGAAACAGTTAAAGCAAAAATCAAAGAAATAGAAAATCTTAAAGAAAAATTTAATAATTTAGAAGCTAGTCAAGAAATAGAAGATAGCAAAGCACTTAAACTAGAATTCGAAGGTATACAGGGTGAGTCATAAGCAATGCGACAAAATGCTAGGGTGTGTAAATTGCGTTGAGACAAGAAAAAAATCGTATGGGAGGGGGGGTCTATTCCCCTCCGTTTAGCCGGGAGGGGCAATTTTCGAAAAAAACTGACTTAAAATGGAAAAAAAATTATTTAAAATCAACGGCTTCATTCACAATGCTGTGCGATACGTTTTTGAAAAGCCAATAACTTTCTCTTTCATTCTGTGTTTAAATAAATCTATTTTAAGAGATAGTTTTTGAAATATTAATTTTCAAAGTCAAAATTTTGAAAAAAAAAAATGGAAAAAAAATTTCAAATTAATTTTTTTCAAAATTTTACGTAATTAAGTGCTAATTTTAATTTCAAAATTCAATGCTGTTATTAATTTTTAGTCTAAATAAGAAAACCAGATGCAAAAATTTTATGTCGTTCTCAGGAAATTAAAAAAAAACCAAAACCACCTTTTTCTAAGAAAAACATTTATTTTTATTGTAACGAAGCAATTTAAGAAGCATTAATCTTAGTTTTTTTAGTTTTTTTTATTCCTTTTATTTTTACTATGTTTTTTATTGGAAGTACTTATAAAAAATTCTCGATATGATCTCCATTGTTTAGAAGGCATAGATTATATGTCTTTGTAATGGCTTCACATAAGTTTATGCTTGACAAATTTTCCTGCAATTTGACTCCAGCGACTTCAATTCGTTCCTTCAGTTGTTCCAATGATACTATTTCCACTTCGTAAACATAATTCTTCATAAATCCTCATGCATAGAAATCTAGGGGAGTTAAATCTGGTGACCTAGGCGGCCATTCCGTGGGGCCCCTTCTTCCGATCCAACGGTCACTAAAATGATCATCCAGCCAGTTTCTCACCTGTAAGCTGTAGTGTGCTGGAGCACCATCTTGTTGGTAGATTAAAGTATCTGCTATAACCAATGGAACGCTGTCTAATAAATCGGGTAAAAGGTCTCGTAGGAATTGCAGGTATGAATCTCCATTAATAATGGAATTCAAAAACCGGGGCCCGATCACAGTGTGTCCAACAATACCAAGCCAAACATTACAACTAAAGCGGTGTTGTGATTTGTTTTGTTTTTTTTTTTGTGTGGATTGGCGCTACTCCAATAATGTAAATTGTGGAAGTTAGTAACCCCATCCCTAGTAAACTGTGCTTCATCCGTCCAGAATATTCTTCTAAAATAGTTTTGTTCGGTTTCATTTCTAAGTAGTAATGTTCTACAAAATTCGGTTCTCAATAACTTGTCGTTTGAGGTGAGTTCCTGAACAGGCGTAAAGTGGTACGGGTGTAAATTTTCCGCCCGAAGTGCTCGACATCCTCTAGATTGGGACACTCCAAGCATAGTGGATATCCTTCTTGTACTGACGGAGGGATTATTTCGGACTAAATCCAGAATTCTTTCATCTAAGATTCTTGACTCATCAGAAACTGGCCTTTCGCTTCTTCGATGCTCCAGCACTCCATGATCTCTAAGACGTCGGTGGATTCTTGGAAACGTGCTATGATGGGGACACCTCCTATCGGGATATCTTTCAGCGTACAGTCTTTCGGCTTCACGACTTTGACCATTAGCTAAACCGTAGCAGAAATGCATGTCCGTTAATTCTTCTCGGGTGTATGAGCTTGACATCGTTACGTGTTAATGAGTTAATATTCAAATTGGAAATAATTACTAAGCAAAACTGCAATGCCTTTTATTTATCTTGCGTTGCAATTTTCTTTTTTTTTCATTAAAAAAAATGCGGTTTTATTGTCCCTATTGTCCCCATAACAGGTAGAACCCATGGGCTGCGGGCCGGCCAAGGCAAAAATATTGACAGGTCAGTTTTCAGAAGTTATCAATGAAAATAATATTAATCCAGGGTTATTCCAATACTATTTAATTTTATTACGTTCTCATAAAACTCCAATTAAAAAAAAAATAAAAAAACTAAGATAGATTAATGCTAAATAAATAAATAAATTGCTTCGTTACAATAAAAATAAATGTTTTTCTTAGAAAAAGGTGGTTTTGGTTTTTTTTTAATTTCTTGAGAACGACACAAAATTTTTGCATCCGGTTTTCTTATTTAGACTTAAAATTAATAACAGCATTGAATTTTGAAATTAAAATTAGCACTTAATCACGTAAAATTTTTAAAAAATAAATTTGAAATTTTTTTTCCATTTTTTTTTTCAAAATTTTGACTTTGAAAATTAATATTTCAAAAACTATTTCTTAGAATAGATTTATTTAAACACAGAATGAAAGAAAAAGTTATTGGCTTTTCAAAAACGTATCGCACAGCATTGTGAATGAAGCCGTTGATTTTAAATAATTTTTTTTCCATTTTAAGTCAGTTTTTTTTCGAAAATTGCCCCTCCTGGCTAAACGGAGGGGAATAGACCCCCCCTCCCACACGATTTTTTTCTTGTCTCAACGCAACCTACACGCCCTAGCATTTTGTCGCATTGCTCATGACTCACCCTGTATAATAACAATAAAAAATTACTAGAGGACCAACTGCAAGAACACAAATTAGCTTTTGAAAAAGAAATAAACAATAAAATGGCAGATTTTGATTTAGGAATGGCTATGAAAGCAATCCCAATGTTTTCAGGAAACTTCAAAGAATTGGACAGTTTTCTTAAAATAGTTGAGATAATCCACAAGGGATTAAAAACCACTTGTACACAACAATTAATAGAATTCGTTTTTCACGTAAAACTAGGAATCAATGTAAAAACAGCACAAGGAAATACAGACCCTAAGAAAACTTCATTTTAATCATGACACTCTTATTACAAATAAAGAAATAGCGTCAGGTGTATTCATAAGCAACACAATAGTACCAAAAAATGGCATGGCGCATATCAAATTGCTCAACACGAACGACAATGAAGTAATTTTAAACGACATAACCAAAACACAAACGCAGATGCTTTATCTAGAATAAAAATTGACTCAGACTTATTAAAACAAATGATACCGACAGAAATCGATGAAACCGTTAAAAGAACATTAGTTATCACAAGGGGGATGTCCAACAAAATAAACATGGACAACAAGGAGGAGAAATGCAACTCTCAAGAGAAGCCGGTACTAGCCCTTATGAACAATGATGAAATATTTAAGTATTTTGAAAAAGATAAATTCAAAGAAACATATGCAAAGATAAAAATAAATGGCCAGAATCCTAAGCTAAAAATAATAATATATAGCGCCCCGAAACAAATACTTGATGATTTAACTAAATACAAACTAATCGACGAATTTCATACGGAGGACATTTAGGTATACGGAAAACCCTAATAAAATTAAAACAAAGATACATATGGCGAAAGATGACTCAAATGGTAAAACATTTCATAACAAATTGTGATTCATGTGCAAGAAATAAACAAACAAAAAACACAATAGAACCACAAACGATTACAGACACTCCAAACAACAGTTTTGAAGTGATGTCAATTGACACAGTCGGACCATTACGAATATCAAATGAAAAAAAATATATTTTAACCATGCAGTGTGAACTGACTAAATTTGTGGTCGCATACCCTATGACATCAAAAGACGCAACAACAACCGCAAAGACTTTAGCAGAAGAATTAATTCTTAGATATGGACATTTTAAGATAAAAGAATCAGATAAAGGTACAGAATTCAATAACGAACTTATGAGCAACATTTGTTCGCTGTTAAAGATAAAGCAAACATTTTCCTTTCCATATCACCACCAAACTATAGGTGCCCTTGAAAGAAATCATCGGACACTCAATGAATTTTTATTATCAAATGTCAATGACAATGAATGGGACAAATGAGTTCCATATTTTACATTTGCATACCATATGAACTCGTTTATGGGAAACTACCATGCTTACAAGCATATACGTTAAATAATAACACAAAAATTTACAACTATGACAACTATGCTCATGCGCTAAAAGTCAGGTTACAATATGCACTTAGCAAAGCCAGAGAAATAGATATAAAAATAAAAGAAAAAAGAACAGCAACAGAAAATAGGAAATACAATAATAGGTTAGATCTTGGAATAAGTGACTTAGTATTACTAAAAGTAGCAAATAGAAAGAAAAATCTATCACCTTATATTGGTCCATTTAAAATAATAGAAAGAAAAGGAGTCAATTCAGTAATTGATAAAAATGGAATAAATAAAGAAATACATAATAACCTTCTGACCCCTTATAGACCAAATTGTGATTTATAAAAAAAAAAAAAATAATTAATTACATTTTATATAATAAAGCAAAGATTTTAATTAAATAATGTAAATAGCTAAAAAAAAAAAATTAGCTTGTAAAAATAAATTTTCCAAATTATGTCTAGGAATAATTTTCGAAATATAATTTTACCACCAAAAATTTTTCTTAAGGGCGAGGATGTAGTGTATCCCCATATGCGCCGCCACTGCCCATTCAACAAATGAGTGACAAAACATGTAAAGTGAAATCGAGTATGTTAGTCATAGCACAACATCAGCATTCTACTCGATTGCATTGATTGTCACTCAATAGTAATAAGATCCTTATTTAAATATTGAAGCCAATAAGAAAATAGAATTATTTTGTAATGTGAAATTGAATGTGTAGAAGTAAGATAGAAAAGTTTTATAACAGTTAGACAAATAGTATATAAGGAATGTTAAGATTCAATAAAGACACACTTGTGTTCTGTATACTAAAACCAACGTTTATCATTTCTCAAATTGGCGGCGAGTAATCGCTTTATCCAATATAGCGTAGTACGCTTAAATTACTGACAGCGTGGTACGCTTAAAGTACTAAACTAAATAGGGACTTACACCACTACAGACTTACTACACTACACATTGATCAAAGCACTTTTCTATGCCGATGACATCGTGCTGTTTTCTAATTCACCCCAATCACTGCAACTGATGATAAACCAACTGCATAGGTACTGCGTAACGTGGAATCTAAAGGTCAATCTGAGTAAATCCAAAATAATGATTTTTAAAAATGGAGGTGGAAGAAACTGCTCGAATGAAAGATGGAGCTACGATTCGAACTTGATTGAGGTGGTGAGGGAATTCAATTATCTAGGAGTGTGCTTTACAAAGAATCTTAGTATGGAAAGACAGGCGAAAAACTTAAGAAAGCAAAAAGTGCAATTGGGACTTCCTGGGCAAAGTGTTTCTCAAACAAGGCTATAGCACATAGTAGCAAATTCCGTGTATTTGAAGCAGTGTCTGAGTCTATAATGCTATACGCAGCACAGGCTTGGGGATACAAACAGTACGAGAGTGTGGAAATACTGCTAAGATTCTTTATTAAAAGAATATTTCATCTTCCCTACAACACACCAAATTACATGGTCTTGCTGGAAACTGGATCATCACTGCTTTTTATTCAAACCCTCAAACTACATATAGACTACATTCTCAAAGTTTTGCAAATGCATAGTGAAAGATTACCGAAGAAGGCTGTCCTGTATGCAATCAATCAAAGAAGTAGTTGGTACGAAGAATGGCTTTATGGTGTGAAATTTCACTGGATTTGGATTTCGGTAACGCTGATGATTGCAGAGTTAAATTATTGTATAAATTGATTGCGACGCGACGGTTGATGAAAAGCTACGTAGTCGATGTATAGAAGAAGTTTCAAATTCAACTCATAGATTAATTTACAAACATCTGAGTCATAATCTTGGTCCAAATAATTGTTTTAGAGATGAGAACAGTATAGAGGTTATTTCTATGATGCTGAGACTTCGTGGGGAGCTCATGCATCTTAACTATATTCCGCATAGGGAGGATCTTCCAGGACAATGTTGCTTATGCAACCAGCAAGAAAGAGAAGATGTTTTTCACTTCTTAGGAAAATGCCCTGTACTGGTAGAAAGTAGGAGAGTCTTTCTTGGATCTAATTACCTTACGGAAAAAGAAATGATAAGACTTTTAAACGAGATGACGGTGAAAAAACTTTTTACGTATTGCAAAGTAAGTGGCTGCATCATATCGGGACAGAATACTCTACGAAAGCTTCTAAAAACACATCGAGCTAAATATAATACAAATTTAGATATTTTTGTTTTTTGTTTATTAATTTCTTGCCATAACATAATGGGAAAACCAATGAGCTTTATTATATTAATTTTATTATATATTAATTTTATCTTGTCAACCTGGCAGACGGCATTGCCATGCTAATATTGATTTTGTAATCTGTAAATATGTTAAGAAATAATGAAAATAAAATCTATCTATCTATCTCTACAAAAATTATATGTTGTCTATTGAATCTAATTTAAAACTAAATAGCAAATGCTTTTGGTCGTTTATTAAGAGTAAAAAAAAAACAAATGGGATTCCAAGTAGCATGAAATACTCTGGTTCTACTTATTCGGATCTTCAGACTATTTGCAATTTGTTTGCTGGGTATTTTAAATCTAATTACACTAACTTAGATGATGTAGAGGATTCAGATAGTACTGAATTTTTAAATGAAGATTTCTTAGTTGATATTGGACAGCTGGAAGTAAATTTTTCTGAAGTTGAAGATGCTCTTTTGAATTTAAATTGTGATAAAAATCCAGGTCCTGATGATGTTCCTCCAATTATTCTTAAAAAATGTGCAACAGCTCTCACTGAGCATCTGCTTCACATTTTTAATTGCTCTCTGGCAAGTGGTGAGTTTCTTCCTGAATGGAAAAAATTATTCATTATTCCAATCCATAAATCTGGCCCTAAACAAGATATATCGAATCATTGTCCTATTCGCAAACTTTTGACAATACCCAAGCTATTTGAAAAAATTGTGTATGCTAAGTTACCGTTTTTCCTAAAGGAATATATTTCGCCATTTCAACATGACTTTGTAGCAGGAAGGTCAACAGCCACCAATCTTTCAATTTTCTCAAATATTGTCCTTAATAAACTCGATGTTATTTACACCGATTTTGCTAAGGCTTTTGACAGAGTCAGTCACTCTATTTTGATTAAAAAAAATTGAAAGATTGGGTTTTCATTCAAGTATGTTAAAGTGGCTAGTATCTTACCTAAAAGGTCGAATACAATTTGTTTTCATTGATCAATTCCTTTCCCATCCAATAACTGTATCGTCGGGTGTTCCTCAAGGAAGCCGTCTTGGTCCACTTCTTTTTCTCATTTTTATTAATGATATGTCAAACATCTTTTTAAATTCTGTTCAACTTTTATTTGAGGTCTATTTCTATTTTATATGTGAGGTCTATTTTAGAGTATTGCTGTGTGATTTTTAATCCATACTACAATATTCATTCTTTTAGAATTGAAAAAATTAAAAAAAACTTCACTAGATTCGTAATTTGGAAATTGGGTTGGAACATCGAAACACCATCGTACTCAACTAGATGTCAACTTCTTGAAATAAAGTCACTGATGGTTAATAGAAGGAAAGTTTTCTCGGTGATGTTCATAAGTGATATTTTATCTAACCATATTAAGGGCCATTTGCTGAAACGAATCTTAAATATTTATGTTCAACCTAAGCGCTTATGTTCTACTTTTTCCTCGGCGTAAACTGTCACATAAGAGTTTATGTGGAACATAAGTATTTATGTTCTGTATCAGCAAATGGGCCTAAATGCCCCTTTCTATTATCTTTAATTGAAAATGAACACAGGGTAAACTATGCACTGAACGAACCTATAACTCGCTGTGTTAGAGAAACTAATTTTTTTTCGAATAATATTGACATTAATTTTCATTTAAGTAGACTCACTTTAAAAAATAACTTAATGTTGTATTTATCAAATTAGTGAATTATTTTATATTACTTGTACATACATATATGTAAATATTTATATTCAATTATTATTTATTTTTTTTTAACTTTTTTTTCTGATTTTTATTATTGTTACCTTCGTTAGTCTAATTGTAGATTTAAAGATCTCTAATTGATGTTAAATAAATAAATAAAAATATATAAAATATACAATACCTATTGATAATTATGTTAATGAATTCAAAATAAAATTGAAATATGCCCATAAAAAGGTAAAGAAAACTTAGAACAAAGTAAAAATAAAACATGTATAAATCAATATAATGTAAATATTTCAAATTTTAAAGATGGAGATTATGCACCTATATTTAAAAGTTGGAAATAGAAAAAGTTAAATAAACCATTCAAAGGTCCTTATAAAATAATTGATCAAAATGGACCAAATATCAAATAGCATCATAAGAATTTTTGGTGAAAATAAAGAAGTTCATAACAATAATTTAATAAAAGCAAGAAATGAATTTAAGAAAAAAGTAATAGTAATAGTAAATTTGTAAATATTTTAGGCACAATATCTTCATATCATTCTTTCACCCAATTATTCTCATTGGTAACAAGGTACATGTTTAAAAAATTATTTTCTCATTTTAAAAATAATAAAATTAATTTTTGTCTAAAGGGTGAGGACCGAGGGTGTTGTGTGTAACACCCGTAAAACAATAACAATAACATTAATAATCAAAACAAAAATATTGTAAACATTCATGAACTCGACGCATATCCGCCTACATATGATTGCGTTTAAAATCATCACTCGTCATCATCACCAAGCGATACCTTTGTTGCTTTGAACTGATCATGTTGTAGGTACATTAGCATGTTTCTTGTGTGGTCGCTATGCGCCAAGTCCATTAAAGTTACTCAATATTTTGTCTATATTGATTTTGTTTATTATCGCAACTATATGCGGCACATTGTAAGTATTCGGAATGCCTATTTTGTCAAGTGGACATTTAATTAATTAATTTAGGACAAAATAAATCAATAAAGAACACTAGTTGTAGGTAAGTCTAAATAGAAGAAATTTTTGAAAATAAACTGTGTCTGGTTAAAACCGTAACCACGACTCAATCTTCTCTTAGGCTGGGTTCCCTTTTTTATCGAACTCAGACTTCATGTAAATGCATTTGAATGTATTAGTGAAAGAATATAATGAATGATAATTCTCTTGTTTACCAAATGACCTGTGAACCTGTGATGTGATTCTCTCTTGTGCTATTCTTTTCTCAGAGCTAGAAAGACTCATAATAATAAACAAATTGGTGATCGGAGGATCTTTTAAAAAAGATCCTAAAACTATTTTTATTGTTTTGCGTTCGGGACCAAGCTTAAATCAAATCTCTCAAGTGATCTTTTTAATTTACATAATAGTAAATATTTTTGGAAAGATAACACTTTCTGCATTTCAACAATCGGTGGCGAATTAATTAAGATACGAGTACAATCAATCAAAGATTATAAAAATCGATTTTTTCGAGCTTTTTTTGAAAATTTATCATTTTGAATTGAACCGTGGGGATAGAAAAAAAATATAAACCGATTATAACAAACCGTATACCGTTGGAATGCAGAAAATGTTATCTTTCCAAAAATATTAACTATATGTAAATTAAAAAGATCACTTAAGAGATATAAGCCAGTGTTCGAAAAATAGGCCAAAAAAACCTTTTTTTGAGTATATCTCGAAAAAAGTTCTTTGAAAAAAAAATTAATGTCATTTTTGTTTTCAGCGACCCCAAATTAGTACACAAATTTGTAAACTAGTGCTATAGAAAAACTATCAAGAGATAGCAACAACAGGTTTTTTTATGTATTCTGTTCCTGTCGCGAAAATCGAAGTAGAAAAAAAACTACAAAACTGGAAAAATCAAGAAAAAAAATATATGAGAGCGCATGTGCGATATTTGCTTTTGATAGAGAACAAAGAGAGCTGGCGCTGATATTGCAGTGGATTTCTTCTGAACTTCAAACTTCTTTATGATCGTGTGAAAAGGAATTTGTCGTTAAAAAACGACCTCCTTTCTAAAATTTAAATTATTTAACCCATGGTTACAATTTCTTTTTTGTAAATTGAATCTGATTTGAAAAATAACAAAAAAAAAAATAATAAAATATAGTAAATGTTGAATAGGCCTTAACGTTTTCAAAAAGTGAGTACTAATTTGGTAACTTTGAATAATCATTTGAAATGTGTTGAAAGGAATGTTGTCAACCAAATCTGAATACATACAGAATTTATTTTATTTAAATACAATTTATTTATGTATATATAATATATTCATATGATTACAAAATTAGTTTGTTTTTTACATTTTTTTATTTTACCCAATGATGTGGTTCTGGCGAGGATCCAGTGCGAGGATCAGGTGCATGGGCAACACCCCCTCCCGGTATGTCCATTTGTGTGCGCTGGGATAAAGGTCCATTTGGTGTTGACAGAGGTGAAGGTCTGTATAAGCTTGTTGTTGTCGATGCCATAATATGCCTGTTGTGACTCTCTTTCAACTACCCTAAAGTTCGTCCCATTGTCGCCAAAAAAACTCAATGGGCGTGCCATAAAATTACGAATAGCAAGAATGCATGAGTCAGTTGTCGGAGAATAAGCTATCTCTATGTGAATGGCTCAGGTAGTAAGATATGCTAGCAAGACCCCGTACGTACCTCTTCCCAGTTCTCCACAGATTGATGACGGTCAGCGGCCCAAAATAGTCCAAGCCAGTAAACGAAAATGGACGTGAGAACGTAGAAACCCTGGCGAGATCATCCATCATTGGTGGTTTTGGTTGTGCAGCAGCGTTCTTACAAGCCTAGCTATTTCTACGAACCTTTGAAAGAAATGCTCTCAATTTGCAGATATAAAATTTCTGCCGAATCTCGTTCACAACGGTCTCGTGATTTTTGTGCGATGGGAGAATTTTGGGAGAGAACTTCAGAGTCGTCAAGAAAAGGAGAGAGGGCATTCGAGCTTGATTTATTAATTTTACCTCTCGAAGACAAGCAAGCAATTTCTTCAGAAAACACATCGTATCTATTGAGCTTGCTTAAAAAGAGTTTTTTCAGCATACTGCAGTTCATCTTTTGTCAAAGGTACAGTTCTTCTGCCAAGCGATCAACTCGCCCAGTAAAGAATAGAAATTATTTTTTGGGCTTATATCCCACTTGGGAGGGACATAAGACCCAAATTTAATTTAGGCGTTTTGTCCCACCCAAGTGGGACATAAGCCCCAAATATTTTTGCTAAGAGTGGGTCATAAACCCCAAATTCTTTAAAAGCTTAAAAAAATTATAATTGTTGTTATTTATCAATTTCAACGAATAACAATATTTTTGTTGATAATATATTTAAACGATAAAAAGGAAAAACAAAAAATATCCAACAAAAAAACTACTACAACATAAATCCAATTTAGTAGGTAAACAAATTAATTCAAAAAAAAAAAAAATCATTCTATAAATAAATAATAGAAGTATTTTGTAATATCTGTCGTCAAAACGGATGTAATAATTCATTATGGTGAGTCATTGACTCTTCGTTTAACTTCGTTAAACAGTTACTGCACATTTTACAATGATTACACGGCAAGAGTGATATATTTCGAGGATTTTTGAAACATATGCTGCTATTATTGATGAATTTGTCTAGCGATGCCCGAAACATTTTGTTCGCTAACGGATGATAAATCTGTCAATTCAAAGGACTTATCAACACTACGGTTTGTGCATCATGTTCTGAGACGCATGCCGCAAACACAAATGGAGCGACTGCAAGCAGCGCCTGAATTTTTTACGAAAGCTAAATTTCCCCGAACGATTGGTGTAATCGATTGCACCCTGTTTGGGAATATATTAACCTAAACAAAGGCGAAGGACCAGCACTTTACGAAAGGGCACCCAAATAACAATGAAAAAAAGCACCAAAGAATTAAACACAGCCTTCAATATCAATACTTAGTTTTAATTTTATGGTACTTATCTGGTTGCAGGTCGTAATCCAAGTGACCGAGTGTATAGGAATGAGAGAAGCTCATACCTCAACTGTTATACAATACATATATGATTGATTATATAAATGAAAATAAAAATTATACATAATGAGTAAATATAATTGATTAAAGAGATTAGAGAGTTGAGTGAAATTCAAAGTCTAAGATATTGTAGGGTAAATCATATGAAATTAGCAAGTAGCAACATAATTTGAATTGATTTTAAATTGATTCATAAATTATTATTTTTGTTAAGTAAAAATATAAAAAAATATTTTTAAATTGTAATATTCTTAAACACACCCAAATCCGAATTTAGGTGGAATTGATCCTGAAACCTTTGGAAACTGAAGGGGTTGGTTCTCCCTGAACGTTCAAACGGTATCAGCTGCAAATTCGAAAACAAATGACTTTGTCGTTCATTGGCAGGTATTGTGTATCATAAAAATCATACCACATACATCCACGCATGATCAATTTTCAACTTTTCGAGTCTGAAACTACGATTTGAACGAGGCGAATTCGAGCATTTCATTCCCGTTGGTGATTCTGGCTTTACAAATATGAATTACCTTGCAACGCCTTTTGTGAATATCACGAGCACCGTTGAGAATTTATACAACGAATCACAGATTTGCACTAGCAATTGCGGCGAACGTTCGTATGGCATTTGGAAAAGGCGATTTCCAGTGTTGGCTACTGGCTTACGGCACAAAGTGAAAACAGTGTAAATGATAACAATCGCTTGTGCCGTACTGCACAATATAGCCATTGACAAAAAAGAGTCACAACCACCACCAGAATTTACTGGATTCGCTGAAATGCCACTTATATTCCATCGGTTATACCTTCTGAAGCAACAGCCGTTGCTGCAGAAAACATCCACTCTCGATTAGTGCATACCTACTTCCAACCGATGTTAGATCGAGCTAAAATAAATCCTTGGAAGAATAAGCGGAAAATAAAAAAACTTGAAATTTTATTGCTACAATAATAATTTATTGATAAATAAAAACCTAATCGAAAGAGATGTTTCATTATTCAATCGTACTCTTTTTTTGCTGCTGCTAATACAATTGATGGTTTTGGAGTTTGAAGAGAATTTGATATTAGCTGTAAAGGGTCATACTACGGCGTTGTCGTTCTTTATTATGATGAAGTTTATTTTTTGTCCACTGGATGTCAAAAGCCAAACGATCCCGATCCAGCTCTGTTCGTTCAAGTTCAACCGCAGCACGTTTGCAGTCAAAGTCAGCCCGCTAAGGCAGGTTGGCTCTGTCCCAAGTATGATTAACAATATCTCCTTCCTTCACCAACATTGGCTCTTTGTTTTGGTTAGTGCAATTTAAAATCAGTTGCACTCTCAGGCATCTACAATTAAGATGGCTGCTCGCTGCCTACAAAATCCACCTGAACATTCCTATAATCTAAAATCATCATCAATCAATCATAGCATTTACTTCGTTATCATCAAAGTAATGTGCTTTATTCACAATGGTGATGGCGATTTCTTCAAAAGAGACTGCCGGATTATTGACTAGCGCATTGTAGTGCTGACTTATTGGCCATTACATAGTCACCATCGCCGGACGTTGCAGCAAGTCCCAATGTTGAAGAAGCCAAAAGGACAGCTAATTGCTGCATTGCTTCACTTAATGGTAATGGTATTACCGTTATTTTTTAATGATTTTTTTTTTACTTTTAGTACTCTTTTCATAAAATTGCCCCTCCCGCCCAAACGGGACAAGATAGACCCCCCCTCCCATAATAAAAAATGCTTGTTTGACCCCTATACAAAAAACCGTTATCAATTTTCGGCGCCCAAGTTATCGTACTCTCCCCGGTTAAGCTTTCTGCCGCAGATTGAGGAGGTACACATCCCTAGATGCTATGTTTCATCAAACTTTGTTTCTTTATCCAGGCTTTGAGCTGTGGTCGCCCACCCCAGGATTGTTTAATCGGACTTTGTGAAATTCGCTTTAATTGGGCCAAAACAAAAGTGGCTCCACTAAAAAGTCTTTCAATTCTCAGGCTCGAGTTGCAGGCTGCCGTGCTCGGAGCTCGTCTTGCTAAAAAGATGTCTGAATGTCACTCAATAAAGTTCCAAATAAAATTCTTTTGGTCTGACTCAAGGACAGTTTTGAGTTGGGTTAGGTCTTATCATCGTCGATACCGACAATTTGTTACAGTTCGAGTTAGCGAAATACTGTTGTGTTCCGCGAGAACAAAAGAAAACAACTTCTTCCTTTTATGTTCAAACTCTACTCATTATTTCCTTCGTCACCTATTCGAAACCTAGATCGTCACTTGTTTCAAGTCAACCACGCATTCTACTTTATTTCAGTTGCCTCTTGACACAGTTTGTTTATTTAAACAACGAGTGCCCCATATGTCGGTCAGTATTGCTTATGTTTGCAATATGAGCCATGTCGTTGCTTTGTTGTTTGATTGACATAGTTCGATTGATGTTCCTTTTCAAGTGTAACGTATGACACATGAGAAACCTTTAGTAATAATTGAACTATGTCATGTGTCTTGTAAGCGATTTTGGGAATTGTGTGAGGTTTCCAGTTTAATGGCACAACACTCCTCCCCCCTAAAATAAGAAAGGCGTACGAGGTGACGAGTGAGATCTTTCGGCTTCAGGTGCGGAAGTAAATAACTCATAACAATTGTATTTATTAATTTTGCAATTTTTTTTTCTTTTTTTTTTCTTATATTGATGACATAATATGTGTACATACATTAGAATTTTTCTTTGTTTTTAATATTTTGTTTTTGTTTTTATTATGATTAGGTAGCATTTTTGTTTTTGGTTTGTTTTATAAATTATTATACCTGCAATGTTTCTTCAAGAACAGGTGTTACATTCATTTCGCGATTGTTTAAATTTGCTGTTGACTGTTTATTAAATGTACATTTTATTTTAATGATTTTTTTTAAATATTACATATAAAGCTATAGCTACACAAAGAAAAAACATAATAAAAATAGAAATGTTAGCATGTTTGTGTGTGACATGGAGTAACAAACTGTTTTTCTTTAGCAAATCTTTAATATTTATGCTTTAATTATCTAAATCCAGTTTTTCTATGTGGGTGGTATAAGGTGAAATTTGGGATAAATTAGTGGGAATTACTATGTTTTTAGGTATGGTTTGTTCTTCTAAAAAGTAGAAAATAGGTGTTTTGTTTTATGTGGTATTTGATGCCTGGAGGTAAACTTCTTTTGTTATTGCCTTACAAAATGGCTCTACACTTAAAATTCCACTGTCAGATATAGTGATCATTTTTGGTACGTCTCCGCACAAAATCCTTACGTTCGTTGGCTTTGGCATGACATACAGCCATGAATTCTTACTCATTAGATTGAACCAAACTTCGGGTTCAAGCGCAAATATTTTTTTCTCGTAATTAGCACTGGTTTTGCATCCCTGATATTAATTGTATAATGCAGTTGTTAGTATTGTGGTTGTGGACTTCGAAGTTTTTCTCACAGATGAAGTGATTGGAGTCAGTTTTGGTACATTTATTTAGGTCTTCGCTGTTCAAAAATATGTATATATCGTCTATAATTCTCGTTAATAGCTACAAACTCACTATATATTGAGACATTATGTAGCTATAGCTGTTATCTTTGTTTTTTGAAGGTAATGGTGTAAGTTTTACTAAGTTAAATTCTTCATCTACCAATGGAATAGTATCATGAGAATTTGATTTACGAAAATCGGACTCGTCGTAGTGATTCTGTCTATGAGTGGAAGATTCATTCTAGATATTTTTATTGGGAATCTTATATTGTTTGGTAGTTCTAATTGGATATTTTTTAATGTAGAAATGAATACTTCTGAATTGAGGAATCTACTATCCAGCTTATTTACTTTTGCTCCCTGTAAGATGTCAAGTATTTGAGATTGTTTTGAGAGAATTTGTGTAGAAAATGGAAGTGCCAGATTGGATATTTATTTAAAGTTATGTAGGGTTCGAAACTAGTAAGATTTTGGAGTTTAAATGTGTTCTGTCTTATTTCTTCTGTAACAGAGTTGAAATTATTATTTATGCTTTCAGCTGTTTTGTTTAGTGCTTCTAACATGTCAGTGATTATTGTTTTTCTGTTATATGATGCAAGTTATTCTGGTTTTCTTCAACTAGTCTTAATGCATCATCTATTTTTTCTGCGTCTTCAGAATCCATTGTTCCAAATAAAAACTTTTCTGCCATCACTATTCCATTAAATAAACCCCCGTTTACTATGCTTCTTTTTGAAAATCTGTTTTCGAATAGTGTACTGTCTTTGAGGGAATTTTGTAAAAGTTTTAGGGTAATTTTGCAATGAGAATACACAATTCGGAAAGGGTATTTAGGTTTTGCTCCAATGACTTTGTATTAGTTTTAATATTAGTATTATTAATGTTGAAGAGAAATGTCCATCTTGTGAGGGACTTTTCTAGTATTCCAATGGGTTCCAAGTATACTCCGGTTCTATTCAGAGGTTGTACCATCACTTCTGCACCGCATGTGCTTAAAAACGTTCCTAACATGGTTATGATTGTTATGATGATTTCACTAGAAACGAGAACAACGCCGATATTATAATAAGTAAGTATGGGATTGTTGTACTTATGTATGTAGTATGGGATTCTAAATTGGATGTAATTGTGTTTAAATTGTGTGTGTTGTGTCTCTTTGATTATAGTGTTTTATGAGGTTATTGTGAATAACCTTTTCTTTTCTGCCTGCTTTTATTCTTGAGTTTTCTGGGGACAATACTTGAGTTATGTCGTATGGTCCTTCAAAAATTGGGTATAGTTTTTTATTAAATCGATTTTTGATTACCACTAATACTTTGTCACGACTTTAAAGCTTGTCTGACTAGAATTTCTTATCGTAGTAGGCTTTAGATTTCTCTTTAGCCTTTATTTGGTTACTCCGAATCAACTCATAACCAATTTGCATTTTTGCCTTCATTTCTGAGACATAATCATCATAGTTGTACATTGGTTATACGCTTCTATTCAGCGTTGAAGGGACTGGTGCTTCAAAGCCGAAAAGAGCTTCGTATGGACTGTAATTCGTGCTGGAATGTGGGGTTGTATTATAGCAGAATATGGCATACTCTAGATAATTATCCCACTTTTCCCATAATTTCTGAGATAATCATCTAACGTTCTATGTGACCTTTCGAGCGCACCGTTTGATTGTGGATGGTACGGACTAGTTTGAGTTTTATTGATTTTTAAAATTTTTTAAACATTTTTAAATAATTCGCTTGTAAAGTTTGTCCCTTGATCTGTGAGAATTGTTTGAGGAATTCCATAAGTACAAACTATTTTCTTAACGAGTGCTTCGGCCACAGTCCTTGCTTCTTGATTGGGTATAGCTATGGCTTGTGCAAATTTTGTTAGATCGTCTTGGAATGTCAGTATGTACTTGTTTTCATTTTCCGTTATAGGAAGTGGTCCCACTATATCCAGAGCTATTTTTTCGAATGGAGTTTTTCCTGTTGTTGTAATGACCATTGATAATTTGTTACGTGCATACAACTTATTCTTTTGGCAAAGTTCACATGACGCAATTTAATTCTTTATATCTTCATACATATTTTTCCATTTGTATGTCTTTTTTATGCGTTTGAGTGTACGTTTGACTCCTTGATGACCGCCTAAAGGTGTGTCATGAAATTCATGTAAAATTTTCTTAATCTCCTCTAGACTAGAGACTTCGACAGTATTCTTACTTACATCTTGTTGTTGATTTGGCGAGTTTTTGCTATGACTGCGTGTTAACACATTAACTTTAGCTGTTTCCATATGGGAGAGAGCATCTGCGTTTGTGTTCAAACAACCTGCTTTATGAGAAACTGTAAAGTCATATTCTTCAAGTTTAATACGCTAGCGCATTATTCTCGAGGAAGGGTCCTTAAGGTTAAACAACCACACAAGTGGTTTGTGATCATAAATTACTAAAGTCTCGACCGTACACTTATGGCCGGAAATGAGTTACTGCCCAAACAACTGCTAAAGCTTCTTTCTCTATGGTAGAATAGTTTTTTTCTGATTTGTTTAATATTCTACTGACAAATGCTATAGGTAAATCGTTTTCATCGGTATCTTTCTGTGACAATACTGCACCTATAGCTTCATTGCCGGCATCAGTTGTAATATAAAAAATTTTTTTCAAAGTTTGGATATTGTAGGATAGGGGGTTCGACAATTGCTTGTTTTAGTAGTGTGAATGATTCATCGCAAAATGCATCCCATTTGAAGACTACATCTTTGCGCAGGAGTTTGTTTAAGGGATTTGTTATTTTAGAAAAGTTTTGTATAAACTTTCTGTAGTATCCTGCTAAACCAAGAAAAGATTTAATATATTTCTGGTTTCTTGGAGCTTCGATGTTTTGTATAGCGAAGATCTTTTCTGGATCGGATTTAACACCTGATTCAGAGATGACATGTTCTAAATGTATGACTTCCTTTTCTAAGAATTTGCATTTGTCTAACTGCATCTTCAGATTGTATTTATCTAAAGCTTGAAATACCTCAATTAATTTTTTGTTGTGATCAGTCAGATTCTTACCGTATATCATTATATCATCGAGATAGACTAAACATTTAATGCCTTGTAGCCCTGTAAGGACTTTATTCATCAATCGCTGAAAAGTAGGAGGAGCATTACGTAAACCGAAAGGCATTATGTTGAACTCGAAATGTCCATTTGGTGTGCTGAATACGGTCTTCGCTTTGTCTTCCTCATTAACTTCAATTTGATGAAATCCACTGGTTAGATCTTGTGTTGTAAAGTACTTTGAATCGCCCAATTGTCCCAGGATGTCTTCGATATTAGGTATTGGATACGCATCCGCGATTGTCACATCGTTTAGTTTCCTGTAATCCACTACTACTCTCCATTTATGTTTTCCTTTCTCTGGCACGACTAGAAGAGGGGCATTCTTGAACTTGGTCTAATTATTTCATCCTGGAACATTTTGACTACTTGATTCCTTATTTCATTTATGGGAATTTGTGCTAATCGATATGGTCTGATGTTAACTGCAGGTAAATTTGGGTTTGTCTCTATTTGATGTGTAATCCCAGAGGTAGTTGACAGGGTGTCTCCCTGGAGGAAAAATAGATGGCTGTAATTTATTTATTTATTTATTTCTTATTTCATCTACGAGCTAAAAAGCTTAACAGATTACATTATAAAAATTATTTAATTAAGTAATAATTTTAATTTTAAAAAATATATACAAAATGCTACAATATAAATAATAACAATAATAATAATAATTACAGGAAATTAGTTACACAACTATACCAAATATCAATTTCTTGGAAATAAGTAGTACAATATGTTTTTAAAATTTTCTCGAGAAAAAATTTAATCAATGCGCTCATAAACATTATTGAACTCTCTGATTGACCTTGAAAGTGGTTCATTCTGACCATAATTTGTTCTATGCCATGGCTCAAAAAGAAGGTGTCTTTCCCTTAATGGTCGTATTGGCGCATAAACTTTTACAATAGATAGTAACAAGGGGCACTTAATGTGGTAGCAAAGAATTCTTCTGGACTTGAGAGCTTGCAGACCCAAAAGGCTTTGCCTGGCTCGAGAAGAAGGGGTAAAATTCCAATTCAATTTATAGAATACGTATTCCGTAAAATGATTCTGAACTCTTTGAATTCTATCGCAGAAAGACTGTTAGTAAGGGTTCCAGATGATATCCGCATATTCAAGATTGAGTCTTACCAAGGAAGTATACAGTGAAACCAGTGTATAAGGGTCAGAAAAATTAGTAGAATTTCTTTTAATGAATCCTAACATTGCATTCGATTTAGCAACACCAGTATCAACATGGAAGGAAAACGAATACTTTGAGTCGAAATGAACACCTAAATCTTTCACTTTGGAAGTTCTCTGAAGGGTATTGAATTCAAGAGAATACATAAGCTCATGAGGAAGAAGTTTTCAAGAAAGAGAAATAATAAAACATTTTTTTAAATTAATTAAGATTTAAGTAGTTAAAATTACACCAATTAGACAAATTGTCTAAATCCTTTTGAAGCTTAACGCAATCATCAATGGAGGTTATTTTTAAAAATAATTTCAAATCATCGGCATATATAAGACAATTGCTATGTCTGATATATTTAACGATGTCATCTATGAAAATGATAAAAAGCAGTGGCCCGAGATGAAGGGTATTGAATTCAAGAGAATACATAAGCTCATGAGGAAGAAGTTTTCAAGAAAGAGAAATAATAAAACATTTTTTTAAATTAATTAAGATTTAAGTAGTTAAAATTACACCAATTAGACAAATTGTTTAAATCCTTTTGAAGCTTAACGCAATCATCAATGGAGGTTATTTTAAAAAATAATTTCAAATCATCGGCATATATAAGACAATTGCTATATCTGATATATTTAACGATGTCATCTATGAAAATGATAAAAAGCAGTGGCCCCCCCTGAGGAACACCAGAAGTGCATTTGATTGGTCTTGATGTACCTACATCCTTGAATTTTTACTTTTTAGACTCTTCCTTTTAGAAATGAAGAAATCCATTTAAGTAAGTTTAAATGGATTCCAAATGAATCGAGTTTAAGAAGCAAAATATCATGGTTGACCGCATCAAAAGCTTTGATAAAATCAGTATATATTGCGTCCACCTGACTTCTATTTTCGATAACGTCCCCAACAAATGACGAGAAACAAGCCAGGTTAGTAATAGTTGATCTTACCGAAATAAACCCATGTTGAGATTCACTTAAATGTTCTTTTACAAGAAAATCAAGTTTGGTTTTTACCAAACTTTCAAGAAGTTTAGGAATTGCAGATAGCTTGCAGATGCCCCTATAGTTTTCAATGTTATTTTTTGAACCCGATTTAAAAATGGGGATTAAGAACGAAGACTTTTATTCGTTTAAAAATTCAGCTGCTGACAATGAAAATTGAAAAATGTAGAGTAATGGCTTACAGAGGGAGTTTGAACAACGTTTCAAGATTATAGTAGGTTTGCCATCCACCCCTGGATTTGAATTTGATTTGAGAGAGTTTAATGCATTTAAAACATCAGAGTAGTCTGTGTGTATGGATTCAATATCAACTTTAGGTACATTCTATGGAGACTGAATAAAATTTGGAGTTAAATTAGAATACACCGACTCGAAAACCTGAGCAAAGAGTTCTAAAGTATTATTAATATCTGTAGATTCAACGCTTCCATAATTCATAGACGTTGGAATTCCTATAGATTTTCTTTTGGAGTTAATAAACGACCAGAAACGTTTTGGGTCACTCTTCAAGTCCTGTTCTAAATTCAAGACATAATTTCTATGTGAGAATTTACTGATGATGGTAAAATGTGTTACATAAATTCAGACCTAGAGACTCCCTATTCCAACCAACATTACCTAGATAATTATTGAGTTCAATAAAATTTGATTTTAAAAAATTAAAAGAATTAACCTTCGAGTTATCATTTTTTATATAATTGTAAGTAAAAAGAACTAAATATATATAATTCCTTATGATGAATCGAGTTTTTCAACAATGAATAAGGAACAATTTCACTTACTGATACACTAAGTTCATCACAAGGAATGAATACAAGATCCAAAATTTTTAGCAAACTGTTTAAAACATTGTTAACCTGATTTAAATTTAGTGCATACAGATGATCAATGAAAGTTATTTCGATATCTCGTTTTAAATTACTAGGCATGAGCATTTTATTAGGATCCGAATATGACCATTTCACATCACCCAAGTTGAAATCGCCTATTACAAAAATGTTTTTCGAATTCTTATTTAAGGTGCTAATATATTCAATGTTAGCCAAGTGCTTTTCATAAATATCAATATCATTACTAGGTGGAATATAACTAATGATAAGGTATAAAAAAATGTTAGGTTCGGCATTAATTGAAACACACAATTATGGTAGTAAATCTTTAAAGAGGAGCCATTTGTTTGTTGTTGTTGTTGTTGTTGTTGTTGTTGTTGTTGTTGTTGTTGTTGTTGTTATTGTTGTTGTTGTTGTTGTTGTTGTTGTTGTTGTTGTTGTTGTTGTTGTTGTTGTTGTTGTTGTTGTTGTTGTTGTTGTTGTTGTTGTTGTTGTTGTTGTTGTTGTTGTTGTTGTTGTTGTTGTTGTTGTTGTTGTTGTTGTTGTTGTTGTTGTTGTTGTTGTTGTTGTTGTTGTTGTTGTTGTTGTTGTTGTTGTTGTTGTTGTTGTTGTTGTTGTTGTTGTTGTTGTTGTTGTTGTTGTTGTTGTTGTTGTTGTTGTTGTTGTTGTTGTTGTTGTTGTTGTTGTTGTTGTTGTTGTTGTTGTTGTTGTTGTTGTTGTTGTTGTTGTTGTTGTTGTTGTTGTTGTTATTGTTGTTGTTGTTGTTGTTGTTGTTGTTGTTGTTGTTGTTGTTGTTGTTGTTGTTGTTGTTGTTGTTGTTGTTGTTGTTGTTGTTGTTGTTGTTGTTGTTGTTGTTGTTGTTGTTGTTGTTGTTGTTGTTGTTGTTGTTGTTGTTGTTGTTGTTGTTGTTGTTGTTGTTGTTGTTGTTGTTGTTGTTGTTGTTGTTGTTGTTGTTGTTGTTGTTGTTGTTGTTGTTGTTGTTGTTGTTGTTGTTGTTGTTGTTGTTGTTGTTGTTGTTGTTGTTGTTGTTGTTGTTGTTGTTGTTGTTGTTGTTGTTGTTGTTGTTGTTGTTGTTGTTGTTGTTGTTGTTGTTGTTGTTGTTGTTGTTGTTGTTGTTGTTGTTGTTGTTGTTGTTGTTGTTGTTGTTGTTGTTGTTGTTGTTGTTGTTGTTGTTGTTGTTGTTGTTGTTGTTGTTGTTGTTGTTGTTGTTGTTGTTGTTGTTGTTGTTGTTGTTGTTGTTGTTGTTGTTGTTGTTGTTGTTGTTGTTGTTGTTGTTGTTGTTGTTGTTGTTGTTGTTGTTGTTGTTGTTGTTGTTGTTGTTGTTGTTGTTGTTGTTGTTGTTGTTGTTGTTGTTGTTGTTGTTGTTGTTGTTGTCAATTTATAGAATACGTATTCCGTAGATGATATCCGCATATTCAAGATTGAGTCTTACCAAGGAAGTATACAGTGAAACCAGTGTATAAGGGTCAGAAAAATTAGTAGAATTTCTTTTAATGAATCCTAACATTGCATTCGATTTAGCAACACCAGTATCAACATGGAAGGAAAACGAATACTTTGAGTCGAAATGAACACCTAAATCTTTCACTTTGGAAGTTCTCTGAAGGGTATTGAATTCAAGAGAATACATAAGCTCATGAGGAAGAAGTTTTCAAGAAAGAGAAATAATAAAACATTTTTTTAAATTAATTAAGATTTAAGTAGTTAAAATTACACCAATTAAACAAATTGTCTAAATCCTTTTGAAGCTTAACGCAATCATCAATGGAGGTTATTTTTAAAAATAATTTCAAATCATCGGCATATATAAGACAATTGCTATATCTGATATATTTAACGATGTCATCTATGAAAATGATAAAAAGCAGTGGCCCCAGATGAAGGGTATTGAATTCAAGAGAATACATAAGCTCATGAGGAAGAAGTTTTCAAGAAAGAGAAATATTAAAACATTTTTTTAAATTAATTAAGATTTAAGTAGTTAAAATTACACCAATTAGACAAATTGTTTAAATCCTTTTGAAGCTTAACGCAATCATCAATGGAGGTTATTTTAAAAAATAATTTCAAATCATCGGCATATATAAGACAATTGCTATATCTGATATATTTAACGATGTCATCTATGAAAATGATAAAAAGCAGTGGCCCCCCCTGAGGAACACCAGAAGTGCATTTGATTGGTCTTGATGTACCTACATCCTTGAATTTTTACTTTTTAGACTCTTCCTTTAAGAAATGAAGAAATCCATTTAAGTAAGTTTAAATGGATTCCAAATGAATCGAGTTTAAGAAGCAAAATATCATGGTTGACCGCATCAAAAGCTTTGATAAAACCAGTATATATTGCGTCCACCTGACTTCTATTTTCGATAGCGTCCCCGACAAATGACGAGAAACAAGCCAGGTTAGTAATAGTTGATCTTACCGAAATAAACCCATGTTGAGATTCACTTAAATGTTCTTTTACAAGAAAATCAAGTTTGGTTTTTACCAAACTTTCAAGAAGTTTAGGAATTGCAGATAGCTTGCAGATGCCCCTATAGTTTTCAATGTTATTTTTTGAACCCGATTTAAAAATGGGGATTAAGAACGAAGACTTTTATTCGTTTAAAAATTCAGCTGCTGACAATGAAAATTGAAAAATGTAGAGTAATGGCTTACAGAGGGAGTTTGAACAACGTTTCAAGATTATAGTAGGTTTGCCATCCACCCCTGGATTTGAATTTGATTTGAGAGAGTTTAATGCATTTAAAACATCAGAGTAGTCTGTGTGTATGGATTCAATATTACTTTAGGTACATTCTATGGAGACTGAATAAAATTTGGAGTTAAATTAGAATACACCGACTCGAAAACCTGAGCAAAGAGTTCTAAAGTATTATTAATATCTGTAGATTCAACGCTTCCATAATTCATAGACGTTGGAATTCCTATAGATTTTCTTTTGGAGTTAATAAACGACCAGAAACGTTTTGGGTCACTCTTCAAGTCCTGTTCTAAATTCAAGACATAATTTCTATGTGAGAATTTACTGATGATGGTAAAATGTGTTACATAAATTCAGACCTAGAGACTCCCTATTCCAACCAACATTACCTAGATAATTATTGAGTTCAATAAAATTTGATTTTGAAAAATTAAAAGAATTATCCTTCGAGTTATCATTTTTTAAATAATTGTAAGTAAAAAGAACTACATATATATAATTCCTTATGATGAATCGAGTTTTTCAACAATGAATAAGGAACAATTTCACTTACTGATACACTAAGTTCATCACAAGGAATGAATACAAGATCCAAAATTTTTAGCAAACTGTTTAAAACATTGTTAACCTGATTTAAATTTAGTGCATACAGATGATCAATGAAAGTTATTTCGATATCTCGTTTTAAATTACTAGGCATGAGAATTTTATTAGGATCCGAATATGACCATTTCACATCACCCAAGTTGAAATCGCCTATTACAAAAATGTTTTTCGAATTCTTATTTAAGGTGCTAATATATTCAATGTTAGCCAAGTGCTTTTCATAAATATCAATATCATTACTAGGTGGAATATAACTAATGATAAGGTATAAAAAAATGTTAGGTTCGGCATTAATTGAAACACACAATTGTTCGACATCAATGTATGGTGAGGGTTTTGACTTGCAGGATACGCACGCATGAGCAGCAATCATAACACCACCTACCCGATCTTCGGCAATTATACATCGATCCCTTCGGAAGACAATATGAGAGTAGTTGTCTGAATCTAAGATTAAACTCCATAGCCAGGTTTCAACAATAATAATGACGTCGTAGTCAAGATGACTTGATGAAAGATATATCATTGGTACCTTTGCACGAATCCCATCCGCATTATGGTAGTAAATCTTTAAAGAGGAGCCATTTGTTTGTTGTTGTTGTTGTTGTTGTTGTTGGTGTTGGTGTTGGTGTTGGTGTTGGTGTTGGTGTTGGTGTTGGTGTTGGTGTTGGTGTTGGTGTTGGTGTTGGTGTTGGTGTTGGTGTTGGTGTTGGTGTTGGTGTTGGTGTTGGTGTTGGTGTTGGTGTTGGTGTTGGTGTTGGTGTTGGTGTTGGTGTTGGTGTTGGTGTTGGTGTTGGTGTTGGTGTTGGTGTTGGTGTTGGTGTTGGTGTTGGTGTTGGTGTTGGTGTTGGTGTTGGTGTTGGTGTTGGTGTTGGTGTTGGTGTTGGTGTTGGTGTTGGTGTTGGTGTTGGTGTTGGTGTTGGTGTTGGTGTTGGTGTTGGTGTTGGTGTTGGTGTTGGTGTTGGTGTTGGTGTTGGTGTTGGTGTTGGTGTTGGTGTTGGTGTTGGTGTTGGTGTTGGTGTTGGTGTTGGTGTTGGTGTTGGTGTTGGTGTTGGTGTTGGTGTTGGTGTTGGTGTTGGTGTTGGTGTTGGTGTTGGTGTTGGTGTTGGTGTTGGTGTTGGTGTTGGTGTTGGTGTTGGTGTTGGTGTTGGTGTTGGTGTTGGTGTTGGTGTTGGTGTTGTTGTTGTTGTTGTTGTTGTTGTTGTTGTTGTTGTTGTTGTTGTTGTTGTTGTTGTTGTTGTTGTTGTTGTTGTTGTTGTTGTTGTTGTTGTTGTTGTTGTTGTTGTTGTTGTTGTTGTTGTTGTTGTTGGTGTTGTGTGGTGTTGGTGTTGGTGTTGGTGTTGGTGTTGGTGTTGGTGTTGGTGTTGGTGTTGGTGTTGGTGTTGGTGTTGGTGTTGGTGTTGGTGTTGGTGTTGGTGTTGGTGTTGGTGTTGGTGTTGGTGTTGGTGTTGGTGTTGGTGTTGGTGTTGGTGTTGGTGTTGGTGTTGGTGTTGGTGTTGGTGTTGGTGTTGGTGTTGGTGTTGGTGTTGGTGTTGGTGTTGGTGTTGGTGTTGGTGTTGGTGTTGGTGTTGGTGTTGGTGTTGGTGTTGGTGTTGGTGTTGGTGTTGGTGTTGGTGTTGGTGTTGGTGTTGGTGTTGGTGTTGGTGTTGGTGTTGGTGTTGGTGTTGGTGTTGGTGTTGGTGTTGGTGTTGGTGTTGGTGTTGGTGTTGGTGTTGGTGTTGGTGTTGGTGTTGGTGTTGGTGTTGGTGTTGGTGTTGGTGTTGGTGTTGTTGTTGTTGTTGTTGTTGTTGTTGTTGTTGTTGTTGTTGTTGTTGTTGTTGTTGTTGTTGTTGTTGTTGTTGTTGTTGTTGTTGTTGTTGTTGTTGTTGTTGTTGTTGTTGTTGTTGTTGTTGTTGTTGTTGTTGTTGTTGTTGTTGTTGTTGTTGTTGTTGTTGTTGTTGTTGTTGTTGTTGTTGTTGTTGTTGTTGTTGTTGTTGTTGTTGTTGTTGTTGTTGTTGTTGTTGTTGTTGTTGTTGTTGTTGTTGTTGTTGTTGTTGTTGTTGTTGTTGTTGTTGTTGTTGTTGTTGTTGTTGTTGTTGTTGTTGTTGTTGTTGTTGTTGTTGTTGTTGTTGTTGTTGTTGTTGTTGTTGTTGTTGTTGTTGTTGTTGTTGTTGTTGTTGTTGTTGTTGTTGTTGTTGTTGTTGTAGTTGTTGTTGTTGTTGTTGTTGTTGTTGTTGTTGTTGTTGTTGTTGTTGTTGTTGTTGT